>JBAMCL010000238.1:0-183100 GCA_037075165.1 Hirtodrosophila histrioides
TGTGTGTGTGTATGCTGTGTGTATGTGTGCGTGCATGTGTAAGAGACAAACATATGATTGGAAGTTTTAGAACTGGGTACAGGGAGTTTCGTAGTCGGGTATACTCGACTAGAGCATTCTTACTTGTTATTTAACAGCATTCGTGGCTAGTTATTGCATAAATTTTATTATTAGGGTGTAAGTTGAGTTCACTTTACTATTTTATATAATGAATTGATGGCTAATGCTATAACACTCGATGTACCAGATACAAATAATTTAATAACGATAAATTTTCATAAAAATTGATTTTGAATGCTCATTTGAACAGACAGTCAATTTTATTTTCAAGTATAATTTATAAAATGCAATATGCGCGCTTTATGGTATGGCAGCGCCAATTATTGTACGATACTTACCAACACTACTTATTCATCGCATACTCGCATAGCAACCCTGTACCGCATAAGCATATCGATAGTTTATCGATGCTCCCACCAAAACAGTAATCGCTTCACTTGTGTGGGACCATTTATATTTAATATTTTAATAAAAATTATTGCAAAATAGTCAATTTCCGCAACCGGAAATCGAAATCTTAATTTATTTGTGAATTTTTGAGACTATAACCATATTTTTTAGTGGCCTATTGGAAAACAGTAACCCAACCGAAACATTACCCGGCATTGTTTAGCAGAAAATAATGACATTATTGGATATTCAGATTTTCTTATTAACAAAATTCAAAATTTTAAAACTTTTTTCTAAATTTTTGGTTTTTTGTTTACTTAATATATTTAAATAAACCAGTTAGTTACAATAATTAGTTTATCAATTATTTATAAATTCGGCACTTGCCGACGCCATTTCTCGAGTTTTGCTACGAAGTTGGCTGATCTGATTGCAGCGTGCGAGGCAAAGACCCAATTTGAGTGACAATTGGTTGCCGCAACCGATTGTGCTAAAATCGGCGCGTGTATGGTCTGCATAAGATCACAAAACTTTTTTTAGTCCACTAAGGTTTTTACTCCCTGTACCCATAAAATGGGTAAAAAGGGGGTATTGGATTTGTGCAAATGTATGTAACAGGCAGAAAGGGACACCTCCGACCCGTCCGTCCGTCTGTTCGTCCGTATGTATGAACGCAAGGATCTCAGCAACCATAGGAGCTAGAGACACCAAATTTGGAATGTAGGTTCGTGTATAGCAGGCGCAGGTCAAGTTTATTTTGGATCCGAGATATTCCCCCCCATTTCCCCGCTATTCAATAAAAACGTTTTACATTAACAATTTTCAAGATATAGCGTTGGGACTTGGGATATATAATAGTTTAGTCACTCTTAATCTTCTGTCCAAATTTCAAGTTGATCGGATAATAAACACGGAAGTTATTCAACAAACAAGTTTCAGTACTGCAGCCCGGGGGGAAAGTGGATCAGACAGATGAAAAGTGAATATCTCGATATGGCTGCAAAGCGCAGCTTCAAAGTGAATTTTACAGCAGGTGCACCTTATAATTCCCAACTTGTTCTAGCTTAAAAATAATGAAACCGATGCTTGATCAGTGCATTTTAGTTAAAGTGGATACTTTTTTCGGGTATTAATTAATAACTCAAGAACATATAATATCAAGTGGCATGGAATAATGGGCGTGGCACCGCCTTTGTGTTTAATTTCACGATATTCAAATTTTTTGTTTTTCAAGCTATCTGTGCCAGACTTTCGGGTTTGAAGTGTTGTTGTGCTACTAAATTTGTGTTAAAATATTACCCAATTCGGACAACTATATCATATAGAAATAATAGGAACTATCGGTCGAACACAAATTTTGTATGGAAATAATTATCTACAAGGACATTCAACTCTGGTCACATTGCTGTAAGTATTTATTTGTTACTCTAAAATATAATTCGCGAAGTTTGTACAGAGTATGCCATAGTCGATCATACTCCACTCTTTGGGTCCTGCCAGTTTGTTTCGCCTCATTTATTTGGTCTGTCAACAAGGTGTCTCCAGGGAAACGTTTCGATTTGTGATTTTTATCGCGTTGTATTTGAAGTTAACGAAAATGCGATCGGAAATTTTTGAACTGGGTACAGGGTGTTTTGTAGGTGGGTATACTCAACTATAGCATTCTTACTTGTTTTTTTTTTTTTTGACTCTTTGTACTATCAGAAAGATTTTATAGAGCAAAAGTCAATGCATAATATCTCTGTTTAAGATTTTGTATCAAAACAAAATGTGCAATAGAAATATCCAAATGAGTAAAATTGCGCTTGCGCTACTTTGCATTCAAATATCTCAGAATGGGTAAAGAATAAATTAAAAATTTGCTTAAGTTACCTAAATTTGATTGTTTCCATATGAAAAAATTATAAAAGAAAGTATATTCAAGAACTTTTTTTATTTTTCGGTCTCGGTAGACCTTTCCAAGGAAATTAAATTAACTTCGTTATTTTCGTTGCAGTTCTGGCAGGACGCAGAAGAGCGAACGCAGTATGCTTGCATGTCGTTGTTATTCGGCGACGCGAGCGTGTGACGTCACATGTTATGAATCTCAGCGCACGCTTTTGCCAGTGTATGAAAATCACAGAATTTTTTTTTTGGTAAATCGGCTCGTGGCAGTAGTTCTAGAACATAATGAAACTTAAATTTGGCGAGATTGGTTAGGCTATCTTCATTAACAAAAAAGTTTTTATACAAAAACATAGTTGTCAACCGATTGTTCCTATGGGAGCTATATCAAATATTTACTGCCTGCATAATCATAGCTTTAAAACTGAGCGATAAGTTAGAATGCAAACATACGGACTGGGAACATTTTCTCACACCTTTACATATCAATCAACGCGTTATGAATTTCCCTACAATAATCGGACAATATTTTCAAAATCCGACTAGAATTACAGCCATTAAAAAAAAATAAGTGATTCTTATACTTCCCGATATATGTATATTTAACCATTTTTTTTCGACAGTTTTACCTAAGTTTACAAGAAGAAACTGTACAAATTTCAGGCTTCTAGCTTCTACCGTCACCAGTCAGTCAGTCAGTGAGTCAGGTTGAAAATCTACCCCCACGGGCGGAACATGAGGGTCTCAAGGTTATATGGGCGAAAGTCTAATTTTAGTGCGATCACCTTCAAATTCAGTTTCAAAGCTTTTCACGTAAAACTGTTGTATGCAAGTCTTTTGATATCGTCCGATTGACTTCAACCCCATTTCCAAACTTTTCTGTTTATCATCCAACTATTTTGAAACAAATTTTCAAAGCACCTCACATTACATAATTCGACACATGTGCTACCGGTTTTGAAAAATACACGCCCACGGTCGGGAAAGGGGTGAAAAAAAATTGGAAAGCTTTAGTCTGCATTCAAAGTACTATTCTTGGAACTGGCTTCAAATGCCAAATGATTTTAAAATCTACTCCGCGTCTCGTCGCGACGGGCGGCAATTGGGAAATACGCTATTTTTGTATAAATACATAAAAATAGCGTATTTCCCATTTCCATTACAGTTGACAAAAATAGTCAAATTCAAAATAGTGCACTTTCGCCGGGCAAGGCCGGGGTATTACCTGCTAGTGTATGTATTTTTGCATGCAATATATTTGCTGTTTATAGCAGAAACAACATTCCCCATGTATGCAAGCGCATATCTGTATAGTAGAAGTTACTAATTATACTATGTTCCCAAAGAGAAAATAGTATATTGGGTTTGCGCAATGTCCGTCTGTCCGTATGAGCGCAATTTTTTTTATCTTTATCTTTGAGCTAGAGCAACCAAACTTGGTAAACATGTTGGTGTATATCCTCAATTTATGAAGTGTCAAGATCTATATCTCCCACACCTGTACAGGTGGGTCACCAAATTTGATATACAGACTAATGTTTTTCGCGTCTCTTTCCGAACCCACAAATAACCAAATTATATAAGTTAAGATCGTCAACACAATTTCCTGCACACGCCAAGTAAACAATTCTAAGAAGCCAATTTCCTGCACACGCCAAGTAAACAATTCTAAAGAAGCTCGCCAACATAGCTGCAGTTCTGGACAACACATTGCAACATCGTCCAATTCTACTGATGCAGCTAATTCCACAACGTTGCCAACGCAGCCGCTGCCGCCGTCGCTGCCAGCAACGCCAAGCCGCTGCCTCCGATTACCCACAGCTAGCTAGGGACCCAATTACCTTTTTATAATTTAGTCGTAAAATATCTTTGAATAAACGAGCATTCTGTGCGGAATAAAGAAATTCGTTTTAATCAAAATTAACTGGCGCCCGAGCAGGGACCAACGTGAAGATAATCCGATTCAGTTCGATTAAATACAAAATTAAGTTTTTGTAACTCCGTTGGCCCTCAACGTTTGTATCCGGATCGACTCTTCCCATTTTGGGAACCTAATACAAACCCTGGTCGGTAAAATATTACTGATCCATTGGTGGACTACAAGTCTTGTCAGGTCAGCCCGCAGGACACCCTCTATTTGTGTGGTTGCAGGATCCCTAGTAGAAAGCGAACAGGAGACATCCGGACTACCAGGAGGAGTAGCCACATCACACCATAAGTTATGTAAGTTAGTGAATAAGTGAAACCAATAACACAAATATCAAAATTAAAAGTGGAAAAACGTAACGTAACGTAAATGCAAGCGAATAGAATTTAAATTAAATAAGTGGATACAAAATACAAAATATAAAATAAAAATATAATAAGTGAAAATAAAGTTAAAGTGATTAAAGATTATTAAAATTATTTAAAATACTAAACTTAGAGTCAAAATTGTGACCAAAATATAAATAAGCGTAAAGCGATCACAAATAAAACCACACTGCACTGCAAAAAAAAATTTAATTTAATAAAGCAATTATTTAATTGTGCAGTATAACTAAACCCAGTCTTGCGAATCCTATCTAAAAGGACCCTCCAAGGTAAAAGGGTAAAACCAGCCACTGGTTTTCAAGATAAAAATAATAAAGTAAATAAAATACAAATAAATAAAATAGTTTTGCCAAAATCACAATAATTTTAATTAAAATTTATTCATTTTACACATAAAATCTTTTATCACTATAACTTCAGAAATTTAAATTTTACATTTAAACAAAAAAAAAATTATATTTTTAAGTACTTTCAATTACACTTTAATTTACACATAATTTAATTTACACACAATTTAATTCACACACAAATTAATTTACACACAAATTATTTTACACATATATTTTACACAAGTTATTTCCACATTTTATTACAAAATATAATTAATTAAGATTCAACTTTAATCTTACCTTCTTACCTTCTTTCCCAATTGATAGTTAAGTTGATAGTCAAGTTATATATTGCTAATCCAAACAATTTAATTAGACCCGTATTGATTAATCAATCACAAGAACCCCAACCAGTACAACTAAACGAACAAAACCAATTACAACATCAACAGCAACTCAGACAATTACATAGACAAGAGACACATCAACAAAACAGAACCATGGCACAACAAGATATGTTAGAAAATACTATTCGTACGATTTTATCTGCACAATTCCCGATCTTGCTACAACAAGCACAAAATCCAACTTTCGACTTTGCAAACGCAGAAAGTCAAGGGATTTCTGAAGAACACCTTAGAAATTTAGATGATTTAGATAAAGTGCCCGATATCGTGAAATCTCTACGCGAATTTTTCGGTGATCCATCTCAGTTTGGTTCATGGAAAAAGAGCATCGATAGAACAAACCTATGCTCACACTGTAGGCACAGCAAAATATTTTGGCATATTACACACTATCCGTAATAAAATCACAGGTAATGCAGATACTGCCTTAGAATCGTATAATATCCCTTTAATTTGGACTGCCATTTCCAAATGTCTCACGTTGCATTATGCAGACAAACGAGACTTAAGCACCCTAGAATATCAAATGACCACGATACTACAAGGTCCCAACCAATCTGTAGAAGAGTTCCATCAGGCCGTTTATAGGCACTTATCTTTAATATTGAATAAGATAAACTGCATGGAACTAAACTTATGACTAAGTTGTATAGGGACAAAGCCCTAGACACATTTATTCGAGGACTCCGTGGAGACCTCTCACGCCTTCTCGGCATGAAAGAACCTACAGATTTACCCTCTGCACTGCACCTATGCTTAAAATTAGAAAACCAGACATTCCGTGCCGTCCATGCTTCAAGAGGACAACAAAACACCTTTAGGAATACAGGCACAACCACCTCCACGGCAAATGCAAATACCCAGTAATTTTAACGTTCCGCCCAGACCATTACTTCTACCAAGACTAGCTCCACAACAAACTCCATTCTTTAACCCCAAACCACTCATTGACAATTCCGGACAAATACCACAAGGACCATTCTTCCCTATGATTCAAAATCCCATGGTTCAACTACCAGTATACCAACCACCTCGTCCGATCGCAACTAAACCACAACCGGGTCCAGAGCCAATGGACATTGACAAAAGTTTGCAAACTAGGCAGATAAATTATATGAACAGGCCCCAAGTCGAGGGAGGTAAAAGACCTTCGGTACCAATTGCCGATTTGGCCAAACGACAGAGAAACTTCAATATTCAGATTAACAACCAACAAACAGACAGGGAGCAACAAGAAGAGACAGAACAACAACCAACAACAATGAACGAGTACGAACAACTTCTAACAGAACAAGAGGAACAGGCAGACTATGATTATACCCTTCAAGAATACACCGAACTTGTCGAGCAGAGTGACTCAGAGCCACAATACGAGTACACTTATCTTAATTTTTTAGAATAACCGACTCCGCTTTACCATATTTTGAATGCAAAATAAGTAACGGAGTCGTACTAAAAATATTAATCGATACTGGCTCTAATAAAAACTATATCCAACCGAAATATGTCCCAAATCCAATGCCAAACGAAACGCGTTCAATGCTGTCTCTGTTGGAGGCACCGTTGAAATTACGCACTATAAAATGGCCAATCTTTTTAACGACACAAATTTAAAAGTTAAATTTTTTTTATTACCCACGCTTAAAACATTTGACGCAATATTAGGAAACGATAGTTTAAAAGATATGGGTGCAATTATCAATATCAAAAGAGGAATAATGCTACTTAAAAATGGCAAAAAAAATCCGCTAAAAGAAAAAAAATTGAATCAGTAAATATAATTATACCCAGATCAGAACATTTCACGCATCTTCAGCGAGTCGAAATAAATCGACTACTAAAAAAATATCCGAAAATTTTCGCAGAACCCAATGATAAATTGACCTACATAACTACCCTTAGAGCAGAAATACGTACCAACACAGATACCCCAATATATTCAAAATTTTATCAATATCCAATGTCATTAAAAAGCGAAATAGATAAACAAATCAAAGAACTTCTAGACAACAATATAATATGTCCATCTCGATACCCATACAATTCACCCGTGTGGATTGTACCAAAAAAATTAGATGCTTCCAATATAAAAAAATATAGAATGGTCATTGATTATAGGAAGCTTAACAGCGTAACAATAGCGGACAGATACCCTATACCAGACATTAATGGAGTACTTGCACAACTAGGAAACAACAAACTGTTTTCAGTATTGGACCTAAAGAGTGGGTTCCATCAGATTTTATTAAAAGAAAGCGATATAGAAAAAACTGCCTTTTCTATAAATATTTCAACGCGCCCTCGATGATATTCTTAGAGACCACATAGGGAAAATTTGCTACATTTACATTGATGATATTATTGTCTTTAGTCAAGACGAGGAATCACATTGTAAAAATCTGGACATCATTTTTAATACCCTAAACGCAGCAAATATTAAGTGTCAGTTAGACAAGTGTGAATTTTTTAAGAATAAAGTGGAGTTTCTGGGATTCGTTATATCTGACAAAGGTATAGAGACAAACCCGGCTAAGATAGAGGCCATAGCCAACTATCCATGCCCAAAAACCCTTAGAGAATTAAGATCCTTTCTCGGGTTATCAGGGTATTATAGGAGGTTTATAATGGGTTACGCCGCAATAGCCAAACCTCTCACTTCGTTACTTAGGGGAGAAGACGGACGCATTTCGAAAGGAGCATCATCTAAGAAGAAAATAAAATTAAATGATGAGGCCATGAAAGCGTTTGACCAACTAAAAAACGCATTAATATCTGACGACGTAATTCTACAATACCCAGACTTCAGTAAAGAATTCATACTGACCACAGATGCCTCCGATTACGCCATAGGAGCAGTACTATCCCAAGCAGACAGACCAATAGCATTCATATCCAGGACCTTGTCTAAAGCAGAGGAGGGTTATGAAACCGCAAAAAAAGAAATGGTAGCCATTCATTGGGCCGTAAAAAATTTTAAGGGATATCTTTATAGTGGCTCTAAAGTAAAGATTTATACCGACCATGAGCCGCTTACACATGACTGTAGTTGGAAGGGAGGCGTAGCAATTAGGAGATGGAAGTCATACTTGGACGAATATAATACAGAATTACTCTATTAGCCCGGAAAGGAAAACATAGTAGCTGACGCTTTATCCAGAGTTCCCAAACAAATTGAAGCTAATTCAATGGCGGGAACGCAACATAGTGCACAAAGCTCTCCCCAAAATCTTATTTCCAGCGTCGAGGTACCGATAAATGCATTTAAAAATCAGATTTTTATTAATAAAGAACACCCACCTGACTATAAATTTACTCTACCATTCCCCACATACCATAGACACAACATCTCCCAGCCTACATTTTCAGATAACGAACTCATGCAAATATTAAAAAAATACCTAAACCCTACAGTAATAAACGGAATCTTTACGACAGAAGACATAATGGGACACATACAGAAACTGTACCCGGAACATTTTAGTTCTTTTAAGGTGAGGTTTACTCAAACAAAAACAAAAGACATAACAGGAGAAACAGACCAAGACGAAATAATATTACAGACTCATAATGGGGCCCATAGAAATGCTCAAGAAAACAAATTACAAATATCCGAAAAATATTATTTTACGAAAATGCGACAAAGAATTGCAACTTTGGTAAAACAATGCCAGGTATGCAAAGAAGGAAAATACGATAGACATCCCCCAAACCCTGAAATTACTAAAACACCAATCCCAGAGTTCCCTGGACATACACTTCACTTCGACATATTTTCAACAGAGAAAAAAATGGTCCTAACAGCAATAGATAAATTTTCCAAACTCGCACAAGCACGAATAATTAAATCAAAATCTACAGAAGACATTAAAAAACCTTTACACGATATATTATTTTATTAAAGCATACCAAAATGTGTTGTAGTAGATAATGAAAAATCCCTTAATTCCGCTACTATTACCCTTATGATGAAGGACCAGTTAGGCATAGAGATTTTTAAAGCCCCACCCTATAAGAGCTCTGTTAACGGACAAGTCGAACGTTTTCACTCCACCCTTTCCGAAATAATGAGATGTTTAAAAACAAAACAGGTACACAGGACATTTGAAGAATTATTGGACAGAGCTGTTTATGAATATAATTATTCAATACACTCTGTTACACAAAAACGCCCACTAGAAATATTTTTTTGCAGAAATATAACCACTGATCCAGAACAATACGATAAAAGCAGGCAGAATAATATAGAAAAACTTAAAGAAAAACAGGCAACTGACTTACAAAATCATAACAAGGAACGCAAAGACATTAAAACCTACAAGCCAGGGCAAACAATATTCGTTAAACAGAACACTAGACTAGGATCCAAACTCTCTCCGCGATATAAAAAAGAAACTGTAATAGAAAATAGACACACTACAATTATTACAGAAGCAGGAAGAGTTGTTCATAAGAGTAATATCAAAAATGACTAGATAAAATAAAATAAAGTCCGAAATTTAAATGTCCAACTCGTCCGAAGAGGAAAAATATATAAATAATAATTATATCCACTAACCCATATTAAAATTGTCTGTTTGTGGGTATTAATCCGATTGTGAATAATCGGCCCACGCCACATAAAAATCTTGTCTTAACACTATATATCTCTTTTGCAGGATTTTTTTACTAATAATATGGCTGCCTATGGCAATAGCGAACTTATAGATCACAAACTATACGGACGCTCAAACTATCACAATCAACAAAGGAATAGGAAAAATACAGACCTCATCAATAAAGTTAATTCATCTGATAAACCTACAACAAATTGAAAACGAGCTTCTCGGTATCCGCGAACACACTATAAACAACCTTAAAACAAACTACCTATATCACACTCTCACACACGAAATTACCCAAACATTTTCCGCACTGAATACCCTTACCTTTAAAAATCGTAAAACTAGATCAATAGATTGGATCGGAACAGCCTGGAAATATGTCGCAGGTAACCCCGATCACGATGATCTTATTATGATAGTTATGATAGAAAATAATCTCAATAGCCTAATCGCAAACAGTAACGATCAAATTATTATAAATCAACAACTAAAACTAGAATCAACAGCCTAACTAGAATCTCAAATATGCTAAAAAACTCTATTAGAAAAGATAATTCTTTTAACAACGAAATAGCTACAAGTTTACAGAATCAGGTCAGACTATTAAAAGAAGAAATAATTAACGTCAAATACGCAATGCAATTGCAACGCAATGCAAAATTAAATGTAATAAACACCCTCCTGTTAAACGAAATAGAACTGGAGGAAGTCCATAAAACCTTCAAAAAAAGTAACATAACTTCTCTATCAGTTGAAGAAATGCTAGAACTTGTAGATGTCTCAGTCTTACACAATAAAACAGCTATAGCCTACATTGTAAAAATACCCGAACTAGAACCAACCACTTATCAAAATTTGATCATAAAACCTGTTGTTAAAAATAAATCAATAATCCACTTAGAAACAAACGAAATATTTTTGTATGAAAATAATATGATAAAAATACCTGAAAATTGTAAACTAGCTAATAATATAAAAATTTGTGAAAAACAGAATACTATTAATCTAAATGAATCAAAATGTATCTCAAAGTTAGTGCAGGGCAAGGAATCGCTGTGTGACTTTATAATATTGTTTTATTAATATTGCTTAACAACTTTAATGACACTATACAACAGAGCAATACAACCCAACGGCTGGAAGGAACATACCTTTTGCATTTTTGGAACGATACCATCAAAATCAATAATAAAGAATTTAACAATAAAAAAAAAACTATTGTTAAACCCGGGGTTCCAATTATCCAAATGTCTCCAATAAAGGCAGAACGGATTCAGATATTATCTTTGGAATCTCTACAAGCACTAAATATAAAGAATACCGAACACATAGAGCAGATAAGCACACACACATCTCTAAACCGCATGGCTACACCTTTTCTAATTGCCACTATAATAGCAACAACTATAGCAGTCAAAATTTTCATTAAACCCAAAGAAAAAATCATTTTACAAATCAAAGAAGAGCCCGAAGACATGTTAAACAATAGATACAAAATGAATAATATCCAACCAAAACACATTCAACCACAATTCAACAATATACCATATTTCTAAGACCTACTTGGGACAAGTAGGATTTAGAGGAGGGAGAGTTAAGATCGTCAACACAATTTCCTGCACACGCCAAGTAAACAATTCTATGAAGCCAATTTCCTGCACACGCCAAGTAAACAATTCTAAAGAAGCTCGCCAACATAGCTGCAGTTCTGGACAAAACATTGCAACATCGTCCAATTCTACTGATGCAGCTAATTCCACAACGCTGCCAACGCAGCCGCTGCCGCCGTCGCTGCCAGCAACGGCAAGCCGCTGCCTCCGATTACCCACAGCTAGCTAGGGACCCAATTACCTTTTTATAATTTAGTCGTAAAATATCTTTAAATAAACGAGCATTCTGTGCGGAATAAAGAAATTCGTTTTAATCAAAATTAACTTATATGTAGGACTGGGAACATAGTATTCTGCAGACCTGTTTCAGCTTGTTCTTGTGACGTGAAGGCTCCACAGAGCTTAAGCGTTGAGAATGACCAAGTGAAGGATGCAACCTACAGTAATTTGCATGCAGGTTGTGATGAGCGTAGGATAACAAGGATAACAAAACTTTTGCCATTCAAAATGTAATATTTGCAGTAAGTGGAAGGAGTAAATTAAGTTTTTGCTTTTTTGTCAGGAAAGTATATAAAAACCCTATTGCACACACATATACTTAATTTGTGTTTCTAGCAAAAAACTAGAATGTATATATAAACTCGGCCAATGGCAGAGCGCAACCGGCGCGATGCGATTGCTGTATCCAATCTGAGTTTAAAATTTGGATGGTATGCGACCCCAAATGATTTTCATGCCATTGCGCAAAGTCTTCGCGATTCAGGTGGTTGAGACATACAAATAAAATGGTAATTTGCTGATCCTGTAAGTCGGTTACTATTTGTCCGCCACGCTGCATGAATAATAGCCTGGCCAGCTCGTTTGCGTTCCGATTATAGAAGTAACCATAGTGCTTGGAAAATATGTTGAGGCTGGTAGCGCCCAATAGTTGTTGCTCCAGATTGTCAAGATCATTTTGTTCCACATGTACAGTATCCAGCTCCATATCGTTGATGTCCTGCAGCACTTCCTGTAACTCCTCAAGGCTGCGAAATAAATCTGTAAAACTGTCACCTAGCTTGTCAAAGCTTTTATCGAACTGCACCTGCAGCACATTTGTGGCTGAGAGTACATCCCTTGGACGCAGCTCGATCTGCTGTTTTTGGCACACGCGCTGGAGCCAATCCAGTCGTAATATATCGTTGGTGCGTGGTCGCTGCTGCATCAGACGTTCGACAAGATATATTATATCACCGGCTATACAAATGCACTTAGGATCATTGGGAAGTGGGTTCTGAACTATAGTGCCGCCATTCTGTGCAGCCAGTGCCTGCAGCTCTTGCTTGCTATGTCCACGTGTACCACTTAATATGCAAAAGCTGAAGCCCTTAAAAAGCAGAGAGCTATTTTCTAGTGTCTCTAAATCATAACTCTTGTCATAGGCAGCCAATCCAAGGCGATTTCTTTCCGAGGGCGTAAGTTTTTGACGTTTGCGGTCCATGGTGAAGTCATTAACTTGCACATGACGTTTATTTAGCTTTTTTATGCCACCGTGGTCCTGTAAAGCGCACGATCCGAATTCAGAGCGTATAGGATAATCTTCATTTTCAGACTTACCTGACAAAGTTCTGTGTACTCATGCAGTGTCATAGATTCGTTCCACACTTTGTCATCGCGCATGAGCTGAATACGTGGAAAGTGTAGCGACTTCTTCGTGAAAAAGGCTCCATTTGGCGACAAGTCCGCTGCTTTCACCTGCAATATGATTGACTTATCTGGCTGGATCCAGACGTCCGGACAGCCCTCCTTCTCGTTGGGCTTGTAGTGATACCACAACGGTGGTGGATCTGTGATAGAATCGTGCCAGTAAGGGCTCAATTCGTGAAGAATCACGCTGCGTTGACGTGTGTTGTTGGCCACGCAACCGATGCTGTAAACTTCATCACGTCCAGTGCCGTCGCTAGGCTTTAGAACGCCCAACAAAAACGATTCGATAAAAGTCCGTTTGCGATTGTAAAAGCCCCCAATGATCAGTACATCGAACTCAGTGATCAGCCCTTCTATGTACTGCAGAGGTACAGAAGAGTTTAGCAAATACTTCGCGAACTTGCAAATTGGCATCCGTTTTACTCACATCGGATTTGTCCTTGTACCAACCGCCACCAACGCGTACTCCAGGCTTGTAAGTTGAGTTTTGCTTTTTGAGCACGATGCCCTCGGCATTGGAGTCTAGCATCTGTTGAAAGAGCTCATTAAACTGATCCAACGAGCCAATTTTGCGACCCTTCATTATCTGAAGAACGCCCGGATTCTCGTTGAGCAGCTCCTGCAGCTTATAGGCGCGCTGCACATATGTCATGTCTAATAAGCTTTCCCCGTTCAGATATAGCAGATCATAGACAACATAGCAGGGCCGCCAGCTGCGTTCCGGCTTTAGATGTTTTACATCTGTGTTTTCGCCCTTTTCTCGATAGCGAAGCTGCTGCGTATCCCAGACCATCATCTCACCGTCCAGTATAATTGACTCCATGCCAAGTGGCAGCAGCGTTCGTAAATACGGCGTGAGCGTGCCACAGTCATAGCTGTCGCCAAAGCTTTTTGTGTAATCTACACCATTTCGCGATATATATTTAAATTTACCACGTGCGTAATGCAGCTGAAATCGCTCTCCATCCATTTTCGTCTCCATATAGAGCACATCTGACTGCATTAGTTCCTCGATCTTGCCAGGAAACCTTTCACACAGCATTGGCCGTATGTGCTGAAAGGGCGTAATGTACGTATTTAAATTGACAGCAGTGCTGCTAATACTGTTCCCAGACGGACTCTTTAGCGATGGCGATAGTTTGCCGTCCGCGAGCAAGTTACAAATGCGCTGGAGGTCCGAGCAGCGCTGATACATGTCCTTCGCCAAGGGATGCAGCAGATTGAAAATCCGATGCTCTCCAATGCCCAGGCCCATGTTTTTCAGTAGAATACGTATTAGCCACTTCTGCTCTTGAGCTGAAAGCACCTCCGTAAAACGTATCAGCTCACGTTCCTTCACTGCAAAATGTGTAATGTGAAAAAATTTAATACGCATTAGTAATATAATAATCTTAATTTGTTACTATTAAGTTTCGCAGATCAAATTTGGTTTTAATGAATTTAAAGCTAAAACTAAAAAATAAATAAATAAATAATAAATAATGTATAAGTAACTACATTTCAATAAAATTAAAACAATATAATGGTGTTGTGAAAAACATCAAATTGCTTTTATTTGGACTGTCACTGCTCAAAAAAGAATCATTCTTTATTGATTTAGTAAAAAATTAAATAAACATAATTGAGAAAAATTGGTCATTGTTACGAAAAAACAAGTAAGAGTGTAGTCGAGTATACTTGACTATGAGACTCCTTGTATCCAGGTCTAAGAACCTATAAGAGCTAGACACAAAATTTGGAAATTTATCCCCCTCTTCTCCCCCCAATTTCCCCCTCAATTGAAAATTTGAAAAAAAGAAAAAAGAATTTCACAGTAACCATTTTAAAGATACATTCTTGGGATTTTGCATGAGTAATACTTGGGTCACTCTTCGTCTAATGTGCAATTAAGTGAATCTGTTTATAAACAAAGAAGTTATTCTATAAACAAGATTCAGTACTGCACAGCGGGGGAAGTAGCAGCGCAGCACTTCAAATGGCTCGTACAGGGAGTCTTGTAGTCGATATACTCAACTAGAGCTTTCTTACTTATTATATTTTGTCGACTACATACCGGTTGAGTCCTCATTGGCAATAATATCCAGCCCTTCATGTAGTTGCTTGAGGGTCAAGTTACTGGGCTCGTTGTGGCAGCGGGGCAACAGGACAGTATGTACTACATCCGCATAGTCACGAAACGAGGACCAATTCCGATGTTGCAGGCGTATGGCATCGTCGGCTATCATGTAGTTAGTTGGAAAAGAAAATCATTAATCAAACATTCGAATGGATGGGTATGGCATGTAAGGCTTACAATCTTTTGCTAGCTGGAGGACGCGTGTGTAAAGTCGTCCTAAGGCGGTTATCTGCAAGCCGTAGTTGTTGCGCGAGGTGTCCGCACCGGGTAACAAGAGACGCAGCACCGGATAGAAGCTGCTGGTACCGTCCTCTGCATGATCTGACGTTACACCGGCGTTCTGGCGGAATGATTCACGGTGCTTGCAGAAAGAATCGTAATATCGTTTTAAGATTACATCCTTTCGCTGCGCGTTTTTGGCCGCCTTCACTCTCTCCATCATATTGCAAATATCCCGAAATTTAATTGTGTTGGCGACGTCCATTGTCATCTTGCTATTTCACCATCAACACATTAGAATCAACAACAGACTAGGATTTTTTTTCAACTAGGGATGTTGATATCGTATCGATATAACGATATATCGATATTTTAAAAAATACGATACGATATTTTTGGGCGATATTTTGTCGGCACGATATTATCAAAATTGATACCGAAAAAAAATATTAGCAAGTATTCGTTAGTGGTATTAAGTAAATAACCAAATAGAGTTGCCAGTCTTTGCGAACGTTTTGCACCAACAATTTTCAACGCGGCAGGTCCCAAACGCTTCGTATTTGTTCGGGTGGGACCTGCCGCTTTGTGTGGGACCTGCGTTGAAAATTTTTTCTGACAAACGTTCCCAAAGTCTGGTGGTCTCTATTTATTATTATCTTATAGCCTGTTTCCACGTCATCATATTTTCACATTTTTCGTCATTTTTTTGATTTTGGAAATATGACACATATTTCCTGTAGAAAATCCCATAAGAAAAAAATGACAAATTCGTCATATATTAAATATGATGCCATTCGCCCCGGCATTTTTTAGTTTTTTCCTATCGAACACACGATGTTTATCGATGAACTGGGGAAAAGGTAAACAATGACGAATTGTGCGCCAAAATTAATTTTTGAAATAAAATGTAAATTGCTTATATCTTTAAATTTTTGTATTTAGTAAGGATGAGGTTAAAAGGGAAGGTTTATCCGGCGGTTTGACCTTCGAAATAGCAAGATTTTGACAAGGTACACCGCCTTTTGGGAGCAGTGATATTTGTGCACTTCACAGGTGCGCACTCGCAATTTCATTGTAAATTTCTGCCATCTCCGCATCACAGTCATTCACCAATGGATCCAAATTGTACAAACTTATTGCAACTATCTGCCTATTGATATGCAACTTTGCTTCTACTACTATTCTGCCATTATTTGCCATATTTTTCACTTTTCGTAAAAAATTGCATCAAAACAAGCCGACCAGCTGATTTATTTCGGGCGAACGGCTAATTTGTATACCGTTTCACATTTAACCGTGGAAACACCATCATCCACATTTTTTATATGTTACATATTTTGGCTGTCGTGGAAACAGGCTATTAGTAACAATACCCTAAAATTATCGTATAAATAATGCGATAGTTAACCGATCTCTACTAACTATCGAGCTCAACTCGATTTATGTCTATCGAATACGGTTTTTTAGATTTATTTCATTATTTTGACAATAAAGTCTTTGCTAATTTGCTTTCTAATTGTCAGACGCGTCGCTTAAGACCAAAGTCAGTCATATTGAAGCTCTCTTGATATGAGACCGCTAAACTTTAGAATTGCCCAAATATTTAGTATGTTGTCATGGTATTTTTTGCAGTTAGTGTTTTGAGATTTTGAGTGACCATATTAACAAACAATGCACTATCCATTTACAGCACTGACAACATAAGTATAGGTTTTTCATTTCTCAGCATTTGTAAAATTTAATATACGAAGTTAATAAAAACACAAAATGTTGTATTTGGAGGACTATTTGGAGAGTAAGTAGCCAGAAGACTAAGTGCCGAGCTCACACTACAAAACCATTTTTTATTTTCACCTTAGTGATTGAGCACCTTCCGCAGGAGTTGCGTGACCGCTTTACGGAAATGCGCGAATTGGATCTTGCTGTGCAGAGTAAGTGTGAAATACGGAAGGAGTGTGAACTGTATTGGTAGTGCGTAATTCGTTCTAACCCATACAGACAACATGGACTCGCTGGATAAGAAGTCACGCCTGTTCTTTCAACAGTGCAAGCGAGGCGAACTGCAGCATGAGTCAATGGACACCGAATTCCATAGCCTGCGGGGTGAGTACTTTAAAGTAATGGAGGATGCCGACGAGAAAGTAGCCATTGCCACCCAAATACATGAACTCGTCGAGCGCTATCTGAGACGCCTTGACAGCGAGCTATTTAAGTTCAAGTGCGAACTGGAAGCTGACAACAACGGCATTACCGAAATTCTAGAAAAGCGCTCCCTGGAGCTTGACGGTAATAATTCCACAGCCGCAACAGCTCTTCTGCTAAGTATCACCCAAAAGGAGAATCGATACTATAATGCCGGCACCGGTAGCAATTGCAACTTAATGGGGAGCAGCATTAACAGCGCTGCCGGCATCATCACAAGCACGGGCAGCGGTAGTAGCAGCGTTATTGTTGGCAGCTCTGCGCTTAGTAGTCTGTCTGGCAACAACAGCGGAGTTGGTGGTCACCAACGACACCGCAAGTTGGAAAAGCGGCGTGAAACGATTTGCACAGTACCCGTGCAGGAAAAGCGTGCAAATCTAAATCAATCGTTGCCAACAGTCAACAATGTCAGCACTGGTGGCGGCAGCATTATTAATCCTGTTACGGGCAACCATGTGAACAGCATCGCTGCACATGTCAACCTGCCCGTTTCTGGCAGCAGTGCCAACAATACCGTCACCGCCGCCGTCAGTAGTAACATAGTGCGCCAGCTTCCCACGAATCTCACAGCACACAGCGTCCTCACCAGCAACAATAGTAATGCGGCCGCCACTGTTGCGGCAAACAACAGCGTAAGCGTAGCTGCAGCTGTGAGTGCAAGCACAGGCGTTGCTAGCAGCCATGGAAACCCCACAGTCAGCTACAATTTGCAGCAGCTTGGCGGCGGAGCAGCTGCCTCGAGCGCTATTGCTGCCGCTGCAAGCCAGGCGATTGTAGCCACTCAACAAATGCAACAAGGAAGACGGACGGCTAGCCTAAAGGCCAGCTATGAAGCCATTCACGGCGCTGGTGTAGCCGCCAGCACGGAGTTTTGGTCTGCAGCAGCGGCACATAACAACAACATGCAGCCAGCGACTGGAACGCTGGCCGGTGGCGCACTTCATCATCACCATCAGCAACATCAAGCACACCAGCAACATCACCAACATCACCAACACCATCAGCAGCACCATCAACAACACCATCAGCAGCACCATCAGCAACACCATCAGCACCATCAGCACCATCATGAGAAGAAGCATAAGAAGTAAGTAGCGTTTAACGCGAACCTCAAACAGCAGTACAGTATATAACTGTTTGTTTCTGTATCTTTTTTAAGAAAATTTAATAGCAGCATTTCCATGCCCGGTGGCATAGCCGTACAACCGCTGGCCGGCTCCTCATCGGGCCACTCCATTGCATCATCGTCATCATCGATAAGCGTAGATTCCATGGACATCCTGTCGAATGCCTCATCCACAGCCATGCAGCATGCTAGTCTCAGCCATGGCTCGCTGGCGATCAATACATCAGGCAATCAACTGGTTACCAGCCATGCGACAGCACCATTAGCAGCCACCGCTGCAGCAGTTGCTGTTGCCTTGCCGACTGTCAACAGCGTAGCGACGGCGACCATTGCATTACCCAATACTGCATTGGCCCCTGGCGCTAATCTTACCATAAGCGAGAACGGTTTGGTTGTGGAGCAAACTAACGAAGGCGAGTGGTCCTATGATCCGAACGAACCGCGCTACTGCACCTGCAATCAGGTCTCCTATGGAGACATGGTTGCCTGCGACAATGATGCCTGTCCATACGAATGGTTTCACTATCCATGCGTTGGCATTACTCAGCCGCCCAAGGGCAAGTGGTACTGCCCTAAGTGCACAGCTTCAATGCGTCGTCGAGGCAATCGCAAGAATTGATGTCTAACCAATACGAGCTCGATACGAATGATGGGAGTAAATGTTCCATCGTAAACCCTTTACATACGACACTGAATAGTATTTTCTGTTCAGTAATAGCTTACAGATGTCTGAAATTAATTAATAAACAAATGACCATCGAAGCATAGTTAATGCACAAACCCAATATAATCTTTGAGGTATAAAAATAGAAGAGAGAGAGAGAGAGAGAGAGAGAGAGAGAGAGAGAGAGAGAGAGCGAAGAGAGAGAGAGAGAGAAGAAAAATACCGGGAAATCGGCCGAACGCTCCGTTTGTTAATTGGTGAAATAAGCATGCTTTCAGGCAGTTTTGTGTGAATTGATAAATATTGCCACTAACTATTGAATATACATACATAGGGGTCGTCCACATATTACGTAATCATGTTTTTGACCTCCCTCCCGCCATGTAATCTAGCGTAATCAATTTTTTACGTAATCATTCATTATAAATTTCTTTCGAAATTTAAAAACCATATTGGTGAAAAAAGGCTCTTACATAGATTATGTAATCATGTGCCAAGGACCCCTAACCCCCACGAGAAGTGTGCAACTTTTGGCTCTCACTGCGCATGTACATGTTATGAAATCTAGCGCGCGCTTTTGCAAGTGTATGAAAATCACTGACTTTGTTTTTAGTAAATCGGCTCGTGTGGCTGTAATTCCAATGCGACTTTTAAAATCTTGCCAGCATATTGTGGAGATATTCTTAACTTGTCGATTGATATATTTTGGGCTCCTCTATGTGCCATAAATATTAAATAATACGCAGTCAAGGTGAGGATAATAAACACGGAAGTTATTAAAGAAACAAGATTCGGTGCTGCAGAGCGCGGGGGAAGAAGAAACACAGCCACGACTTAAAATGCCTTGCGTACGCTGTGGCTCGCGTGTGTGTGTGTATGCTTTGTGTATGTGTGCGTGCATGTGTAAGAGACGAACATATGATTGGAAGTTTTAGACTTGGGTACAGGGAGTTTCGTAGTCGGGTATACTCGACTAGAACATTCTTACTTGTTTTAAATGTAGATGAGTAAAAACGCCGGCCAGAAAAAAAAGGTTAAAGGATGATGAAATAAAATTACAAAACTATAAATTAAAAACCAAGGAAAGAATGCGGAATGTTAGACAGACGTGGAGAGCTCTGGCTGGGGGTAAAGAAGATATAATTGAAGAGAAACGGAAATATAATCGTATACGACAACGAGAGAGGCGCCAAAAACTCTTAGAAAATCAAATGCCAGACGCACGTCAAAGCCAATACGCGCCTTACGAATGTAGACAAACCTTGGCGAAAGCGGTTAAAACAGTGGAGAAAGCGATGCCAAAGGACATGCACAGACAGCTAAAAGTTCTTGAAGTCCTGGCCAAAAAACATAAGCCGCTTGAAGAAAAGAAAAACTTAAACCAATCCAGCAGAACAGTGTCACAAAACCTAGTAAATGCCATCACTGATTTTTATCAGAATGATAATATTAGTGTGCAAGCATCGGGAAAGAAAGACACCATTATAATTGAAGCCAAATTAGTAGCTAAGCGCTTTATGTTAATGACCTTATCCGAATCGTATGAGCTTTTTAAAAAAGATTTTACAAGCTAAGAGGTAGGCAAATCAACTTTTTATAAAATGCGACCTCGCCATGTCCAGTTTGTGTTTGCATGTATCATGCAAATTTCGGCCTTCTTTTGCAAGAAAAGTGTTCCAGCTTTTCCAAGAGATTTTGGAACATTTCTTAAAGCAGTTCGCTGCGATATTCAGAATGAACACTGCATGACAAACAATTGTAAGAAGTGCCTAAAAGATTTAAAAGAGCAATTTATTCCTTTTGCATATTGGGTAAAATGGAAGATGAAGTAAACTGGTAATAATGGCGTAAAATAAATAACCACACAGCTCTGTCAAATACAATTTTAACCTTATCTGAGTTAGTCAGTGATATGGAAACTAAATTACCGTCATTTAAACCCATTTTTTTGTAAAACGAGCTCAATTGAATTTTGCCGAGAATTATAGAACGAAATACAAAGTGCTCATTTCAGCTACCGCCAGATACCAATTTTTACCTGCGTAGCTTGGTTGGCTGGTGCTTCACAGTCGTTTGCGGTTATTAGCGAAAAACTTACGCATAATAAACATGACGTATTTATTTTTGTTCTAAGCCTTTTAATCAAAATTAAAAATATATATGGGCATTTTTCAAAGATTTCAATATTTTCGGATGGAAGCTGTGTCCAATTTAAAAATAAATATATTTTGACAATACAGTGGAGGAGCAGATTGGAAGGCACACAAGCAGATATAGTGATCGATTATGAAGACACCACAGTATGCTCGCAAGACGTTTACTCCCTGCCAGACCTTTAAGGAGATTAAAAAGAAAGGGTTTTGACAAGCTTGACTGACCTTATTAAACAAATTGGATGTATGTATGTATGTATATGGAATGGAATTTTTTGCTAGTTCTCACGGAAAGGGAGCCGTCGTTAAAAGAAAAGTGTGGCAAGTAACCAAATCTAAAAACCTTGTCTTACCTGGTGCATTATCGTTTTATCAATGTGCAGAAAATAACATAAATGGAATTAAAATGTATATTATGCCATCTGCTCACATTGAGAATTTTTCTCTACAATATAAGTTGGACGAGAAATGAAAGAAAGTGAAAAGCATTCCTGGTTTTTTTGCACAAATCCAATACCCCCTTTTTTTGCCCATTTTATGGAGGAGGGAGTAAACAAAATTTAAGATCGTTTTCACATTTAAAATATTTGAATATCTTCATAAGTACTATTATTTTGACAGCCAATTTTTCAGGCTATTACACTATTGAAAATTGCCACATTTAAAAAAAAATCTTAACTTATTTTGATTTCTCAGATAGATTTACAATATAATAACATTCTCTAAAAAAAAATAGATAAAGAATTTAGACACATCAAAAGTCCTTTATTTGTCAGTTTTCTGAATTACCATGAACGCACTACTATTATTCTGACCGCCACTGTACATTTGCACAGATTTAGTACCTCATTTTTACCCATTTATGGGTACAGGGAGTAAAAATGTATATCGCAATTCTTAGCTAGAGAAAATAAATTTTTAACTTGTGCAGAGCTATTTGATAACTAAGTTTAAGAACTACTACTTAATGTAAATGAAGCCTACTATACCCAAAGCGGACAACAACGCAAATAGTAGTGCCTACTTTTAGGGAGTAACAAAAATGTACATGGCCAAATGGGCGACAAGCACGGTTGAGAGACAGTAGGTTACGCCAGTGGGAAGATGAACTTATAAAGATGCCATATCTTGGGAACAATATTTACTACAAATTTTCAACGCGGCAGGTCCCCTAGACCACGATTGAGAGAGCTCATAGGTTATGACAAGACGACTGCAACTTTTGGCTCTCACTGCGCATGTACGTCACAAGTCATGAAATTCAGCGCGCGCTTTTGAATTTGTTCGAAAATCACTGACTTCTTTTACTATATCGGCTCGTGGGGCTGTAATTCCAGTCCGATTTTGAAAATCTTGCCAGCATATTGTAGGGAACTTTATACCGCGTCGATTGATAGACTATAGTGCTCTGTAGGTGCCATACATTTTAAATAATAAGTAATTAAAGTTAGAAAATGTTGCCAGGCCGAATGTTTGCATTCAAACTTATCGCTCAATTTTAAAGCTATGATTATGAAACTTGGCACAAGTCTTTATTTTCGATGCAGCCAGTACATATATGAAAACCAGCCGGATCGAATCACTATCATATAGCTCCCATACAAATAATAGGTTGACAACTATGTTCTTGTATGAAAAATTTTTTGTTTTTGTAGATAGCGTAATCAAACTCAAAAAATTTTATTTTAGTCATGTTTTACATATGCTCACCAAATTTCATCAAAATCGGACTAATATATCTTGTACCTGCCGTGGGAGCGATCTAATGTATCTTGTACCTGCCGTGGGAGCGACCGGAGTTGCTGTAAGTATATATATCCCAGTTGTCCAGTTTAATAATAACACGTTTAAGTTCAATTATATATTTTATAGTTTTTCTTCTTATAAGTATATATATCCCAGTTGTCCAGTTTAATAATAACACGTTTGTTTAAGTATATACATTATATATAACATATTATATATTTTATAGTTTTTTTTTCTTTTCGATGCGCACAAGCTCGTCACATTGTACTTATATTAATACCTTTATTGACTTAAAATAAATAATAATGTATCTTTAAATATTTTACTTTTTCCATAAAAGTAAGGGTAGGGGAAAATAGAGCTTAACAACTTAGTGATTTTCCAAATACATATATGTACATACTAGCAGGTAATATCCCGGCCTTGCCCGGGGAAATATTTAGATGAAAATGAATTTTTTTCTTGAATTTTACTCCTTTCGTCAACCGTAAGAAATACAACTAAATAGTTGAGCCACGTGACTAATGTTTTCAGTGTAGGGCTATGAAAATGTCTTTGAAAAAAAAAAACAACAAAAAAATGTCCCACTCATTTGTCCTTGACTTCCATTTCCCGCCCGTGGCGACACGGAGTAGATTTTCCAAAATCAATTGGCATTTAAAGCCAATTTCAACAATAATACTAAGAATCCAAATTCAATCTTTCCAACTGTTTTCCGCCCGCTGTCTTGCCTGCAAAGTACCGAGGGTTTTGTATTTATATTTGGAAATTAGTATAAGGCCACGTGTATTTTTCGAAACCGGTAGCACATGTGACGAATTATTTAATGTGAGGTGCTTTAAAAATAAGTTTCAAAATGATTGAATGATAAACAGAAGTTTGAAAATGAGTTTGAAGTAAATTGGAGGATAATCAAAAAAAATTCATACAACAGTTTTCCGCGTATTTTCCGACCTTAGGGATAGATTTTCCAAAATCTTTGGACACCGCGCCTATTATGTGTTTGGGTAGAACCACGAAAATGAGTGTGAAGCCAATCGCATGAAAATTAAAAATGTCGAATGCCAGAATTTTCCACCGATTTTCCGACCATGTGGTCGAATTTCCCAAAATCGCTGATACACGTGTCAAATTATTTAATGTGAAGAGCTTTTAAAATGAGTTTGACGCCAATCGGACGATAATCAAAAAAGTTGCATACAACAGTTTTCCACGAATTTTCCGACTTTGGGGGTAGATTTTCCAAAATCTTTGACCGCCGCGCCTATTATTTTTTACTATAGAACCTTGAAAATGAGTTTGAAGCCAATCGCATGAAAATTAAAAATGTCGAATGCCAGAATTTTCCACCGATTTTCCGACCATGTGGTCAAATTTCCCAAAATCGCTGATACACGTGTCAAATTATTTAATGTGAAGAGCTTTGAAAATGAGTTTGAAGCCAATCGGACGATAATCAAAAAAGTTTCATACAACAGTTTTCCACGAATTTTCCGACTTTGGTGGTAGATTTTCCAAAATCTTTGACCGCCGCGCCTATTATTTTTTACTATAGAACCTTGAAAATGAGTTTGAAGCCAATCGCATGAAAATTAAAAATGTCGAATGCTAGACTTTTCCACCGATTTTCCAACCATGTGGTCGAGTTTCCCAAAATCGCTGATATACGTGTCGAATTATTTTACGTGAAGAGCTTTGAAAATGAATTTTAATGTGATCGGACTAAAATTAGACTTTCGCCCATACAACCTTGAGACCCCCATTTTCCACCCATGGGGGTGAATTTTCCAAAATCGATGAAATATGTGTCAAATGAATTTTTGTGTAGATCTCTGAAAATGAGTTTGAAGCTGATTGGATGGTAAACAAAAAAGTTTCATACAACAGTTTTCCGCGATTTTCCACGCTTGTGGGTGGAATTTTCCAAAATCCCGTCTTAGTGTGCACTTTCATTATAGATGGAACCTACTGTGAAAATTTCAGCATCCTAGCTCTTATGATTTAGTCTGTGCGATGATTGCCAATCAGTCAGTCAGTCAGTCAGTCAGCACGAACTCTTTTATATATATAGATATCTTATTTTCTGCGATAATGGAAAATAAAAGGCTGGGCGATTTTAGAATCGGACCTATAATGCCATCATAGTAGTTTATCCTGTGTAAGCTTGCTGTCTCAATTCTCTGTCTCAGCATGGTCAATTATATCTGATGTTCTGGTTAAATCTAAAAGGTTTAAAGGACTCGAATTAAAGTTGTTTAGTGTAGGTGTTACGGAACATAGACTAAAGAACTCCCTCTAGCTGCTGCCAGCGAGTCCACCCGGACAAATCCCGTGAACATACGATACAGTACTTCACCACAACTACAACTGCTCTTTACACCTCCCGCACCTGAAATGGAACCCTTGATTCCGCGTGTTTTGAGACCAAAGCCAACATTCTCAGTACATTCTTTCTGTGGGGGCGCTCAAAGGAACTATTACCCTTGTTTTAACTGTCAATACAAACAATGATTACTGCTGCCGTTCAATTGGAGACAAAATTTTCTTGTGGAAGCAATTCAAAAAAAAAAAAAAAAAAAAACAAGTAAGTTACAGTCGGAAGTTTCCGGCATAAGCCTAATATATGTTTTTACTCCCTGTACCCATGGGTAAAAAGGGGGTACTAAATCTAAAAATGTACAGGCAGGAGACATCTCTGACCCTATAAAGTATATATATTCTTGATCAATATCAAATCAGATTTCGATTTGGCCATGTCCGTCTGTCTGCCCGTCCGTGTGTATGAACGCGTCGATCTCCGCAACTATAAGAGCTAGAGACACCAAATTTGGAAGCAGGCGCAGGTCAAGTTTATTTTGGATTCGAGATATTACCCACCCCCCCCCCCCCCCCCCACACCCTCGCTGTTTGATAAAAAACGTTTTACAGTAACAATTTTAGTTATGGGATTTGGCAAGTATAATACGTTATTCACTCTGCCCACACTAATCTACTGTCCAAATTTTAAGTCGATCGGATAATAAACACGGGAGTTATTAAAGAAGCAAGATTCGGTGGTGCAGAGCGCGGGGGAAGAACTACAGCCGCCATTTAAAATGCCTCGCTTATGCTGTGGCTCATGTGTGTGCGGCCTTGTGTATGTGTAAGTGGACGAAGATGTGATTGGAAGTTTTAGACCTGGGTACAAGGAGTTCCGTAGTCCGGTGTACTCGACTAGAGCATTCTTGTTTTCTTTGGAACACAGTGCAAATATAGGTACACATGCATTCCTTAAAACTGTTTCCTTTAGCTTTCGAATGGAATTGGCAAATATTAATATTCAAAAGTCTCACAAAGCCGACGAGTCAAACTTGTCGTTATTACAGCAAATACATCGACCTAATCCGCTGGAGAGCAAGCGCATTAGCTCCATGAAATTAAGGGTCAAATACTCCAAGGAGATGTCCTTTAATGCGAATGTTAATTTGCGACAGATGCGCTCAACGCCAGCGGTGCAGCCGCAAACGCAGCAGGCGACAAGACGAAAGGCCCCAAAAGAAATGCCAGGCAAAGGCAAATGCAATGCAGGGCAACAGCTGGCGCCACTAGAGCTTCTTGTTGTTGGGCATCAGCTGAAAATGCGCCCGATGCAAAGACCCATGCTTACGCCAATGTCCAGGACGATGACGGCGACGGCGGCAGCACCTAGCAAGTCAGGAAGCATACGTTTTAGCGAACGTCCTTTGGCCAAGACCAAAAAATGTCAACGTAGACCTTCCAAGCAGGTAGGGGTAGAATTGCCGCAGGCGTCTGACAATTTTCACGTCGTGGAGAAAGGAGAATATGTTTACATCTACGAGTCCTACCCATTGGAGCTGTGGCCAAGACAACGCGACTTTCCAGGCGAGTGGCAATTGACGCCGGATGTGGAAATTAAACCCCTCGCGTTGCCAGTGGATCAACTAGTTGTTGATTCACGCTTCCTGGCAGAACTCCTCGATGAGCTATTAATGGGCGAAGAATTATTTTGCCCATAAGTTCGCGAAAACATAAAATATTTTGTACAAGTAATATACAAGTAACTTACAAAAAATATATACATACATCTATATATATAAAAGAGTTCATGCTGGGGAAATTTTCACAGTAGGTTCCATCTATGATGAAAGTGCACACTAAGACGGGATTTTGGAATATTCCACCCAAAAGCGTGGAAAATCGCGGAAAACTGCTGTATGAGACTTTTTTGTTTACCATCCAATCAGCTTCAAACTCATTTTCAGAGATCTAAACAACACCGATTTTGAAAAATCCACCCCCATGGGCGGAAAATGGAGGTCTCAAGGTTATATGGACGAAAGTCTAAATTTAGTCCGATCACCTTCAAATTCACTTTTAATTCTCTTCACGTAAAATAATTCGACATGTGTATCAACGATTTTTGGAAATTCAACCCCATGTTCGGAAAATCGGTGGAAAACTTTGGCATTCGAAATTTTTAATTCTCATGCGATTGGCTTCAAACTCATTTTACAACTTTTCTTTTAATCATCCAATTATTTTGAAACTAATTTTCAAAGCACCTCACGTTAAATAATTCGAAGGAAAAGGGATGAAGTTCGGAATTCAGCATTTTCGTGTTTCGTACGAATTATTTCATACTAATTTCTAAATATTAATAAAAAATCCTTGGTACTTGGCCGGCAATACAACGGGCGGAAAATTGTTGCATCGCTTTAGTCTCGATTCTTAGTATTATTCTTGGAATTGGCTTCATATACCAAATGATTTTAGAAAATCCATGCCTACGCGTCGCCACGTTAGATCGGCTTCAAAGCCATTATCATAGCCCTACACAAGAAACATTATTCACGTGGCTCAACTATTTAGTTTTCAACGACCACGGGAGGGAATAGTGTGATACGCTATTTATGTGTATTTCTTACGGTTGATGAAAGTACTCCATGGCGAAATCGTCAGTAATTATATACTTTAGGTTAGATTTTGGCCCAGAAGGACCAACTAGCATTGCCATTGTTTTCACCTAAAAATAGTATAATTTGCGGAAAAAGAGAATTATAAAGGAATTTAAATTGTTTAACCTTGCTTACATAGCTCATCCTGTTACCATTTTCAATTGACATATTTAACTTGATTAAGTTATCTTTGGTAGTAATAGAGAACACACTATTAGATCGCTCTCGGATGCGTTGCTGTATTAGCACTTTTTGTTCAGCCACTTCATTTAACACAACCTTAAACTGGGCTGAAAAACTCTGTTAATATTGAATACATAAGTTTTAATATTTTTGAGTATTATATTTGTATTAAAACGTACCTTGTAAGTTTTCATTGCTTTGGCATGATTGAGTTGAATTATTATTATTATAGATATTCCCATTATTATTATTTTTGTTATTATTTTCATTTTCAATATTTTTGTTATTCCTTTTATTTTTCCTTTCCTTTTTTATTTTTCTTTGGGTGATGAATGGCATCTTTCTGAAATAATTGTTCCATTCTTAAAAAACAGATTTCTTGATTTCTCTGAAACCTTCACTTATGCTTAAAGGCACCTTGATCACCTCACTATAAGTGGCAGCTCCCTTAGCAGTTAGGTCTGCTGCCTCATTTAAGGGAATACCAACATGGCCTGGTATCCATTTTAAGACTAATTATACTATGTTCCCGAAGGGAAAAATAGTATATTGGGTTTGCGAAATGTCCGTCTGTCCGTATGAACGCAATTTTTTTGCCTTTATCTTTGAGCTAGAGCAACCAAATTTGGTACACATGTTGGTGTATATTGTCAATTTATAAAGTGTCAAGGACCCCCCCCCCCCCCCCCCCCCCCCCCCCTGGTATACTCGACTATAGCATTCTTACTTGTTTGTATTTGTATTTTTCATGTAATTTAATCTTATTTCCTTGAATTTTACCGCACACCTTCGCATGTCGATGCCGCCTAAAACCTCAGCGAAAAGATTAATCAGCTGGTTGATTATGTCTGTTTGTGATTGTTGTTCATGGGCGGGATATCTGTTATTGTGGTTACTTGTGTATGATGACGGGGGAAGTAGCACAAAGTGAGACTTTGTTTGGGGGTGGAATGGTTTTTTAAAAACTGTCGCATATTTATGCTTATTATAACCTGATTTGCCTCTTCATCCCTGTTTCTACGTTCTACTTTTGTGATTGTTGGTGGAAAATTTTGACCATAGTCGAGATGTCCATTGTAAGTGTTGTTATTCATTGTGTACTTTGACATAACTTCTTTGCGAGAGAGTTTTTTAATAGTCATTATTTTAAGGATGACCGTTTGGACTTTTAAAGAGAGACATGGTCTTCTCCATTACACAAAATAATTTTGTTCCCTTTACACTTCCTGCTACAATCGTCATCGACACCGCACTTTAGGGAACTTTCTTTTTGCCTTACAACCTTTTGTTGTGTCTGCCGCAGTTGTATCACTGTCGTACATTGGGTAAAAATTGTTGCACCTTGAGTTTGGTGAAAAACATATCGACTGTATTCGGGAGCTCACTTACAGCAAAGTCAGTCTTTACTGACAGTGTGGGCTGTAGCTCACTTTGTTTTCCTTCAGCATCGCAGATGTAATAACCAGAGAACTGCAAGTGTGTCACTTCTTGTCACCCTACTCACACCCGTTGAAATGTGTGCCCGGTGCCACTTACCACCAGCTAAGCGAAGCAAGACACACACTTATCAACACTCGCTCATACAATTTCCCGTTTCTTTTTTACTCCTTGTACCCATAAAATGGGTAAAAAGGGGGTATTGGATTTGTGCAAAAGTATGTAACAGGCAGAAGGAGACATCTCCGACCCTATAAAGTATATATATTCTTGATCAGCATCAAAAGAGATTTCGATTTGGCCATGTCCGTCTGTCTGTCCGTCTGTCCGGATGTACGCGTCGATCTCAGCAACTATAAGAGCTAGAGACACCAAATTTGGAATGTAGGTTCCTGTATACCATACGCAGATCAAGTTTGTTTCCAATCTCTGATATCTTACCCCGTTCCCCCGCAAATCGATCAAAACGTTTTACTGCCACAGTTTTAAAGATATAGCTTTGGGATTTGGCATGTACACTACTTCGGTCACTCTTAACCTACTGTCCAAATTTCAAGTCGATCGGATAATAAACACGGAAGTTATTCAACGAACAAGATTCAATACTGGAGCGAGGGGGGAATAAGAAGCACAGCCACGACTTAAAATGCCTTGCGTACGCTGTGGTTCGCGTGTGTGCGACTTTGTGTATGTGTGCGTGCATGTGTGAGAGACGAACATATTATTGGAAGTCTTAGACCTGGGTACAGGGAGTTTCGTAGTCGGGTATACTCGACTAGAGCATTCTTACTTGTTTTGCATGCACCCAGCATTTTTAGGCAACGCGTGCCAGTCGCACTCTCACTCAAATGAAATGAAGGGATAGATGCAAGTGTCAAAAAAGGCAATGAGCAATAAATAGAAGTAGGCGAACACATACATATGTATGTATGTATCACTCAGGTTTTCTGTACACACCATGGTGCCTGTGTGTGCGTGCCTAATTTTTGGCCGTTTTCTTTTTCGCTTAATCGCACATTAGCATTCCAATTCAGTGCTTCTTTGATTTTGACAGCGGAAGATTAAGCAGTGGAAGCATTGCAAATATGACGCCAGAAGTAATTAAAAATAAAATTGATTGTGGTATATATACCGTAGTTCCAAAACACAAAGGCAAAAGTCTAATTTGGACAATATTATGTGAAATTTTTCAAGAGGACCAAACTGCCCTACAAGGATGGGTTTACTGCAATACATGCAGAAAAGTGTTAAAATTTGTTTGCAATCAAACATCAAATTTATCACGCCACAAGTGCTGTCTGTCCCTACGCCAGCCAACGGAAGCAAAAAAAGTTTCTAGTTTTGACAAAAAATCAGCTAGAGAAGTGCAGCGAGTGGGTTGTTCAGGATTGTCGCCCGTTTTCCGCGGTGAACGGGACTGGATTTCGAAACCTTGTGAAATTTTTTGTCAAACTTGGTGCTACCTATGGAGCGAACATTGATATAGACGACCTACTGCCTGACGCAACGACATTGAGCCGCAATGCAGAATAAGATGCCGAAGAGAAGCGTACAATAATCTCCAACGAAGTAAAGGAAGCAGTAGATAATGGATAATAGATAGATAATCATTGGAGATTATTTAGGACCGATCAATACGTCAACCGAAATTTTTTAGGTGTTACTCTTTACTATTTAAAGAACTATAAAATGAAAGATATAATTTTGGGATTGAAGTCGATGGATTATGAAAAATCAAGTGGTGATAATATTTTAAACAAAATGAAAACTATTTTTTCACAATTTGATGTCGAAAACATAACCGAGATTAAATTCGTGACAGATAGGGGAGCCAATATAAAAAAAGCATTGGACAAAAACATCAGACTGAATTGTAGCAGCTATTTATTTTCGAATGTCTTGGAAAAATCATTTGACGAAGCAGATGAGCTTCAAGACATATTAAATGCATGCAAAAAAATCGTTAAATATTTTAAGAAAGCAAGTTTGCAGCATAGACAAGACACAACATTAAAAAACTCATGCCCAACTCGATGGAACTCCAATTATACTATGCTTAATTCTATAGTGGATAACTGGACAACAGTTAACAATGTATTAAGTGAGACTGAGGCGGGTCAAAAACCCATAACCGTGAACATATCAACTTTAAAAATTATAGTAGTACTCCTTGAAGATTCCGAGAGAATTTTTAAAGAATTGCAAACGTGTAGCTCTCCCTCATTATGCTATGCATTGCCCTCGATTTCCAAAATAAAGGAACTATGCGAACCAAATTCCGAAGACATTTCGTCGATGTCGGTTCTTAAAGAAAGGATTTTAACTAATGTAAATACGACTTGGAAGCAATACTTAGGTATTTGGCACAAAGCAGTCTTTTTTTTATATCCACCTGCAGCAATCATGGAACATGAAGATATTATAGAAATAAAAAATTTCTGTGTTGAAAAAATGAAAAAATTTAGTTGCGATTCAAATGAAATTTCCCGAGAAAATAGTTTTTCAACTATTGAATCAAGTCCAGCAAGCCCAAGTTGTCAATTGGCATCTAAATCTAGCAGCCAATCTGTTATGATCCGACTATTTTCGGGAGTATCACTATCGATTTGGTGGCTAGCAAGCGGCTGTCTCAGGGATGAGTACGACCATCGATAAGTGAACTAGTCGGTTAACAAAAACATTTATTTTTTTGAATGGTGACACTTTCAGACATTCGGTTAAATTTCAAATAATGCTATCGGACGAACTATGAAAAGCTAATTAGGCGAGCAGCTGGTGTTGCTCACCTGGACAGCGCCCACCCTACCATGAGTTGGCCATCTTCTCACTGCCAACTCCCACTTATGCATCAGCACCCACTTTAAAGCATAACTGTCTCACCCCTACTGACCAAGTATTAGCACATTACCAACTGCAGGTGCTCCTCAAATTCCTGCATATATTGGGATGTGGAGGGGCCATCCTATCTCTATATCTAGCAATTAACATTTAAACTAGCAGTACAATATACATTACAAAATAATAAATAAATAAATAATTAATGAAAACAAGTAAGAATGCTCTAGTCGAGTATACCCGACTACGAAACTCCCTGTGCCCAGGTCTAAAAATTCTAATCATATGTTCGTCTCTTACACATGCACGCACACATACATACACAAAGTCGCACACACGCGAGCCACAGCGCGCTGCAGCGTACGCAAGGCATTTTAAGTCGTGGCTGTGCTTCTTCTTCCCCCCTCGCTCTAGTACTGAATCTTGTTCGTTGAATAACTTCCGTGTTTATTATCCGATCGACTTGAAATTTGGACAGTAGATTAAGAGTGACCGAAGTAGTGTACATGCCAAATCCCAAAGCTCTATCTTTAAAACTGTGGCTGTAAAACGTATTGATCGATTTGCGGGGGAACGGGGGGAGATATCTGAGATCAGAAATAAACTTGACCTGCGCCTGCTATACACGAGCCTACATTCCAAATTTGGTGTCTCTAGCTCTTATAGTTGCTAAGATCGTTGCGTTCATACATACGGACGGACAGACGGACAGACGGACAGACAGACGGACATGGCCAAATCGAAATCTCTTTTGATGCTGATCAAGAATATATATACTTTATAGGGTCGGAGATGTCTCCTTCTGCCTGTTACATACTTTTGCACAAATCCAATACCCCCTTTTTACCCATTTTATGGGTACAGGGAGTAAAAAAATAATAAATAAATAGTGAGTGAGACTGTGTTTAATTGAAAATGAAAAGTGTGTGTGTTTGAATAAATATGTATGTATGTGTGTGTGTGTATGTGAGTGAGTGTGTGTATAAAAAATATGAATATTATTGTTTCATAAATCACTATCGTTCTTTATTTATCCTGTTGCAGGCACATCTTTTGCTATACATAAATATATTTCTCAACAAAAAGGACTCTGGCTAAATGTAGGCCCGACGATACAATTTTGCTGGCCACAAAATGATCGCTTGCCCATAAGAGACAAAAAAAAAACAGGGATCACCCAAACTTGCCACTACTACAAACAAGTGGCAGCTCCACCACTGCTGGTGTTCAAGCTCCTGTTGCAGTCGCTGTAGTTGCCGCTAACGCCGTCGCCGCTGTTGTTGTATCGCTGCTGCGCCGTTGCTGTTGCTCCCGTTGCAGCCGTTGTGGTGGTGCGCCGTTGCTGGTGCTGCCGTTGCAGCTACTGCCGTGGCTGTTGCTGCCGGTGTTGTTGTCACGCTGTTCCGCTGTTGCTGCAGCGTTGGCCGGTGGGCTGGTGTGAAGGTTCCAGCTGCCGTGGTCGCCCTTCGCGTTGCTGTGGCCCGCGGGCTGGGCAAATAGTTTTTTTTTCTTTTATTTTAGCCTCCTTTTAATTTTTCTTCCACACGTGTTGACTTTTCACGTCTTTTCTCCTCGTTTTTTCCTTTTTTCCCTCTTTCTTTTTTCTCTCTGATCTCCTTCACGTTCTTCCTATTTTTCCTTCGCTCATTCATTTCCAATATCGAACTACCGGACACTTATCGATATTTCGTGATCTTTTTTATCAATAAGGGCCGACCGTAACAGCACACTACGGTTTTTGGGCGCTCGACCAGAAACAGGAGTGGAAAACGGGCATCGGCCACTCTTGCATCCTCTCGGCGCCAACGTAGGCCACGCCCACACCCTGAGATTAAGAGTCTCGTGCTCTACCGACTGAGCTAGCCGGGCTATGACCTGTGCCTTACGCTTTCCTTTACGCTTGTGGCGATGATAGAAGCCATTCACCGCGTGCTCGTAGTGCGGCACTTTAACCAATCTGGAGGAAGCGGACTGCTTCTCGTCGACCTGATGCTCCTCCATGTCTTTCTTAGATAACTTGGTCACATCCTCAACGATCGGACGATGATGTGGCTCTTCGCTGTCTAACGTCGATTCTTCTGGAGATAGAGGTGACGGTTGGTGAGTGGGTTGTTGAGATACCGCCTGGTCTTCCGCTTGCCAAATTTCGACGCTATCTCTTATCTCCCGTAAGAAATACAACATTTCCTGCTGCATCTGAGCCTGGAAATCTGATAGCTCATGGGAGCTGACGAACCGGTAAGTTTCATGAGCCTGAAACAGCGCCAAGTTGATAGCAGACTTTATTTCGCTCGGGATCTCTTCCATGATGCCCAATTTCGATACTGCGCTGGGTTTCCTGACGAGTGCGCGAGTCGTGGGGCCCATAATTTCTAATCCCCTACTTTTTAAACTACTTGTATGCTTTATATCCTATCGTCTATCCTTATATTTTATTCTTCACGATTTTAGTTTAATTACCTCTTTTTTTTATCAACAGGACTTCACATATACACATTTGGGTGAGACAGATATACTAAAACGGATGCTAATCGGTAATTCTTCTAAATTTCTCTCTCCTTAAACCGATTTTGCTGATACCATCCTGCCTCATACTCCTCATAGCTCTCCTTCTTTGGGCTATTGTGGTTGATTTGTTGGCTTACTGCTTCCTAGACCGGGCAACTATGGGTTTATATGGATAAAGCTCTCACGGACCACAGTCTAGTCCACAGTAAGCACTTTCGGCAATTTAAGACACTACAGACTCCTTTATGTGACACAAAAAAAAACAAATTATGATATCCTCTTCATCCTCTACAGATCTATCGACGGCAGCGCGGCATCGTACTTCTATTTCAGATCCGGGACCAGTCTATAGATCTGCCCAAAATTTCAAGAATTTTTCGCTCGATTGTCCCCCATCAAGCCAGTCGACTTCCTCTTCCACAACTCTATCAACGGCAACGCGGCATCGTACTTCTATTTCCGATCCGGGACCAGTCTACAGCTTTGCTTCAGATTTGAAATCGCTAACAGCACAGTTGTGGCAGCAACAGGTGAGGCTTAATTGACCTCCCTGCGGTCCAGATCACTGTCTGTTTTCCCCTGACTTGGTCGGAGACCAATCACATTCAAACTGCTAATTTTGATTTTAAAATAAAACTACGAATCGAAGTTTTCCCATTGGGCGCCATTTGTTATGATCCGACTATTTTCGGGAGTATCACTATCGATTTGGTGGCTAGCAAGCGGCTGTCTCAGGGATGAGTACGACCATCGATAAGTGAACTAGTCGGTTAACAAAAACATTTATTTTTTTGAATGGTGACACTTTCAGACATTCGGTTAAATTTCAAATAATGCTATCGGACGAACTATGAAAAGCTAATTAGGCGAGCAGCTGGTGTTGCTCACCTGGACAGCGCCCACCCTACCATGAGTTGGCCATCTTCTCACTGCCAACTCCCACTTATGCATCAGCACCCACTTTAAAGCATAACTGTCTCACCCCTACTGACCAAGTATTAGCACATTACCAACTGCAGGTGCTCCTCAAATTCCTGCATATATTGGGATGTGGAGGGGCCATCCTATCTCTATATCTAGCAATTAACATTTAAACTAGCAGTACAATATACATTACAAAATAATAAATAAATAAATAATTAATGAAAAAAAAATAATAAATAAATAGTGAGTGAGACTGTGTTTAATTGAAAATGAAAAGTGTGTGTGTTTGAATAAATATGTATGTATGTGTGTGTGTGTATGTGAGTGAGTGTGTGTATAAAAAATATGAATATTATTGTTTCATAAATCACTATCGTTCTTTATTTATCCTGTTGCAGGCACATCTTTTGCTATACATAAATATATTTCTCAACAAAAAGGACTCTGGCTAAATGTAGGCCCGACGATACAATTTTGCTAGCCACCAAATCGATAGTGATACTCCCGAAAATAGTCGGATCATAACAAATGGCGCCCAATGGGAAAACTTCGATTCGTAGTTTTATTTTAAAATCAAAATTAGCAGTTTGAATGTGATTGGTCTCCGACCAAGTCAGGGGAAAACAGACAGTGATCTGGACCGCAGGGAGGTCAATTAAGCCTCACCTGTTGCTGCCACAACTGTGCTGTTAGCGATTTCAAATCTGAAGCAAAGCTGTAGACTGGTCCCGGATCGGAAATAGAAGTACGATGCCGCGTTGCCGTTGATAGAGTTGTGGAAGAGGAAGTCGACTGGCTTGATGGGGACAATCGAGCGAAAAATTCTTGAAATTTTGGGCAGATCTATAGACTGGTCCCGGATCTGAAATAGAAGTACGATGCCGCGCTGCCGTCGATAGATCTGTAGAGGATGAAGAGGATATCATAATTTGTTTTTTTTTGTGTCACATAAAGGAGTCTGTAGTGTCTTAAATTGCCGAAAGTGCTTACTGTGGACTAGACTGTGGTCCGTGAGAGCTTTATCCATATAAACCCATAGTTGCCCGGTCTAGGAAGCAGTAAGCCAACAAATCAACCACAATAGCCCAAAGAAGGAGAGCTATGAGGAGTATGAGGCAGGATGGTATCAGCAAAATCGGTTTAAGGAGAGAGAAATTTAGAAGAATTACCGATTAGCATCCGTTTTAGTATATCTGTCTCACCCAAATGTGTATATGTGAAGTCCTGTTGATAAAAAAAAGAGGTAATTAAACTAAAATCGTGAAGAATAAAATATAAGGATAGACGATAGGATATAAAGCATAGAAGTAGTTTAAAAAGTAGGGGATTAGAAATTATGGGCCCCACGACTCGCGCACTCGTCAGGAAACCCAGCGCAGTATCGAAATTGGGCATCATGGAAGAGATCCCGAGCGAAATAAAGTCTGCTATCAACTTGGCGCTGTTTCAGGCTCATGAAACTTACCGGTTCGTCAGCTCCCATGAGCTATCAGATTTCCAGGCTCAGATGCAGCAGGAAATGTTGTATTTCTTACGGGAGATAAGAGATAGCGTCGAAATTTGGCAAGCGGAAGACCAGGCGGTATCTCAACAACCCACTCACCAACCGTCACCTCTATCTCCAGAAGAATCGACGTTAGACAGCGAAGAGCCACATCATCGTCCGATCGTTGAGGATGTGACCAAGTTATCTAAGAAAGACATGGAGGAGCATCAGGTCGACGAGAAGCAGTCCGCTTCCTCCAGATTGGTTAAAGTGCCGCACTACGAGCACGCGGTGAATGGCTTCTATCATCGCCACAAGCGTAAAGGAAAGCGTAAGGCACAGGTCATAGCCCGGCTAGCTCAGTCGGTAGAGCACGAGACTCTTAATCTCAGGGTGTGGGCGTGGCCTACGTTGGCGCCGAGAGGATGCAAGAGTGGCCGATGCCCGTTTTCCACTCCTGTTTCTGGTCGAGCGCCCAAAAACCGTAGTGTGCTGTTACGGTCGGCCCTTATTGATAAAAAAGATCACGAAATATCGATAAGTGTCCGGTAGTTCGATATTGGAAATGAATGAGCGAAGGAAAAATAGGAAGAACGTGAAGGAGATCAGAGAGAAAAAAGAAAGAGGGAAAAAAGGAAAAAACGAGGAGAAAAGACGTGAAAAGTCAACACGTGTGGAAGAAAAATTAAAAGGAGGCTAAAATAAAAGAAAAAAAAACTATTTGCCCAGCCCGCGGGCCACAGCAACGCGAAGGGCGACCACGGCAGCTGGAACCTTCACACCAGCCCACCGGCCAACGCTGCAGCAACAGCGGAACAGCGTGACAACAACACCGGCAGCAACAGCCACGGCAGTAGCTGCAACGGCAGCACCAGCAACGGCGCACCACCACAACGGCTGCAACGGGAGCAACAGCAACGGCGCAGCAGCGATACAACAACAGCGGCGACGGCGTTAGCGGCAACTACAGCGACTGCAACAGGAGCTTGAACACCAGCAGTGGTGGAGCTGCCACTTGTTTGTAGTAGTGGCAAGTTTGGGTGATCCCTGTTTTTTTTTTGTGTCTTATGGGCAAGCGATCATTTTGTGGCCAGCAAAATTGTATCGTCGGGCCTACATTTAGCCAGAGTCCTTTTTGTTGAGAAATATATTTATGTATAGCAAAAGATGTGCCTGCAACAGGATAAATAAAGAACGATAGTGATTTATGAAACAATAATATTCATATTTTTTATACACACACTCACTCACATACACACACACACATACATACATATTTATTCAAACACACACACTTTTCATTTTCAATTAAACACAGTCTCACTCACTATTTATTTATTATTTTTTTTTTCATTAATTATTTATTTATTTATTATTTTGTAATGTATATTGTACTGCTAGTTTAAATGTTAATTGCTAGATATAGAGATAGGATGGCCCCTCCACATCCCAATATATGCAGGAATTTGAGGAGCACCTGCAGTTGGTAATGTGCTAATACTTGGTCAGTAGGGGTGAGACAGTTATGCTTTAAAGTGGGTGCTGATGCATAAGTGGGAGTTGGCAGTGAGAAGATGGCCAACTCATGGTAGGGTGGGCGCTGTCCAGGTGAGCAACACCAGCTGCTCGCCTAATTAGCTTTTCATAGTTCGTCCGATAGCATTATTTGAAATTTAACCGAATGTCTGAAAGTGTCACCATTCAAAAAAATAAATGTTTTTGTTAACCGACTAGTTCACTTATCGATGGTCGTACTCATCCCTGAGACAGCCGCTTGCTAGCCACCAAATCGATAGTGATACTCCCGAAAATAGTCGGATCATAACAAATGGCGCCCAATGGGAAAACTTCGATTCGTAGTTTTATTTTAAAATCAAAATTAGCAGTTTGAATGTGATTGGTCTCCGACCAAGTCAGGGGAAAACAGACAGTGATCTGGACCGCAGGGAGGTCAATTAAGCCTCACCTGTTGCTGCCACAACTGTGCTGTTAGCGATTTCAAATCTGAAGCAAAGCTGTAGACTGGTCCCGGATCGGAAATAGAAGTACGATGCCGCGTTGCCGTTGATAGAGTTGTGGAAGAGGAAGTCGACTGGCTTGATGGGGACAATCGAGCGAAAAAATTCTTGAAATTTTGGGCAGATCTATAGACTGGTCCCGGATCTGAAATAGAAGTACGATGCCGCGCTGCCGTCGATAGATCTGTAGAGGATGAAGAGGATATCATAATTTGTTTTTTTTTGTGTCACATAAAGGAGTCTGTAGTGTCTTAAATTGCCGAAAGTGCTTACTGTGGACTAGACTGTGGTCCGTGAGAGCTTTATCCATATAAACCCATAGTTGCCCGGTCTAGGAAGCAGTAAGCCAACAAATCAACCACAATAGCCCAAAGAAGGAGAGCTATGAGGAGTATGAGGCAGGATGGTATCAGCAAAATCGGTTTAAGGAGAGAGAAATTTAGAAGAATTACCGATTAGCATCCGTTTTAGTATATCTGTCTCACCCAAATGTGTATATGTGAAGTCCTGTTGATAAAAAAAAGAGGTAATTAAACTAAAATCGTGAAGAATAAAATATAAGGATAGACGATAGGATATAAAGCATACAAGTAGTTTAAAAAGTAGGGGATTAGAAATTATGGGCCCCACGACTCGCGCACTCGTCAGGAAACCCAGCGCAGTATCGAAATTGGGCATCATGGAAGAGATCCCGAACGAAATAAAGTCTGCTATCAACTTGGCGCTGTTTCAGGCTCATGAAACTTACCGGTTCGTCAGCTCCCATGAGCTATCAGATTTCCAGGCTCAGATGCAGCAGGAAATGTTGTATTTCTTACGGGAGATAAGAGATAGCGTCGAAATTTGGCAAGCGTAAGACCAGGCGGTATCTCAACAACCCACTCACCAACCGTCACCTCTATCTCCAGAAGAATCGACGTTAGACAGCGAAGAGCCACATCATCGTCCGATCGTTGAGGATGTGACCAAGTTATCTAAGAAAGACATGGAGGAGCATCAGGTCGACGAGAAGCAGTCCGCTTCCTCCAGATTGGTTAAAGTGCCGCACTACGAGCACGCGGTGAATGGCTTCTATCATCGCCACAAGCCTAAAGGAAAGCGTAAGGCACAGGTCATAGCCCGGCTAGCTCAGTCGGTAGAGCACGAGACTCTTAATCTCAGGGTGTGGGCGTGGCCTACGTTGGCGCCGAGAGGATGCAAGAGTGGCCGATGCCCGTTTTCCACTCCTGTTTCTGGTCGAGCGCCCAAAAACCGTAGTGTGCTGTTACGGTCGGCCCTTATTGATAAAAAAGATCACGAAATATCGATAAGTGTCCGGTAGTTCGATATTGGAAATGAATGAGCGAAGGAAAAATAGGAAGAACGTGAAGGAGATCAGAGAGAAAAAAGAAAGAGGGAAAAAAGGAAAAAACGAGGAGAAAAGACGTGAAAAGTCAACACGTGTGGAAGAAAAATTAAAAGGAGGCTAAAATAAAAGAAAAAAAAACTATTTGCCCAGCCCGCGGGCCACAGCAACGCGAAGGGCGACCACGGCAGCTGGAACCTTCACACCAGCCCACCGGCCAACGCTGCAGCAACAGCGGAACAGCGTGACAACAACACCGGCAGCAACAGCCACGGCAGTAGCTGCAACGGCAGCACCAGCAACGGCGCACCACCACAACGGGAGCAACAGCAACGGCGCAGCAGCGATACAACAACAGCGGCGACGGCGTTAGCGGCAACTACAGCGACTGCAACAGGAGCTTGAACACCAGCAGTGGTGGAGCTGCCACTTGTTTGTAGTAGTGGCAAGTTTGGGTGATCCCTGTTTTTTTTTTGTGTCTTATGGGCAAGCGATCATTTTGTGGCCAGCAAAATTGTATCGTCGGGCCTACATTTAGCCAGAGTCCTTTTTGTTGAGAAATATATTTATGTATAGCAAAAGATGTGCCTGCAACAGGATAAATAAAGAACGATAGTGATTTATGAAACAATAATATTTATATTTTTTATACACACACTCACTCACAAACACACACACACATACATATATATTTATTCACACATACACACTTTTCATTTTCAATTAAACACAGTCTCACTCACTATTTATTTATTATTTTTTTTCATTAATTATTTATTTATTTATTATTTTGTAATGTATATTGTACTGCTAGTTTAAATGTTAATTGCTAGATATAGAGATAGGATGGCCCCTCCACATCCCAATATATGCAGGAATTTGAGGAGCACCTGCAGTTGGTAATGTGCTAATACTTGGTCAGTAGGGGTGAGACAGTTATGCTTTAAAGTGGGTGCTGATGCATAAGTGGGAGTTGGCAGTGAGAAGATGGCCAACTCATGGTAGGGTGGGCGCTGTCCAGGTGAGCAACACCAGCTGCTCGCCTAATTAGCTTTTCATAGTTCGTCCGATAGCATTATTTGAAATTTAACCGAATGTCTGAAAGTGTCACCATTCAAAAAAATAAATGTTTTTGTTAACCGACTAGTTCACTTATCGATGGTCGTACTCATCCCTGAGACAGCCGCTTGCTAGCCACCAAATCGATAGTGATACTCCCGAAAATAGTCGGATCATAACAAATGGCGCCCAATGGGAAAACTTCGATTCGTAGTTTTATTTTAAAATCAAAATTAGCAGTTTGAATGTGATTGGTCTCCGACCAAGTCAGGGGAAAACAGACAGTGATCTGGACCGCAGGGAGGTCAATTAAGCCTCACCTGTTGCTGCCAGAACTGTGCTGTTAGCGATTTCAAATCTGAAGCAAAGCTGTAGACTGGTCCCGGATCGGAAATAGAAGTACGATGCCGCGTTGCCGTTGATAGAGTTGTGGAAGAGGAAGTCGACTGGCTTGATGGGGACAATCGAGCGAAAAATTCTTGAAATTTTGGGCAGATCTATAGACTGGTCCCGGATCTGAAATAGAAGTACGATGCCGCGCGCGTCGATAGATCTGTAGAGGATGAAGAGGATATCATAATTTGTTTTTTTTTGTGTCACATAAAGGAGTCTGTAGTGTCTTAAATTGCCGAAAGTGCTTACTGTGGACTAGACTGTGGTCCGTGAGAGCTTTATCCATATAAACCCATAGTTGCCCGGTCTAGGAAGCAGTAAGCCAACAAATCAACCACAATAGCCCAAAGAAGGAGAGCTATGAGGAGTATGAGGCAGGATGGTATCAGCAAAATCGGTTTAAGGAGAGAGAAATTTAGAAGAATTACCGATTAGCATCCGTTTTAGTATATCTGTCTCACCCAAATGTGTATATGTGAAGTCCTGTTGATAAAAAAAAGAGGTAATTAAACTAAAATCGTGAAGAATAAAATATAAGGATAGACGATAGGATATAAAGCATACAAGTAGTTTAAAAAGTAGGGGATTAGAAATTATGGGCCCCACGACTCGCGCACTCGTCAGGAAACCCAGCGCAGTATCGAAATTGGGCATCATGGAAGAGATCCCGAACGAAATAAAGTCTGCTATCAACTTGGCGCTGTTTCAGGCTCATGAAACTTACCGGTTCGTCAGCTCCCATGAGCTATCAGATTTCCAGGCTCAGATGCAGCAGGAAATGTTGTATTTCTTACGGGAGATAAGAGATAGCGTCGAAATTTGGCAAGCGTAAGACCAGGCGGTATCTCAACAACCCACTCACCAACCGTCACCTCTATCTCCAGAAGAATCGACGTTAGACAGCGAAGAGCCACATCATCGTCCGATCGTTGAGGATGTGACCAAGTTATCTAAGAAAGACATGGAGGAGCATCAGGTCGACGAGAAGCAGTCCGCTTCCTCCAGATTGGTTAAAGTGCCGCACTACGAGCACGCGGTGAATGGCTTCTATCATCGCCACAAGCCTAAAGGAAAGCGTAAGGCACAGGTCATAGCCCGGCTAGCTCAGTCGGTAGAGCACGAGACTCTTAATCTCAGGGTGTGGGCGTGGCCTACGTTGGCGCCGAGAGGATGCAAGAGTGGCCGATGCCCGTTTTCCACTCCTGTTTCTGGTCGAGCGCCCAAAAACCGTAGTGTGCTGTTACGGTCGGCCCTTATTGATAAAAAAGATCACGAAATATCGATAAGTGTCCGGTAGTTCGATATTGGAAATGAATGAGCGAAGGAAAAATAGGAAGAACGTGAAGGAGATCAGAGAGAAAAAAGAAAGAGGGAAAAAAGGAAAAAACGAGGAGAAAAGACGTGAAAAGTCAACACGTGTGGAAGAAAAATTAAAAGGAGGCTAAAATAAAAGAAAAAAAAACTATTTGCCCAGCCCGCGGGCCACAGCAACGCGAAGGGCGACCACGGCAGCTGGAACCTTCACACCAGCCCACCGGCCAACGCTGCAGCAACAGCGGAACAGCGTGACAACAACACCGGCAGCAACAGCCACGGCAGTAGCTGCAACGGCAGCACCAGCAACGGCGCACCACCACAACGGCTGCAACGGGAGCAACAGCAACGGCGCAGCAGCGATACAACAACAGCGGCGACGGCGTTAGCGGCAACTACAGCGACTGCAACAGGAGCTTGAACACCAGCAGTGGTGGAGCTGCCACTTGTTTGTAGTAGTGGCAAGTTTGGGTGATCCCTGTTTTTTTTTTGTGTCTTATGGGCAAGCGATCATTTTGTGGCCAGCAAAATTGTATCGTCGGGCCTACATTTAGCCAGAGTCCTTTTTGTTGAGAAATATATTTATGTATAGCAAAAGATGTGCCTGCAACAGGATAAATAAAGAACGATAGTGATTTATGAAACAATAATATTCATATTTTTTATACACACACTCACTCACATACACACACACACATACATACATATTTATTCAAACACACACACTTTTCATTTTCAATTAAACACAGTCTCACTCACTATTTATTTATTATTTTTTTTTCATTAATTATTTATTTATTTATTATTTTGTAATGTATATTGTACTGCTAGTTTAAATGTTAATTGCTAGATATAGAGATAGGATGGCCCCTCCACATTCCAATATATGCAGGAATTTGAGGAGCACCTGCAGTTGGTAATGTGCTAATACTTGGTCAGTAGGGGTGAGACAGTTATGCTTTAAAGTGGGTGCTGATGCATAAGTGGGAGTTGGCAGTGAGAAGATGGCCAACTCATGGTAGGGTGGGCGCTGTCCAGGTGAGCAACACCAGCTGCTCGCCTAATTAGCTTTTCATAGTTCGTCCGATAGCATTATTTGAAATATAACCGAATGTCTGAAAGTGTCACCATTCAAAAAAATAAATGTTTTTGTTAACCGACTAGTTCACTTATCGATGGTCGTACTCATCCCTGAGACAGCCGCTTGCTAGCCACCAAATCGATAGTGATACTCCCGAAAATAGTCGGATCATAACAAATCTTTTGTGCCTAAAACAACATTTTTCTTTTCCCAACTGGTGGCTCACTCAAACAACAATTATAAATCGCCCTTAGAGGAAATAGAAAGTTATTGTACTGAAGGAATTGCTTTAAGCGAGGAATTCGAACCCAATGAGTGGTGAAAAACTAAACAAAATTGTTATCCTCTTTTATCGAAATTAGCATTGCAACTTCTTACAATACCATCGAGCAGTGCAGCAGCTGAAAGGGTATTTTCTTTAGCGGGCAATATAATAACAGAAAAAAGAAAAAGATTAGGGCCGAAAACGGAGGACAATTTGCTTTTTCTACACTCTTATTATAAAAATTTAAAATTATAATTTAATTAAATTAAATTCGCTGAAGTAATATTAAATAATTTGACTACTTTTAGATATTTTTTTTGTTTACTATGTTTAATGCACTGAAGCAATAAAAAACAAGTAAGAATGCTCTAGTCGAGTATACCCGACTACGAAACTCCCCGTACCCAGGTCTAAAACTTCCAATCATATGTTCGTCTCTTACACATGCACGCACACATACACAAAGCCGCACACACGCGAGCCACAGCGTACGCAAGGCATTTTAAGTCGTGGCTGTGCTTCTTCTTCCCCCCCCCCCCTCGCTCCAGTACTGAATCTTGTTCGTTAGATAACTTCCGTGTTTATTATCCGATCGACTTAAAATTTGCACAGTAGATTAAGAGTGATCGAAGTAGTGTACATGCCAAATCCCAAAACGATATCTTTAAAACTGTGGCTTTAAAACGTTTTGATCGATTTGCGGGGGAACGGGATAAGATATCTAAGATCAGAAACAAACTTGACCTGCTCCCGCTATACACGAACCTACATTCCAAATTTGGTGTCTCTAGCTCTTATAGTTGCTGAGATCCTTGCGTTCATACATACGGACAGACAGACGGACAGACGGACGGACGGACAGACGGACAGACAGACGGACATGGCCAAATCGAAATCTCTTTTGATACTGATCAAAAATATATATACTTTATAGGGTCGGAGATGTCTCCTTCTGCCTGTTACATACTTTTGCACAAATCCAATACCCCCTTTTTACCCATTTTATGGGTACAGGGAGTAATAATTTGGTTAATGTATATGTTAAGTATTAATTGATTAATTTTTATATATATTTTAAGTTTTTTTAAATGAATCAATTAATTAAAATTTCCTAAGTTAAATTATTATTGTTTTATATTGTTTTGTTTTCAGTTTGGGTAATTCTTCGTGCTTGTCGAAATTTTCGTTTGCGCACGCTTTTCCAGCACCAGGTACTAAAAAAAAACAGACAAGCGAAGGCTTGCACAAAAGGAATCTTAGCACCCACGGTTGAGAGACAGAAGGTTACGCCATGCGCATGTCCGTTAGGCGCCGTTATTCGGCGGGCGAGCGAGCTCGTGACGTTACATGACCCAACGCGCTTAAAAAATATATGAAAATCATCGACTAATTTTAGAAGACCTTAGTCTGTGTCTGTAAATTAAGTCAGATGTGAAATCCACTTCAGAATCTGATAGAGAACTATATTGCGCATCGATTGAGTGGTTTTGGTGCTCTGTAGGTTTAATACTTATTAAATAATCGTATTTAAAGTTAGAAAATGTTGCCAGCCCGAATGTTTACATTCTAACTTTTTGCTCAATTTTAAAACTATGATTATTAAACTTGGCACAAGTCTTTATTTTCGGTGCAGGCAGTACATATTTGAAAACCAGTCGGATCAGATCACTATATCATATAGCTCCCATAGGAATAATAGGTTGACAACTATGTTTTTGTATGAAAAACTTTTTTGTTTTTGTAGATAGCGCAACCAAACTCACAAAATTTAAGTTTAATCATGTTCTACATATGCTCACCAAATTTAATCAAAATCGGACTAATATATCTTATACCTGCCCTAGGAGCGATCTAATGTATCTTATACTTGCCCTAGGAGCGACCGGAGTTGTTGTATGCAAACGCTGCAAAATGTGCTGGAATGCCTGAAGAACGAAATAAAACTACAATAAATAAATTAAACACTACCCGTTTGACTTGTTAAATAGCATTACCATCAAAAGTGGTAAATTTGCATACATTTTTCATACAACAAGTCAAGTTGCAACCGATTGCTCCCACGGCAGGTACAAGATACATTAGATCGCTAGAGTCACCAAATTTTGTCGCGTGCTGTGTATGTGTGTATGTGTATGTGTGTATGTGTATGTGTGTATATGTATGTATGTCAATGTAGAATGTGTTCCGTTAGAAAAAGGGGAAGAGCGAAAAGATGTGTCGCGAATGGCTTTGTGGTAGCAGGTTAATATGCATGTATGTACAAATTATGAAGATTACTGATGACTATGTTGGGAAATGCTTAAGCTTTCCTATCACTGGCCTTGTGGCTCAGCAATAAAAGATTATAATGATTAACGGCCAAGTGCCGGAGTTTGATATTTTATTAAGCGACTTATTGGTAGAGCGCTGTATTCAAGACTAAAACTATAAGTACAAAGAAAACTTTACTTAAGCTAGGCCAAAACTCGCATCACGCCACAATGTCATGGTCGGCAAGCCGACTCAGCAAAATTAGGCAATAACGGAAGCTCTTGCAGCAAAACAAAAGTGTCCGGTTACTGCCGCTGACTATTGCCGCAATTGCGAGGGCTGTTCTTTAAATGTTCTTATGAAATACCCCATATGGAGTGTTATTTGTTAACTACTCCCCCTTTAAGTATAAGGCCGTCCTCGGCCGACCCAATCCCGGCGACGACTTCTCGTAATTGCTGTATCACCTCCAAATTACGTTCATTCAAACGATGAAGGTAAGGGAGGCTGAGGACATCTTGGCTGGCAGTGATTTTCAGCAAGGGAGAATTGGCAATACCCGGGACTCTATTGCGTACGTTGTTGTGATTGTAAAACAGAGTCCCGTTAATTGCGACTCGGTCTCCGAATGTGATGAGATGCGTGCCTTGTACCTGGATCTCAGTGCCGTTGTCCGCCTGAATCCTTGCGGACCCGTCGTTGAGGATGATAATTCCGTCATCTACATGGGTGATTGTTTCCAGGTTGCTCGGCTGGATCTCGCAGTGTGCCATGCCACCTGCATGGAGCTCTTTGGCACATGAACTCTCTAATGCCAGACGACAAAATGTGGCTCCAGGTGAAGCGGCGCAACTCTGCAGTGTGTGGGTTTCTCCATCGCATTCGGCTATGACGTTGTCAAACAATCGCAATATGAAATTCTTGTGGATGACAGGGTAAATCGTGATTTTTCTGCAAGCTTTTTTAATCTTTGGGAATTTAATTATAAAATGTATAGTGTTAATGGATTGAAGAACTTTTACGGACGCAACGGACATAAGATCTCCTATGGGAGTGTTGGTGGGTTCCTCTAGCCAAAATTCTTTAAATGTTCTTATGAAATACCCCATATGGAGTGTTATTTGTTAACTTACATATGTATGTATGTATGTACATACATTACTTTTGGCGCGCTTTGCTCTTGTTGTTGCGTGGTTTGCTGGACATTGTACAGTGTTGCTAGAAAAAGTAAATATTCGCTTATATGGGAAATTTCGCAATAGAGAAGTTTTGTTTCATTGCATTAGACGTACATATGTACATACATGCATATGTATGTATGTTCATAACAAAACGTAATACTTTTTTATGTAACGCATTGAAGGAGATGTTTCCAACCACACAAAGTAAATGTATTTTTATTTTAATCAGCATTAATGGCATCAATATACATACATATGTATGTATGTATGTATATGTACACTAACTTATACCCGCGGCGTTGCTCGCATTTCCTAACTACATATATTCAATTAAATTATTTATATTATGTAGTAAATCAGCGCAGCAACCTTCGCATTATATTAACTAAAAATGTACTTAAGTAATTAATAAACTTGAATGATTAAAATTAAAAAATTTGAGGACTATAACAAAAGTATTTGACTATGTACGCATATCGGTCAACTTTTATTTGCAATAATTTCATTATTTCGACAATAAAGTCTTATTATGTATGCCGAGAGAATTAGCTTTCTAATTTTCAGACGCGTCGTTTAAGACCAAAATCAGAAATTTTGACGTAGTTTTCATATGTGGGCACTATATAATGAATTACCCGCCAAATATATGTGTACATATGTATATACGTATGTATGTATATACATATTTGCCATGTCAACAATGGCGAGCAAAGATTGTAGCATTGCGGCGGTGCGATCTATTTTGTCGCGTGCCGCTTTTCGGCGGCTGCAGGCAACTAGTATGTATGTATGCATATGTGTGTATATGTTAATATCCTGTAGTACGGCTGGTGTCAAGGCATACCAAATTTTAGTCCTATGATGCATCACTAGTAGCTAGCAAAATCGTTATTTGCAAGTAATGCACAAGGGCGCTAGGCAAATAAAACGAAACACGGAAAATCAGCGAAGGCAAGAGAAGCGACAAAAGCAACAGAGGAATACGAAGCGCACGTATCCAAGTTAACGGTTGTTGTAACTGGTTATTACCAGAATTTTGTCAATTTCTGTCTTCGTTTTTTGTTCTTTTTGTCGCTAGCATATTTTTCTCTGCCTTGGCCGCTAGCACATTTTTCTGTGCATTCTGAAGTGAGAAGTGTTAGAACGCAGTCAGTGCTTGCAAAAGGAAAAAAGTTCTTGTAAGTATATAATTTTATATACAGTGGCTCACAGCTTATTTCAACCAGCAGCTAAAAATAACTTGGAGCAGCTATAATGGCGAAACTAAAAGAGATATCAAAATTATAAAAACGCATGTAGTTAGCCCTATGTTTTAGCATTTCAAATATAACTTCATTTAATTTTTCTATATTTTCTTAATATTTTTTAACAATTTAAAACAAAAAAAACAACCAAAAACAATGTCACAGCTTATTTCAACCACCTATCAAATTCAAAAAACAGTTTGAAATTTTGTTTTTCTGCTAAATTAGATGATAAAAATAGCACGATGTCTGATGAAATGCCCAAGCCATAAGACTTGCACGTTCCTTCTCCAATGTACAGAGTAAAATCGTAAATAATCCCAGAAACACCAGCTCTCGTAAACATTTTGAAACCCCACTTGTGGGGCTTCATTGGGAGGTATTGATTCAAACTATGTTGACCTTTATATGCAATCATTTGCTCATCAATACTTTGGAATTCTTCTTGCGAAATTTCATTGAATTTTTTTTTTATGGCGTCCAACAAGGGGCGAACCTTGTACAACTTGTCATATTCAGGTGTTCCCTTCTGAGGCTGATTACAATTATCGTTCAAATGGAAAAACTGTTTAATTTTATCAAATCTGTTTCTCGGTAATGCATTTGCAACGGCCGCTAGTTTGAAGTTGGTCGCCCACGCCATTCTATAAGCTGGTATTTTTACAACTGCAAGGTAAAGAAGTATGCCAACAAACCTTTTCATTTCGGGCACAGTGCATTTCAATTCTACGCCCTTCGTTTGCATGGCATATAAATTAGTTTCGTCACATATTTTCTGCCACAGTTCATCCGCAAAGAAAGCACTAAAATATTCAATGGGGGTTTTCACCGCATGGCTGCATAATTCACTTCTCCAAGTGGTCTCGCTTTCCATAAACTCTGCACTCCTGCACTTCAAACTCATCAAATCATTTTTTTCCATCACCTCCTGTACAACGTTTTCATTTTCATTAGAATGTCCATCATTTTCGCTTCCTATAAGTTGGTCAATCAAACCAACTTCCACATTTTCAGCTCTGTTATCCAAATTTTTCAAAGTTTCTTCTATAATTTCGTCCATATTTCGATCTTCTTCTTCATTTTCCTCATCAGCCGAATCATCCCAATCAAAGTTGGTTATTTTTTCAATCTCAGCTTGAGTCAGACCTTTTGGACGCATTTTAGAATCTGCATCAAAAAAAAATGTTATTCTTCGAAAATTACCACAATAGACCAATGTTGCATATACGCAACACGACATTTACAAAATTATTGCAAACTAACCACATAATATTTTCATGCGGGGTTCTTTTTTAAATACTCACTTACCTTTCTTTATATAGTGGTTGAACTTGATTTTATAATGAAGTAATTATTATAATGTTTTTTAATACTTTTTTAAAACCACTTTTTTTGGCACAATAATTTTTTCAACTACGCTTTCGGAAGAATATCTACAAACTGAACGCGTGTGCAGCTGACTACCGAACAATTAGTTGTAAGCTCACTCAAAATATGCAGTTATATTTCTAAGAAAGTTTCAAAACAAAAAAATTTAAAATAACGGTGTTAAAAGCTCATAAACACAATGTTGCCTATATGCAACAGCGGGCATGAGAGGGTTCAGAAGGGCCCTCGGCTAGCCAAATCGGCTGGATTTTGCTCGGAACGAACATGCGACCAGGTGCCAGATGATCCCGTGGATTGGGTGATTTTGGTGACGCGATTCGCCACGAAGGTCGTCCATCTGGAGGGGGGCTTACTTAGCCAAGCAAGAACTATGGTCGAGTCGGTCCAGAAGTACGACTCGACGCAATTGATCGAAAGATGTGGAATTATGACTGACGAAAGTTCGGCTAGAAGTACGGCGCCACACAATTCCAACCGTGGCAAGGAAACCGTCTTGATTGGAGCCACTCTAGTCTTGGATGTGAGGAGATGCGTAGAGATCTGTCCGTCTACAGTAATGCGCACGTAAAGCGCTGCTCCATAAGCCCGCTGTGATGCATCACAGAAGCCGTGGAATTGCATTTTTGCATTAGGGCGGAAATTTACCCATCTGGGAATGCGAACTTCTCCGATACGAGGGTAATTTCGTAGGAACTCGTGCCAGCGTCGTACAAGTGGTTCTGGCAAGAGATCATCCCAAGCGAGATCGTGTAGCCAGATTTCTTGCATAAGAATCTTGGCCTGGACTATGACGGGTGCTAGCCATCCAGCGATTTGTGAAAGCACCTCGCGTTTTGTAAAGAATTCCTTCGCTGGCAACTCGGAGGGCAAAAAGAAGAACTCATCCGTGGTTGCTTGCCATCGGATGCCAAGAGTTTTTGCAATGCTAGCTTCTTCTAGCTCTAAGAAGTCAGCTCGCAGGAGATGATCCTTTGGAATTTGGCTCAACACCCCCTTCTCATTGGATGTCCACTTTCTCGAAGGGAACCCAGCGGAGTCGAGCGCTTTGCGAAGCTCTTGGATGGCCAGGATTGCTTGCTCTTTCGTATGCGCTCCCGCCAGGACATCGTCCACATACATGTGCTGTGATATGATGTGACTGGCCAGGGGATACTGAGCTGAAATATCGTTAGCTAGTTGCTGAAGGACACGGAGAGCCAGGAAAGGAGCACAGTTGACACCGAACGTGACGGTGTTTAATTCAAAATCGCATATGTTCCCCTCGGAATTGCGAAAAAGAATACGCTGGAAAGGAGTGTGCTTCGAGTCGACTAAAATCTGCCGGTACATCTTCGTAATATCGGCATTGAAAACAAATTGGAATAGCCGCCACTTTAGGAGTTGGAGGGTTAAGTCGGACTGGAGGACTGGCCCTGGATGTAGAACGTCGTTAAGACTCACGCCGTTCGTGGACTTGCTCGAAGCGTTGAAAACAACACGGACTCTAGTTGTTGTACTTTCTGGTTTAATGACCGCATGATGAGGAAGATAAAAAACCTGTGAGCTTTGGAGTGTGGATGAAACTTGTGTCATATGACCTAGATCCAAGTATTCCTGTATGACAGTATCATACTCTTGCTTCAACAGGGGAGTTTTACCTAATCGATGCTCATTTTTTAGGAACTGAGCCATCGCGATGGATCTAGAATGACCCAACTAGATATTTTCTGGGTCGCGAAATGGCAGAGTCACAATGTATCTGCCGCTATTATCTTTACACGTCGTCTTGAAGTTCTGCTCACAAAAGGTATCAGACGCTTTCGGCACACTGGCCGGCATATCCTCCACCTCCCAAAATTTTGTGAGCAGTTCGTCAAGTGCAGGATCTTGGCCGACGGCAACTTGTGTGGAGAAAGACGAGATGGACTTAGACATTTTTGCCGGAATTGGACCTGTCAGTATCCAGCCGAAAATGGTCTCTTGCCCGACAAGGGAGCCACAAATTTTCGATCTGAATCCGTTCATAAGGATTGAGGGAAGAATATCCGCACCTATGAGCACATCAATTTGCGAGCTCTTTGAAAATGACGGATCGGCAAGTTGAATATCGGGTAGATCCGATAAGACGCAATCGCGTATGGAGCAGGATGGCAGATTGCCTGCCAGTTTTGGCAGAACATATGCAGATACATCTATCTGTAGCCTTGGCCGATCTGTCGGACCAATTCGGAAGTGGCAAAGTTTGCTTGTCTGGGCTGCAACAGCTTGGTTGAGTCCAGAGACTTGAGCCTGTACCGTCTGGTAAGGCAACTTAGTCAAATTAAACATTCGTTCGGAAATGAACGTTGCTTCTGACCCGGAGTCGATCAGAGCGCGTGCTGTGTAGTTAACACCTCGATGGGAAACTTGGATGATGGCTGTGCCTAAAAGCACGCCTCGGGTGTTAGACGCAAAAAAGTTTTGGACATTTGCCGCTTGTTGAGGAGTGGACTGTATGTTCGATTGTGGATTTGACGGAGCGGCAACATGAGCGGAGTCATTGCGGTGGAGTAATGTGTGGTGACGGCCCTTGCATGTGTAGCAACTATGGGTACTAGGGCAGTCACGAAGTTGATGCCCTCTAGCGAAGCAGTTGAGGCAGAGTTTCCTTTGCTTAATATAGTTGGATCGGTCATTAACAGTCATCTGAAGGAAACGTGGACACACCCGAACAGGGTGGTTTTCCTTGGAGCAAAGATCACACGTTCTGCTCTTGGAAGCCACTTTGGCTTCAAACGCGTTTACTCTTCTTGGAGCTGAAGAGTTTCGCGCTGGCTTGGTATTTCCTGGAGGAGTCGGAGTAGGGTTGCCATCTTCAATGGCTTCTAATGTGCGATAACGTTCGCAAAGAAATTGGTTCATTTCGCTCCAGGATGGAATGTCGCACTTGTTGGCGAGTGACTGCTCCCATAGCGATCGTGATAGTTTCGGCAGCTTTCCGGAAACGAAATAAACTATTAAACAGTCCCAGTTTTCGGTGGAGATTTTTGCCTGTGCTAGGACTGCAAGACCGCTTTGGTTGGTCGTTTGGAGCTCTTTCAGCGCGTTAGCTGATTCGGAAGTTGCAGCAGGCAAATTGGCAAGAAGCTTGAGCTGTCTGTTTACTAATAGACGCTTATTTTCATAGCGGTCGGATAAAGCTGCCCATGCGGACTCGAAACCTTCATGTGTGAGCGGAGACTTGGCTACAATTGCCTTGGCCTCACCCCCCGTTTTAGCGTTAAGATGGAAAAGCTTTTTTACTGGGGTGAGCCTCGGATTGTTCACATAAATAGCTGAGAACAAATCCCTGAACGTTGGCCATCGTAAGTAATCGCCGTGAAACACCTCGGTGTCGCAAGGAGGAAGACGACAGCCGCTTGACTCGGATGGACGCGTCGCAGATGGAGTTGAAAGATTTCTCGGAGCGGAGGCCTGGTCTATTAGCCTATTTAGTTTAGCTAGACCCTGCTCATATGCAGAATAGCAGTGATCGTACTTAGCTTCCAGAACTTGGAAATCACTACTCGCTTCCCCTTGGCTAAGTGCTTTGGAAGCTCTACCGTATTCGGCCTCAACCTTCTCCCAGAGATCTTTAATACGGTCCCGACGGACCTGGAGTGCATATGGATCCTCTTCAGAAACTGCTGGACCGCTGATCTTTGCCTCAAAGAGACTCAGTCTGTCACTTACAGAAATAAATTCGGACATGGCCATGGTGCTGACGGACTGATTCTGAATTTTGGATCGGGTGCCGATTGAACTTGGACTGGGCCTTTGGTTTTGAATTGGAGAACGAGTAGAACTGCGTCTCGCTTCAACACCGGGAGGAACCTTTAAAAGTTTTTTATTATCCGAGACGGCTCCGGTGGGCATAATACGCTTCCCCTTTAACTAAGGAAACAAACTCCGATTTGGGAGGAAAACGCAGAATGCCAGCTGAAATAATTAAATTTGGAGACCAATAAAACACAAAATAATTTAAATAAGCAATTTTTTTCAAGAAAAAATATTTAAAAAATATATTTAAATATTTACAAAAAAAATAAATTTTTATAATATGTAATAATTGCTTATTATTAAAAATTATTGTATAAAAAAAATATATTTATTACAGGAAGTAATGGAATTCCGAATAAATTGTATTTCTTTATTTAAATATTTAAATGTGTTGTGGTTTTCATGGATGCGCATACGGAATCGATGTGCGCAGTGGAAATGTTTGATGAAGTTGGCAACGTTGAGCAGTGTAAACGGTCTAATTCGATATTTGTTGATGTCGATCGATAACAGCTGACCGATATCTGTTGTTTACTTTTCGTTCGCGAATTAACTTTATTTTATTGTTTTAATTATTTAAAAAAACTAAACGAACGTGCTCAAGTTCGTTTAAAGTGTTATTGGTGCGCGGCAGTGATTGTGGTTATTTAAAAGTGTGTAATCCATAAGAGCATTGTAAGTATTTACGTGTGTATGTCGGTATGTGCGTATTGCAATTGTACTGCCGGCATATGTATGTAAATATATGTATGTACTAGCAGGTAATATCCCGGCCTTGCCCGGGGAAATATTTAGATGAAAATGCATTTTTTTTTCTTGAATTTGACTGCTTTCCTCAACTAATACAACTAAATAGTTGAGCCACGTGACTAATGTTTTCAGTGTAGTGCTATAAAAATGTCTTTGAATAAAAATAAAAAAAATTGTCCTTGACTTCCATTTCCCGCCCGTGGCGACACGGAGTAGATTTTCCAAAATCAATTGGCATTTTAAGCCAACAATAATACTAAGAATCCAAGTTCAATCTTTCCAACTTTTTTCCGCCCGCTGTCTTGCCCGCAAAGTACCGAGGCTTTTGTATTTATATTTGGAAATTAGTATAAGGCCACGTGTATTTTTCGAAACCGGTAGCACATGTGACGAATTATTTAATGTGAGGTGCTTTGAAAATTAGTTTCAAAATGATTGAATGATAAACAGAAGTTTGAAAATGAGTTTGAAGTAAATTGGAGGATAATCAAAAAAATTTCATACAACAGTTTTCCGCGTATTTTCTGACCTTAGGGATAGATTTTCCAAAATCTTTGGACACCACGCCTATTATGTGTTTGGGTAGAGCCTTGAAAATGAGTTTGAAGCCAATCGCATGAAAATTAAAAATGTCGAATGCCAGAATTTTCCATCGATTTTCCAACCATGTGGTCAAATTTCCCAAAATTGCTGATACACGTGTCAAATTATTTAATGTGAAGAGCTTTGAAAATGAGTTTGAAGCCAATCCGACGATAATCAAAAAAGTTTCATACAACAGTTTTCCACGAATTTTCCAACTTTGGGGGTAGATTTTCCAATAACTTTGACCACCGCGCTTATTATTTCTGCCTATAGAACCTTGAAAATGAGTTTGAAGCCAATCGCATGAAAATTAAAAATGTCGAATGCCAGAATTTTCCACCGATTTTCCGACCATGTGGTCAAATTTCCCAAAATCGCTGATACACGTGTCAAATTATTTAATGTGAAGAGCTTTGAAAATGAGTTTGAAGTCAATCGGACGATAATCAAAAAAGTTGCATACAACAGTTTTCCACGAATTTTCCGACTTTGGGGGTAGATTTTCCAAAATCTTTGACCGCCGCGCCTATTATTTTTGACTATAGAACCTTGAAAATGAGTTTGAAGCCAATCGCATGAGAATTAAAAATGTCGAATGCCAGAGTTTTCCACCGATTTTCCGACCATGTGGTCGAATTTTCCAAAATCGCTGATACACGTATCGAATTATTTTTCGTCAAGAGCTTTGAAAATGAATTTGAAGGTGATCGGACTAAAAATAGACTTTCGCCCATACAACCTTAAGACCCCCATTTTCCACCCATGGGGGTGGATTTTCCAAAATCGATGAAATATGTGTCAAATGAATTTTTCTGTAGATCTCTGAAAATGAGTTTAAAGCTGATTGGATGGTAAACAAAAAAGTTTCATACAACAGTTTTCCGCGATTTTCCACGCTTGTGGGTGGAATTTTCCAAAATCCCGTCTTAGTGTGCACTTTCATCATAGATGGAACCTACTGTGAAAATTTCAGCATCCTAGCTCTTATGGTTTGGGCTGTGCGATGATTGCCAATTAGTCAGTCAGCACGAACTCTTTTATATATATAGATAAACGTAGCACTAATTATATTGTTAATAATTATTAAAATAGTAAGTCAACTTGTTTGGACTTCTGAAATATTGATATGTAATAGGAACAATGTAATCACATATGATGTAAATGTATGTATGTATGTACGTATTATGTCGGTGTGTGCGGATTGCACTTGTGCTGCCGGCATATGTATGTATGTATGTATGTAGATATGTGAAATGTATCAATATTAAAACGCAATGTTTAAAAAATATTAAAATGTATTAAAGTGTCTGTTATTGGAAATGTGGAATATAGTGGAAATCCTGTGCAATGGCATTAATGTGGCAATTGACTGTGCACTTGCATATGTACGTACGCGCATATGTACAGTGTGCCACTAAAGTCACCGTACCCCCTATACATTTGAACGGCACAGGCTGTAACTTTGTTGAATTATTATTAAACAAAAAAGTTTTGATGCAGGTTTATAAAATAATGTATTTACTTCAAATTAGCAAAAAAAAAAAAAACAATAACATTTCGAACTGTAACTTAAATTATTAACAAAAAACAAGAATTACACATGTATTTGCGTCAACAAAAGTCTACGTACTCTAGCTTGCCTGCACTGTCTGGCGCCAACGATCTTCTTAAAAATAACGGGGGTTTTTGAAACATGTGTGGACGATCGTCAAAATTCATAATAGTCGGCGTGCATTGCTTGAGCTGGACGAAATTTGCAAATTTTATAATAAAAATGTCGCGCAAGGAATTAACTTTAGAAGAACGTGGGCGGATCTTGCAGCTCCACACAACGGGGCAAAAATCGTATGCAGAGATAGCCACAATAATGTCCAGAAGCAAGTCAACGATCCAAACAGTCATTGGCCGTTTTAAATACGAAGGGCGCATCAAAAATAATACCAGATCTGGCCGACCATCTGCACTTTCAGATCGCGACAAGCGCCAAATAAAGCATTTGGTGGACAAGGATACATTTTGTAGCGCAGTACAGATTGCATCAGAAATAGGTAATACTGCTCAGAAGGATGTACACCCGGAAACCGTTCGTAGGGCCATAAAATCGTACAACTTTAAGTCGTACACTCCTCGCAAGAAGCCACACGTCAATTTAATTAATCGTAAGAAGCGTTTGGAATTTGCTAAAGCTTACGTGGACAAGCCAGTTGACTTTTGGCGTAAGGTGATCTTCTCAGATGAGTCCAAATACAATATTTTTGGCTCGGACGGGCGTCTCCGCGTGTGGAGAAGACCTGGAGAGGCGCTTAACCCGAAAACCAGACCAGTACAAGTATATTGATATTCTTAAAAGAAATTTGAAAAGAAGCGCTGAAAAACTTGGTATAGGGTCAGATTTCTACTTTCAACAAGATAACGACCCTAAACATAAGGCCTTGAACACCCGGCTCTATCTCGCATATAACGCGCCACATTTATTGGAGACGCCGTCACAGAGTCCAGACATAAACCCAATAGAGCATGTGTGGAATATGCTTGAAAAAAAAATTCGAAGTCACCATATAAGCAACAGAAACCAGCTGCAAGAGGCATTGCATCAAGAGTGGTCCGAACTTGGGACTGACTATATTGAAAAATTAGTGATGTCAATGCCAAATCGTCTCAGAGAGGTTATAAAAATGAAGGGATATCCTACTAGATACTAAGTTTTTAGGTTAAAATAGTAAGATCATGTTTATAGTTAAGTATTTTATGTTAATAGTTGGAGTACGTAGACTTTTGTTGACGCAAATACATGTGTAATTCTTGTTTTTTGTTAATAATTTAAGTTACAGTTCGAAATGTTATTGTTTTTTTTTTTGCTAATTTGAAGTAAATACATTATTTTATAAACCTGCATCAAAACTTTTTTGTTTAATAATAATTCAACAAAGTTACAGCCTGTGCCGTTCAAATGTATAGGGGGTACGGTGACTTTAGTGGCACACTGTATGTACAGTGAGTCAAAAAAGTATTGGCACACTCACTATTTTTGGAGAAATGTGTGCTTTAGTACCTATTAAGAGCTATTTTAAAACAAAATTTTGATGTAGTTGGTAGTATTAGCTAATTTTAAATAAAATGCATCCAAACATGTCGTATTGCGTACAACCGAAATGGAAATACAGTAAGACGAAGAAAAAATGAGCCCATATCACATCAAAAAAGTATTGGCACAATTTATGTGTACGCCATGTTTTCGGCAACCTAACGGTAATCTTCGAAGTTTCTTTGCTTTATCCCGTTACTCTATGCATAGATGTTGCAAAATAGTGCATTTGAAGTTAGTGCTGATCTTAATTTCGTGGCAAACTGAGCAAAATGGGCAGAGGCGCAGAAATATCGCTAGATGTCCGCAAATTAATTATAAACCTTCATGTCCAGCAAAAGTCGTATCGGGAAATTGGCAATATAGTGCAGAGATCAAATACAATGTTCCTTGTTGAAAATGGCGTTTTTAATTTTACTGTAGGTTAATTGGACCGAAACTTATCATACGACAAACTTAAAAAACTGAGGTGTGCCAATACTTTTTTGACTTACTGTATGTATGGAAGTGTGCACGCAAGTGACAAAGTGCACTGAACAATTGGCCAATTATTGTAACAATTTGTGGATTTTAGGCACAGGATGGATTCAGGAACACTTTCTGCTGATCTTGAAAGGCAGTGAAAAGTGGTGGCAACAAGTGGAGTGACTGAAAGAGCGCTTGCAGCCTGATTTTGGGGGTTGAAAGTTGCGCTGATGCACGATTTAGCGGATACCGTGATCACAATTTATGGAAATTTGGAGTGATATTTGCATGCATAAGCAATGGAATGAAAATGGAGGTGCATGCAAACATGTGTAGATGGCAACTTGTAGATGGAATTACTTATCTTTTATTTCTTCTACCGAATCGTAGGGGCGAGTTTCCAGTAATAATCCGGCTCGAAGGACCAATGTTTTGTAGTGGCGGTAGAAAAGATGCTGATTCCCAAAAAAGTAAGCACTTGCAGTTAAATTTTACTTTAAATTTTATTCACTTGAAAATAGACTTCTTCACGTGTTCACTTCTTTTCTTAAATTAAATTGGCGTAAAAAATTGGCGCTTAAGTTTTGAATGTGGTGAATAACTGGTGCACGACTGCACCAGTGATGCCGGTTTAGCTGTTTTAGCTTTAGTTGCTTAAACAATATATATATATATATATATATATATATATGTATTCGCACCGCGTGTTTCGGGGTCAGTTAAAAATCTAACTTTGACAGGCACTAATAGGTTCGAAATATCGCCTAATTTATCCCAAATTTTTAATAAATTTTTTACTTGCTCCGTTATGAAGTTATATAAGTTTTTTTATACAGCTTAAATTTTGGGTACAATTGATATAGTGCATATAACTATGATATACAGCTTATTTTAAGGTCAAACATGTGGAGTTGCCACCTCGGAAAAAGTATTTATATAGAATGCATTTTCTCAGGACAGTAAACACTTTTGTACGCAGCGACTATTTCGGGTACAAATTATGTACAGTGCCTTTCAGGGACATGACCCCATTATGAATGGTATATTATGGGGACATGGGATCGGTGGAATTGAACTGCTTTCCAATATATGATTGTACTTTGATTGACCCCAAAATGATCGAAGCATATAATATACATAAAGATATAATCATAGGAACGCGGTTATTTCGGGTACACTGTATGTACAGTGCTCCTCAGGGACTTGGCCTCATTTTGAATGGTGTAAGTACATAATGCTATATTATATAAACTTTAAAGAATATACAAAGTTACCTTCAAAACCTTTTTTAAGCATATCAACCAATGATATTTTTGGGGACATGGGAACGGTGGAATGAAAATTATTTTCACTAAATGCTGTATTTAAGGACATTGATCAAAACAAGCAAGAAATGCTTTCAAATTTGAAAATATTTTACGAGATTTGATCAAATTTAATATTTATTGATTTAAATGAAAAAAATTTTAAATTTCATAAAAGTAAAAAAAAAACATTTTAAAAGAATTTTTTTAAAAACACATTTTGTTTTAATAAAAAATTTATTGTTTAAGGAAATTAACAAGAAGAAGGAAATTAACAGAATTATCAAATTAGCAAGATTAATTTTAATCGATTCGACACATTTTATTTTGATTCATTGATCAACGAAATTTTGTACACCTTCATATCCAGCAAGGCAACAAAAATTATATAACTAAGTTAATTTCCAATATTATTCTATTCAGTACATGACGATCTTTTAAAGATTCAAAATAAAAATGTTTCGTTGTGAATTCAATTCACTTAACCTATTGCAATAAGCTCTAAATGAACATGACAACAATCTTTTAACTCAAAATTAACAATGTAATAAAGAAAATAAAGTACGAATTTAGTTCATACTTGTTCATGCCTAAAAGTAGGCACTGACCAAGGCAGAATTGTTGCCATCCACCGCTCTCCCTTGCCACAACATACACCACGGCTTAGCAACATTCTCCGCTACCTAAAAGCCCTTCCATAGCTTAAGTTCTTTTTGTATCAATCCAATTGAAAACAAGTAAGAACGTTGCAGTCGGCGGCGGCGTCCGACGGCGGACGCACCCGACTGCAGAATACTATGTTCCCAGTCCTATATAATATGGTTATTTGTGAGTTCAGAAAGAAACGCGATTTTGCTCCTTTGGGGGCGTGGGGGTGGGGGGTGTCCAAAAATTGTTGATGCAGTTTTATCCAGGGGGTCAACATTAGTTTGTATGCCAAATTTGGTGACTCTAGCTCTACTGGTGTGGGAGATATAGGTTTTGCTCCATTGGGGGTAGTGGGGGTTGGGTGGTCCAAAAATTTTTGATGCAGATCTGTCAGGAATCTCAACTTTAGTGTGTATGCCAAATTTGGTGACTCTAGCTTTAAAAATGTGGAAGATACAGGTTTGCCCCAAATTTTGGGGGAGGGGGCTGATCTTGACACTTTATAAACTGACGATATACACCAACATGTGTACCAAATTTGGTTGCTCTAGCTCAAAGATAAAGGCAAAAAAATTGCGTTCATACGGACAGACGGACGGACGGACAGACGGACATTTCGCAAACCCAATATACTATTTTTCCCTTCGGGAACATAGTATAATCACAGTTTGAAGAGGAAAGTCAAATTAAAGTTTTTTGTGCGACATATTAAATCGAGAGTTTTATTTGCAAGTAACAATTCTGTTGGAAGTGCTCTGTACTAGAAGAAACCGCCCCAATACAATCATTTTGGTCCTTCGAGCCAATTCGCATCGGTGGATTCTTCGTGACTTCAAAAAAATAAAGTTAAGTACACTCTTTTCTGGCTTTTAATTCCTAAGCATACTTAACTGTCAAAACATTGGCCCTCAATTCGTACCACTTGGTGCAATTGCCCTTCCGCTTTTCCTTATTGCATTGCAGTACATGCAAATCCGCAACCGGCCATCTTTAATTTGCATATGTACGTATATACGCACATACCAGAATATCAAGATCAAGGCCCAAAAATTGCAGTTTTTGCACCCGCTCACTCGCATCTTTATAAATAATAAATAAAACTCCTATACGCGACTATATTATTATATTCTATCAAAAATTTTAATTCAACACACATCCGAATATACATATGTACATACATATGTACATACATACATCCATACATTTGAATAGTACATTGTAAAATTAAAACATTTACACACTAACAACATATCCGTACATTCCTCCAAACCTATACATGTGTAGCGTATCCAGCTAAAATATACGTTATTTTTTTTGTTTAATAATAAAAAAAAATCCATCACCGACATACGGAGTACATACATATATGTGCATACATACATATGTACATACATATGTACGTACGGAGTGCGCAACTGCAGTGAGTTGATGTGGCCCTACACGATCGGCAAATACTGACCTACACCCACATCATATATATTAAACACAAATGTAACCATATTAAAACAAAACAACACATATTATTAAACAGATATAATTTGGCCGACATAGAAACATACATACACATATGCATACTAGCAACGAGACCAAGATCTACAAATTCTTCGTCCCGACACTTTTTATACACAGCGTATAAATATATCATAACATTGCCTGCAACATTGAATTAAACTCGAAATCATTTTAACTTTCCATAAGTGCATTTCGTGTTGTGTTGTATCATCAAGTAAATCGCTTATAGAGATTCCATTTGGTGCGAACAACATTTACTAAAAATTTTCAACGCGGCAGGTCCCCTACGCTTCGTATTTGCTCGGGGGGACCTGTCGCAGTGCTGCTCTCGCTCTCACGACCCGGAGCGGCAGGTCCACCAAGTTCGTGTCGCAGATGCTTAGCGACCGCCGAGTCGAGCGCATCGATAAATGTATGCGCTGATCTGCGGTTGCATGCGTGCATACATACACACATACATGCATATGTATATGTATGTACATGCACGAGAATCGTTTTCGCTTATTTGCTATTTCGATGGTTTGGCAAGCCGCGACTGGCATGCATGCGAAGATCATTGAGTCTTGCATAAAATACCCTGTACATCAAATAGGTTTTTTAGTACCAAATAGTATGGGTAGAATTGTTTAAAAATATAGATAGTCCTTAGAATAACACAAATTGACAGTGTCCATTTAAATAGCACAGGCATAACAGCTTTTATGTTGAATAAAAGTAGTAAAAATAACATTAATAATTCCAGGTTCCCCAATATACAACAAATTGATAGTGTTCATTCAAATTACACAGGCATAGCAATTTTTATATTATATAAAAATAAAAAACAATTTCCAGGGTATGCATGCATCGATAAGCGATTTACTTGATGGTTGTATTGAACATCAGAGAGGAGCACTTGCCGATATTTTCTCGTGCTTTGCGGTGACATACCAAATTAAGAGCCCATCTACACTAAGTGAACCAATCGGAATAGAAACAATTTCAAATGTCTTTTCCTTCCACTATTAATGGCTCAAAATTCCTCTCGTAAACGAATAAAATAAAATAAATAAAATAAAATAAATAAAAATAAAATAAATAAAAATAAAATAAATAAAGTAAATAAATAAATACATGCAATATTAATATTCGTAATAAAATTCGAATAAAATAATTATAATTGACTTTTTGCTTGTTTGTTTTTTCGGAAATTGAAAAATTTCAAGAACCGCGTTCCATTGAGATTGCGTGCGCTAAACTAAATAAATTAATTTATCGACGCACTAAATAAATAATTAACACAATTTATTTGGTTCTTCCGTCTCATTCCGTGTCAATATTTTTTTTCATTTCCATTCTGTATCACTGAAGTGCGTTCCACTTCAGCATCCCAACGTCCCTTAAGTTGACATTTCTTGTTCCGATTCTTGTCCTCTATATCCACGTGGCTAAATACAATTTCGGCTCTATCGAGAGCCTACTATGCCAAACGATAGCGATAAGGACACCAAGAAATACTTGACTGTTCCGTCCTCAAGTTCCAGAAGATCAACTTCTCTACCAACCTCGTCCTTAGGGAAATCCCCGACCTTGGCGAAGGATAATACTCCATCCAATCCAGCCAAGTCGTCCGCACAAACGATTAAGTCGCGAGTCACGCGTACAGCAGGTCAAATCCTAAAATCAGCTAGTATGTCCGCATTATCCAATTTTATATCAGTAACTGATAGACTCAGTCAATTTGAGTCACGAATTCTATCCAGTCCTGAACCGTCCACATTCACCCTCAAGGTCCGACAAGATGAAGTTCGGGACCTATGGGAATGGGTGAAACAAGAATTCGAGCGTTGTTCCAGAGCGCTCAGTGAAGCAGCCGCGGGCAGCGAAGAGATAGCGGCCATGCAAGCGAAGTATGATCACTGCTACGCTGTGTATGAGCGATGTGCGGCCACGATAGGAGAACAAATTTCGAACGCAACTGCTTAAAACAGCCTTGAGACAGAAGTCTTTGCTGGAGACTATCTAAAGTGGCCCACATTCAGGGATATATTTACGGCGGTTTACATAAATAATCCTCGATTGACCCCCGTGGAAAAACTGTTCCACTTAAACTCAAAAACGAGTGGCGACGCGAAGGTAATAGTGTCAAAATCCCCACTGACAAACGATGGCTTCGCATCGTCTTGGCAGGCACTAGTAAGCAGATTCGAAAACAAACGCCTACTAGTTAACAGCCAGCTGAAGATCCTTTTCAACCTGCCATCAATTTCCCACAAGTCCGGAGTCGCTTTAAAAGATTTACAAAGCACGATCCAAGGGTGCTTAACGGCTCTGGAACTATCCAGTGTCTCCACTGACAACTGGGATTGCCTTCTCGTTTTCCTATGTTCTTCACGACTTCCGAAACTCACAAACAGGTGCTCAAGTTCAAAATCGGCCTGCTCGAAAAGAGCCTCCGTATAGAAAAGTTAATTCGTTTGAAACTAAGGTCACTGCAAAAATACAGACTTGCAAACTTTGTTCAAAAGAAAACCATCCCATCCGTCTGTGCCCTCGCTTCCTAGAAATGGCTGTTGATGAGAGGGCAATCTTTATTAAACAGCAAAAGCTGTGCCTGAACTGCTTCGCCAGAGGACACCAACTCAAAGAGTGCACAAGTGCAAGGCCCGCCACAATACGCTTCTCCATCGTGGCAGCCCTCCCCACTCGTCCTCTAGGTCAGTTCCATCCAATCCAGTAGTTTTGAACACTCCTACACAAAGCATACAGTCCACTCCCTCCCAACAAGCTAACGTTCAAAACTATTTTTTAGCCAACACCCAAGCTGTTCTCCTTAGCACTGCCATAATAAATGTGTGCTACTTGGGTACGAAATATACGGCTCGTGCCCTGATCGATTCAGGATCAGAGGCCACCTTTATATCTGAGCGATTGTGCAACATGATTAAATTGCCATTCCAACCCGTCCAGGTTCAAGTTTCTGGGCTCAATCAAGCCATTGCTGCCCAGCCTCATAAGCTCTGCCATTTCAACATTGGCTCCCCAAAAAGACCTCGAATCCAAATCGAGACGTCGGCATACGTGCTTCCACAATTGGCAGGAAACCTTCCTTCATATACAATCCCCCAAAGTTCTTTGAAGGACCTGCCCAATCTCCAGTTAGCCGACCCCTCATTCCACCAGAGCTCGCAGATAGACGTGCTTATAGGCGCTGATATCCTCCCATCCATATTACTCGGCGGCTCCCATCCAAATATTTGCGGCACTCTGCTCGGACAAGAGACCATTTTCGGATGGGTTCTTTCAGGCCCAGTTCTAAAGGCCACTTCCAACACCATCTCTTCCTTCTCCACTCAGATTGTGAGCCATCCAGCCACAACATTGGAAACACTTCTCACAAAGTTTTGGGAGGTGGAGGATCTTCCGATGAAAGTACTCAAAGCATCTGACTCCACCTGTGAAGAAAACATTGTACGATCCACAACAAGGAACGAGAACGGCAGATATATTGTCACCCTTCCCTTTCGAAATCCAGATCAAATTAACTTGGGACATTCAAGGTCCCTCGCACTTGCTCAATTTCTAAAAAACGAAGCGCGTTTAAAGAGAAACGCCCCCTTAAAAGAGCAGTACGACTCCGTGATCAAGGAATACTTGGACTTAGGTCATATGCGACTAGTCCCTCCAAACGACACTTCGAGCAATTTCTATTTGCCACATCACGCTGTCTTTAAGCCTGACAGCACCACTACGAAGGTGCGCGTTGTATTCAATGCTTCCAATCCATCCTCTAACGGCAACAGCCTGAACGATATCCTTTATCCAGGACCCACTCTTCAATCCGATCTGACAATTCAGATCTTAAAATGGAGATTTTTCCGGTATGTTTTCAATGCTGACATCACCAAGATGTACCGCCAAATCCTCGTTGACCCGAGACATACTCCCTTCCAAAGAATCTTATTCCGAGATGAAGACCAAGAGCTCCGCGATTATGAGCTCCAAACGGTCACCTTCGGAGTAAACTGCGCTCCTTTCCTAGCAATTAGAGTGCTACAGCAACTGGCTCACGATGTACGTGACCGTTTTCCGATTGCCAGTGATATTATCACCAATTTCATGTATGTCGATGATGTTCTAGCGGGAGCACACACAAAGCAATGCGCAATCAAGGCCATTGCAGAACTGCGTTCAACACTTGCTAGCGCAGGGTTCTCTCTAAGAAAGTGGACGTCCAACACGAAGGACGTGTTACAGGACATTCCAAAGGACCACTTGCTTCATGCCGACTTCCTAGAGATCGAAGATGCAGCAAAGACCCTAGGAATCCGTTGGCAAGCTAACCGGGATGAGTTCTTCTTCTCACCAGCCGATCTCACCCTAAAAGAGTCCATCACGAAACGTGAGGTTCTATACCAAATTGCCAAGTTATTCGACCCGGCCGGATGGTTAGCTCCCTTCATTATCCGAGCAAAGATCTTCATGCAAGAAATTTGGCTCAGGGAACTGGGGTGGGATGAGCCACTGCCAAAGGATCTGTTCCAAAGATGGCACGACTTCCTAATCACTTATCCCATTCTCCAAGAAATCCGAATTCCCAGATGGGTTCAGTTCCACCCGAAGCTAAAGGTGCAATATCACGGCTTTTGCGACGCATCCCAGAGCGCCTACGGCGCTGCGATTTATATTCGAGTAGAGGTTGAACATGAGATCGCCGTCCATTTCCTCACAGCGAAGACCAGAGTTGCACCTGTCAAGACTGTATCCCTACCTAGGTTAGAGTTATGCGGGGCTGTACTCATTGCTGAATTGTCCTCAGCACTCCTTCCACAGCTACACTATGACGGCATTGAATCTTTCTTCTGGACAGACTCCACCATTGTGTTGGCCTGGCTCAATAAGCCGCCTTGTGCTTGGACGACCTTTGTAGCGAACAGAGTTGCAAAGATTACACAGGCTACAAAATCCGCTACGTGGTCACATGTTCGCTCCGAACACAATCCAGCAGACTTGGCGAGCAGAGGAGTCTCTCCGCAAGAGCTGCGTGACAGTGAGCTATGGTGGCAAGGGCCAAATTGGCTACGACTACCACAAGACCAATGGCCAGTCTCTGCTGAATCATGCCTAGAGACTAGTGTAGAGCAGCGACCCGTAAAAGCTAACTTAGCAAATATACCTCCGTCCAGTGATATCCTTGATCTTTTTTTCGTTTTTAATAGGGCGCTACGAGTAATGGCATACGTCTATCGATTCATATCACGTTGTCGATTGCAGACCACTCCATGTTTAAGGGAGCTCAGCAACCGCGAGTTATCCGATGTGCAAGAACGCCTAATTGCGTGCACTCAACGCACAGCTTACCCATTAGAATATCAATGCTTATCCAAAAAGCAGCCCATTCCAACCAGCAGCAAGATACTGAATTTGAGTCCGTTTCTTAGCAAAGATGGCATTATAAGGGCATGCGGTCGTGTGAGAGCATCAGAATCCTTGAATTATGATGAACGACATCCCATTCTCCTTCCATATTCATGTTATTTTACACGCCTCCTCGTTCGTTTCATCCATCGCATTACACTCCATGGAGGTAATCAGATGATGGTCCGCATGATACGATCCAGATATTGGATCCCCAAACTAAAGAACTTGGTAAAGGTCTTAGTTCATTCCTGCAAAATATGCACAATTCACAAACGGAAACTACAAACGCAGCTTATGGGTGAAATGCCAAAGGAACGAACCACCACCAAAGGAACGAACCACCAGGCCATTTTTCTACACAGGCGTTGATTTTGCTGGTCCCTTCGATATTAAAAACTATACTGGTAGAGCTTGTCTAATCACCAAAGGATATGTGTGCGTATTCGTCTGCTTTAGCACAAAAGCTATCCATCTCGAAGTCACCTCTGACTTGACAACCGAGAAATTCCTCGCGGCATTCGCACGATTTGTATCCCAAAGAGGGTGTCCACAACAGGTCCATTCCGATAATGGCAAGACTTTCGTCGGTGCTGCAGGAGTTTTATCTCGTGACTTCCTGGAAGCAACGAGGACCTGCATAACATCCCATTACAGCCACCAGAAATTATCATGGCGTTTTATTCCACCAAGTACTCCTTATATGGGAGGTTTGTGGGAAGCTGGAGTGAAAAGCTTCAAAACATTGTTCTACAAATCCACAGCCACTATGAAGTACACATTCGAAGAGCTATCCACGCTTCTTTCCAAAATTGAGTATTGCTTCAACTCAAGGCCAATCTCCTCCATGTCAGAAGACCCGTCTGACCTACTCGCCCTAACTCCCGGCCATTTTCTGATCGGCGGCCCCCTCCTCTCTATTTCCGAACCCGAAATTCATGAGAACGCCATGTCGATTCTCAATCGGTGGCAGCGCCTCAAGGCTCTAAACCAGCAATTCTGTAGGCGCTGGAAGGACGAGTATTTGAAGGAGCTCCATAAAAGGAACAAATGGCAACAATCCACACAAAATCTCCAATGTGGAGATATGGTTGTCATAAAAGAAGACAACTTGCCTTCTAACGAATGGCGTCTGGGACGAATTCAAAGGACCTATCCGGGGTCCGATGATAAGGTCCGCGTCGTCGATGTCCTTACGACTAGAGGCGTTATAAAAAGACCCGTAGCTAAGTTGATCCTTCTTCCTACAGAATCCACCATCCAAAGTTGACTTCCAACTAACATATGTGTTGTCCATTGTTCAGTGATGTCACCATCTAAAATAATCATTTTATTTATCCATGTTCAGACCAAGATGTCACCTCGTCCGCAAGGTCCGAACGCCGCCGAGAATAGACGTGCACGCGGAGTGCAGTCATATCGATGCAGAATGTGCAGAGGAATCCACGCACTAAAGAAGTGCAAGCGTTTCTTGCGCCTCAACGCCGAGAAGCGCCTCCGAGCGGTGCTGATAAATAAATATTGCCCGAACTGCCTCGCGCACGAGCACTCCGGATGCTCATGTCGCAGCAGCGATTTGTGCAAGGTGTGTGACCGCGACCATCACACCCTCCTGCACATTGGCGAGACGCAACCCTCCAGACACCGACCAGCATCCCGGTCACCATCAACGGTGAGCCGGTCTTGCTCAGCTGTCCCAGAGACAACGCTGACATTGCTCATGCAATGCAAGAGCATAAGCCTCATGCCGACCGTTATCCTCCTACTGGATAATGGCGTCAAGACCTTTGAGACTCGAGCATTAATCGACCAATGCTGTCCAATGAGTCGGATCGATGCAAATTTTGCAACGGCCCTCGGGCTATCCGTAACCCGCATCGGTCCCGAAGGTGCTTGTACAGCCTTCCTCCGGTCAAGGACAAGCGAAAGCTTCCGTCTTGAAGTGGCATTGAAGGCTGAATCCGACTTACGGCTCACCACGTAAGACAAACCCATCGACGCAAAATTGAAGGACAATTTTTCTACCATCGTGCTGGCAGACGATCAATTCTACCAGCCAGGCAGCGTTTGTCTCATCCTAGGGGCAGATGTTTTCCCACGCCTGATCCTACCCGGGCTCATGTCTAGCCGAGCAGGCCTGTCGGTCGCCCAAAGCACTGTGTTCGGCTGGATCCTGTCCGGCGCCTGTAACATTTGATTTCCCTGTTGCAATACTGCAAGGGGGGCGGTATGTTCATGCCTAAAAGTAGGCACTGACCAAGGCAGAATTGTTGCCATCCACCGCTCTCCCTTGCCACAACATACACCACGGCTTAGCAACATTCTCCGCTACCTAAAAGCCCTTCCATAGCTTCAGTTCTTTTTGTATCAATCCAATTGAAAATCACAGTTTGAAGAGGAAAGTCAAATAAAAGTTTTTTGTGCGACATATTAAATCGAGAGTTTTATTTGCAAGTAACAATTCTGTTGGAAGTGCTCTGTACTAGAAGAAACCGCCCCACTACAATCAATACTCATACATATTCATTTTTATATACCGTCTTTCACTACAAAGTTATGTTTATGAAAATGTTTATTTGTTGGGAATTGTATAAGCAACAATTGTACATTACTCTATAACAGAAAACTATTTTGAAAAAACGCAAAAAAAGTACACAAGCTTTGTAGTGGACTGATTGTATTACATAGTCACATTCTTATTTTCAAATTTTGAAAAATACTAATAACTACTTTAATTTACGGGACTCTGCTTTTCGTTGGTTATCTAACCATGTTTTCAACTGTGCCGGGGTACGGTCTCCTAAATATTCAGATTTTCGTATTATCTGACTGCACTCCTGCAGAGTCGGCAGCTTCTGCAAACTTTTTAAATCACCAAATAATTCTACAAGTTCCTGCCTTTCTTCAATGGTCCAACGAACTCTGCGTGTATTACCAAATGGAGGTGCTGTAATAAGAACAACGTTTTAAAACAATCAAATTCTCACGAAAATAAATAGTTCTTACTGCTGCGGCGTTTTTTTGACGTAATAGTTTTAAAACTTTCGTTGAATTCCACGTCATTTTCAGATTCACTGTCTTGTGTACTGTTAGCCAAATTTTCATCAATATCGTCCAATTGATTTGCAGCTATAATCTTATTATCAGAAAGAATATTTACAACATGTAAATTCAATAACTTAAATTTGATTAGTTAGCGTATTAGGATCTGAGCATTAAACAAACATATAGGTCTTACTTCATAAAATTATTTTGTAATTTTTAATTTAAAGTATTCATGCACTTACAAGTTGGTTTTGGCTGGCTTTTACACATTTTTGTAGAATCAATATTTGATGCTGCCAGCAACATCTTTGAGACTTCTGTTACATCTGAGATCGGTTCAGTTACTCGATATATGTTCTTATGAATATCCTTATGGTGTCCCAAGAAATTAGCTAATCGATCAATTTGGGCATCGTCGGCGTTTTGCAGAGAGGTGTGGGTAGCTATTTGTTTTCTAAGTAAAGTTGCTCTCAAAGCAGTAGGGTCATTCGCTCCACATTCCTCTGAAAATCTTTTTAAAAGCGGACAAGCACGGATATATTCCTTGCCTAGTCGATTTGAAGCTGGTGTGCTAAAAATATATTTATTTGAGTCTTTTACACCAGCTTCTTGGCGATATTTTATAATAATATCAACGCATTGGCGATCGAGAGAATTAAGAAGTGCAGGAACAGTTCTATTTAATTTTCCCCTTATTGTAATTCTTACAAACTCTTGAGCAACTCCTTTGCTTGAATCTTCCAATTTTTTGTAGTTGTCTCCATCAACATTAACTGAATGAGCTGTTTTGTAGTTTTCTATTGTTAGCCTTTCAATTTCTCCGGCTCGTCGCCGATTAAAAATTTGTAATTTAATTAATGTACTTTCAATTAAACTTGACCAGCTATGTGAATTAAACTTGACTTCTAAAGCTTCAAGTGATTCTTTTGATTTATTCGTAACGTAATCATATAAGATTTTTATATCGTCCTTATTCGGTAAAACAGCCTTAGCAGCTCGTCTTTTGGTCGACTGATCTTCGTCGGCCTTTTTATTAATGTATATTGGAATTTCAGTTTTCCATAGAAGTTGAAAGTCTTTGACTAACTTTTTTTTTTAAATGATCCTGTTCTTTTATATAAAAGCAATGTAAAAGGTCGGCGGATTTTTATACTATGTTCCCGAAGGGAAAAATAGTATATTGGGTTTTGCGAAATGTCCGTCTGTCCGTATGAACGCAATTTTTTTGCCTTTATCTTTGAGCTAGAGCAACCAAATTTGGTACACATGTTGGTGTATATCGTCAGTTTATAAAGTGTCAAGATCAGATTTTGGACCACCCACCCCCACCCCCCCCAATGGAGCAAAACCTATATCTCCCACACCAGTAAAGCTAGAGTCACCAAATTTGGCAAACAGACTAATGTTGGCCCCCTGGATAAAACAGCATCAAAAATTTTTGGACACCCCCCACCCCCACGCACCCAAAGGAGCAATATCGCGTTTCTTTCCGAACTCACAAATAACCATATTATATAGGACTGGGAACATAGTATTCTGCAGTCGGGTGCGTCCGCCGTCGGACGCCGCCGCCGACTGCAACGTTCTTACTTGTTTTATTAATGATGTTGCAACAGAAGGTGTCTTATAGGCTACTAAATTATCATCCCATTGAGAAACAGTGCGAATACAGGAAACAATCAAATTTATATATTGGGGCTCTATTGCATCTTTGAGTTCAGTTAATTTTCCTTTTGTTTGTTTCTCCATTTCAAGCTTGAGTCTACCAAGTACACGCATATGAGATCTGATCATGTCATGTTGTATTTTTCCATGTCTCATACATTCATAGTTGGCATGCATAATAATTAGCTGATCAAAATCCACGGCTCTGGAAATTTCATCATGATTTAGCACTGGTACAACTGATTTCCTCAATATGTCACTGGCGATCGGGTGGATGTAACCAGTCTTAGCGCGCCCATCCTTTAATAAATTACGCTTTCCTTTCAAGTGCGTATTTTTTCGGCAGTGTGGGACGTGGTTACGAAGCGTGCTTTTAGGAAAAAACCCGTTGCACATTGGACAGCAAACAAAGTCCCGTGCTTCTACAGATGAATTTTCGCGTTTTTGCCGAGGGACAATTAAAGTTCCTGTATTTTTTGAATGATCCGTGTTATGTATAAAATCACCTTTCTTTCGAATTATATCAATTAATTCTTTTCGTTGTTGACTGCGTTTTGGAAGAGTTGTAAATCGCAATACATCTGGTTGTTTTTTGTGTACTAACTCTAAATTTCGAGCAAATTTTGTCTGTAATTTGTTACAAAACATGCAAAAGTGTTGCTTTGATTTTTGTTCATATTTTGCAATTGGTACACACAACTTTCGTACATCAAAGAGAGGTGACTCAGGAGTGTACATAAAACTTTCTTCGATACTTTTGTTGAAAGTTGTTTCTGACACGCTTAGTCTGTACGAAGGATCTGATTTGGATGTTATATTAATTGTCGCATTATTTTCAATGTCTGTTGTTGAATAGTTGTTGATCTACACTTTTAATATTTAGCAAAATTGGACCTAATTAGCAGTAATAAATAAATTCAAATCAATTTTTGTGGTTGTTCTCGTATGTATTGTAAATGTATGTTTACCTTAATGTTAATTTAAAATTGCAAATTACTAAACAAGAACTTACTTGAAAGCTCCTCTGTGTTGCTAATATTCAATTCTTCAGATACAGATATGTTGTGCATTGACTGTTCTGGCGCACCTGTGAATAATAACATATTATTAAACCATTAAAAATGATTTAGGAATTATAAATACTTACTCAAAATTTCATCAACGTTGTTCTTATCTTCAGTTAGTTGTACTTCAGCTTCACCTAATGATATCCAATAATAATTTGAAACAAATGTACATATACATATACATATATGTACATATACATATATGTACATTTGTTTCAAATTATTATTCAAATTTGCGTATCTCTGTTATTTTAGATCGTAAAAATTTGGAGAACAAAGGTATTTACATTAAAACAAAATATATGGGAATATATAAGTATGTACATATGTACAGTTGTCCGCTTCAGATATGCATACCCGTTATTTTTTTCCCGCTTACATACACAAATGGCCATACATACATACATATGTACATATGTATGTTATTTAAAGAGTTCATTTATTTATTGATACATGAATTTATGAATTTACATATGTAGGTACATATTTATAATAAAACTAGCAGGTAATATCCCGGCCTTGCCCGGGGAAATATTTAGATGAAAATGCATTTTTTTTTCTTGAATTTGACTACTTTCGTCAACCGTAAGAAATACAACTAAATAGTTGAGCCACGTGACTAATGTTTTCAGTGTAGGGCTATGAAAATGTCTTTGAAAAAAAAAAACAACAAAAAAATGTCCCACTCATTTGTCCTTGACTTCCATTTCCCGCCCGTGGCAACACGGAGTAGATTTTCCAAAATCATTTGGCATTTTAAGCCAATTTCAAGAATAATACTAAGAATCCAGATTAAATCTTTCCAACTGTTTTCCGCCCGTTGTATTGCCCGCAAAGTACCGAGGTTTTAGTATTTATTTATATTTTTCAAAACCGGTAGCACATGTGACGAATTATTTATTGTGCTTTGAAAATTAGTTTCAAAATGATTGAATGATAAACAGAAGTTTGAAGTTAATTGGAACATAATAAAAACAAAATTCATACAACAGTTTTCCGTGAATTTTCCGGCTTTGGGGGTAGATTTTCAAAATCCTTAACCACCGCGCCTATTATTTTTTCCCATAGAACCTTGAAAATGAGTTTGAAGCCAATCGCATGAAAACTAAAAATGTCGAATGCCAGACTTTTCCACCGATTTTCCGACCATGTGGTCGAATTTCCCAAAATCGCTGAAACACGTGTCAAATTATTTAATGTGAAGAGCTTTGAAAATGAGTTTGAAGTCAATCGGACGATAATCAAAAAAGTTTCATACAACAGTTTTCCACGAATTTTCTGACTTTGGTGGTAGATTTTCCAAAATCTTTGACCATTCCGCCTATTATTTTTTCCCATAGAACCTTGAAAGTGAGTTTGAAGCCAATCGCATGAAAAATAAAAATGTCGAATGCCAGACATTTCCACCGATATTCCGACCATGGAGCTGAATTTCCCAAAATCGCTGATACACGTGTCAAATTATTTAATGTGAAGAGCTTTGAAAATGAGTTTGAAGTCAATCGGACGATAATCAAAAAAGTTTCATACAACAGTTTTCGACGAATTTTCCGACTTTGGGAGTAGATTTTCCAAAATCTTAGACCATTGCGCCTATTATTTTTTCCCATAGAACCTTGAAAATGACTTTGAAGCCAATCGCATGAAAACTAAAAATGTCGAATGCCAGACTTTTCCACCGATTTTCCGACCATGTGGTCGAATTTCCCAAAATCGCTGATACACGTGTCGAATTATTTTACGTAAAGAGCGTTGAAAATGAATTTTAAGCTGATCGGACTAAAATTAGACTTTCGCCCATACAACCTTGAGACCCCCATTTTCCACCCATGGGGGTGGATTTTCCAAAATCCTGATTGGATGGTAAACAAAAAAGTTTCATACAACAGTTTTCCGCGATTTTCCACGCTTGTGGGTGGAATTTTCCAAAATCCCGTCTTAGTGTGCACTTTCATCATAGATGGAAGCTTCTGTGAAAATTTCAGCATCCTAGCTCTTATGGTTTGGGCTGTGCGATGATTGCCAATCAATCAGTCAGTCAGTCAGTCAGTCAGTCAGTCAGCACGAACTCTTTTATATATATAGATGTACTTTCGCATTTGTGTGTTATTATAATATAAATAAATATTAATTTTCTTATAAATCTATATGTGTACATAAATACGTGTCAACAAATGTGTGACGAGCACAGTTACATTTAAAAACCGAAAGGTTAAAAACATTTGTATGCACTTTGATATGTAAATTGATTTCCAGAAAACAATACTTGTGCATGCATTGTATATACACAAAACACAAATGCTAACATATATTTTATAACATTGTTATTAATATGAAGATACACATTCGTATATATGTATGTACAATCAGATGTCTTAATGTACATACATGTAATAATACAAAATTGACAAATACTTTTTTTTGTCACACCCAATATATCGAAAGTTCAACAAGAATATACATACATTTATTTTAACTCCCAATCTTGCATACATATATTGTTAATTCATATTAAACAAAATTGTTGTAATCCTAAATAATGCTCGAGTTGGCCCTTTTAATAAAATTTTTTTGATTATATGTATGTAGATGCTGAGACACAACAGCCAATTGTGATACTAACTGATATAATATCGTGTAAGTATACAGTATAAAATAATTACACCTGCTAATTAAAAGGAAACCTACGTCAATTTTGAATACTTACAGATTCAGAAGAAGAGTCTCCGCCCAATAAACCTGCTACAGCAGGTTCAGAAAAGGACCCGAAGGAAGAAAACTGTGGTAATATTTTAATAAAGGAGTGAAATTTCAATGTAACTTTTAATTAAATATTGGATATCATTAGGTGAAGCTGAAGTACAACTAACTGAAGATAAGAACAACGTTGATGAAATTTTGAGTAAGTATTTATAATTCTTAAATCATTTTTACTGGTTTAATAATATGTTATTATTCACAGCTTAACAGGCACAGTCAACATGCAAGTCACCTATAACTGAAGTTAAAACCAAACCATCTGGTGCAGTCTTAACTGATGAAGTGAAAGTGGAGATTCCGATTCCAAATTGATATTATTTCAGTCGATTTTAACATCAGATTCTAATTACGAGCCTACTGATAACGATAAGAATTCCTCTGACAGTTCAGAGAGCTACTATGATAATGGTACACAATTCAAAGGTACTGTTTCTTTAGCTGTCAAAATTTGTCTAAAATAATGATTGTCCCAAATCATTATTCTTATTACAGAATCTCCGTTTGGTGAAATTCGTAGAGTTCGTTGGTCAGTTGAGGAAAAACAGGAACTGATTGTTATATTTGGTGACCTGAAAAGTTTGGAGAAGCTGCCATCTCTGCAGGAGTGCATTCAGATAATACGAAATTCCAAATATTTAGGAGATCGTACCCCTGCACAGTTGAAAACATGGTTAGATAACCAACGAAAAGCCGAGTCCCGTAAATTAAAGTAGTTATTAGTGTTTTTAAAAATTAAACTAAGAATATGACTACGTAATACCCTCTCAAATACAAAGCTTGTGTACTTTTTCTGCGTATAAGTACATAACATTGTTAATTTTAAGTCGAAATATTATGTCATGTTCATTTAGAGCTTATTGAAAAAGATTAGTGAATTGAATTCACAATGAAACATTTTTATTTCTAATCTCTTAGAGACCATAATGTAATGAATCGAAAAAAATAATTTTAAAACGAAGAAGTACATAAACTTTGTAGTGAAAAGATGTTATAAGATTATGAATGAAGATTTGAATACGATCTTATGGTTATTATATTAAAATTTTTGTGCTTAAATATAACCATCGTCATTCTGAATATTTAAAGACTATTAAAACTTACATTTAATAGAAAAGAGATTTGTACAATTAATCTCATGAATTGATGTAAGCTTAGCTACCCTAATTGAAGTAAAGGTGTACACAATTCATTAAATTACCAAAATGATGGCTGAAAATAAATTTTAAAAATGTTTTAATTTGATTAAAACTAACTTGCTACTTACCTTGAATGAATGTTAAGGTGTAAAATATTTCCAAAATTAATAAATTTTATTGTTAAAAAACGAGAGCTTGAGGAGCCTCATTCTGTAGAAAACGCACACACACGCGAACAAATACTGTGGAAAATTGCTCTTGTAATTGGATTTTGTAATTTGTTGTTTCAATTTGCTCTATCTGGCTAGAGTTCATACAGACGGACAGACGGACATGGCTATATCGATTCGTTTGTTGGCTCCGGTTACGAATATGTATTCCTTGTTTCACGCTTCCTGTTATACCGTTTGTACTTCTTCTTCTTCTTAAGAACAGGGTCTAAAAATACTTAAAATTATTCTTATAAATTGAGAATTGATATATATCAAACATGTGATCATATCATTGCATATATTATATAATTTGATAATTTTGGGGTCAATGTCCTTAAATACAACATTATATTGCGAAGCAGTTTCATTCCATCGTTCCCATGTCCCCATAATATAAAATTGGTTGAATTTCTTGAGACAGAACTCGAAAGTAACAATATATATATATATATATATATATGCTTGTAGGTTTGTATGACTTCTTTCTATTACATAAATCGCTCATAATGGGGTCAAGTCCCTGAAAAGAGCTGTACATGAAGTGTGATAAATGGAGTTGCCACATCAATGAAATTGTATACTCTTAAGATAATATCATTGACTAGGGAATATACATAGACGAGTCAAACAAGCATTTTTCTGAGGCCAGATGCTTTGGTTGCATTGGAACCCCAGCAGTTCGGCACAAAAGCCGAACTCGACAGAACCCCATTCGTGGCTTGCCAGCTCGGCAAAAAAAAAAACCGAGTTGCTAACGCCGCTGCTCAGAACGAATATTTAGTCTTGGATGATCCAAGTTGGATCGACACCAGAACGATGAGCACGGCTTATGTCGCTTGCGCTCTCATTTCGTTTCTATGTGTGGGTCCAAGTACGCACATGCGCTTGCTTCTTAGTATGCGTGAGAAATGCAGAAAGGCAACAGCGCATGGCACTATGAAATTTCAATTCAGAAATGGAAATGGAAGCAGCGACGAACCAGACATGGCCGTGTTATATGCACATAGCTTGATTTTGCCAGCGGCATCATTCATGATGCGGTGGCCGTGTAGATAAAGTGCTTGTTTGTTAACCGGCTTTTTGCAGGTTCGATCCCCAGTTCATCCATTTCTTTTAATAATGGGAAACAATATTTATTTTTTATTTTCTTTTAATTTTATAATATTTTTTAAATGTTATTATTATTATTTTTATGTTAATTATTATCTAATAAACTACACTGGCTAATTATAATAAATTTATCGTCTTCGGTGGCAGCACACAGCTGACCGAAAGTATGTGAAATGTATATGTATGTGAAAGTATGGTTTTAGTCGGACCTGAGTTAAAAATACTTTTTAAAACAATTAAACAGTTTTAACATAGTAAAAATACCTATGTCCTTAAAATCATCGCAAGACCGCTGAAAATTTTGAGGACAGTCCTCAAAATACCGAAATGTACCCAAAATTTATGAAAAGTATAAAATATGTCCCGAAAACACGCGTTGCGAATACATATATATATATATATATATATATATTTACAGATATTCGTGCATACATTAAAACATACATACAAATATTATTTCATACTCTGCATACATACCTACATTCATTCATACATACATACTTATATTCATAAAACATACTTATACCTACATACACATATTCAAGAATATACTCACATACATTCTTATATACATACATACATATATATTATTCCTACGCAGGTCCATTTTTTTCAATATATATAAAAATGCCGAGGTTAACTAGAGTAACTGCGTCGCAAAGGTTGCGAATGCAGACAAATAGAAATAGGAATCGTAGGGCAGATAGAGAGTATTTAGAAAGGGAATTAACGGCAAATGCAGAATCACAAAGAAATCGAAGGCAAAATACAGAAGCTACTATTATTGAGCAAGCAACCAATACATCTAGTAGATCAATTCGCATGCGAAGAAGAGAATTAAGGGATCGGGAGCAAGCAGTAAATACTACTCGTAGGGCAACACGCAGTCAAAATGCAGAATATAGGAGTACCGAACAGGAACAAAACACTATAGACCATGCACGCAGGCGAACAGTAGACACTAGACGTAGGTCAACCCGTAGGCAAGACTAACCGTAGACGAACCGAACAAACTCAGAATACTATAGACCATGCACGCAGGCGAACAAACGTAGAATATAGACAGCTAGAACGAACAATGTAGTCGGATCTCTCCATGTTTATTTAACGTGGCATATTCCTCATGAGGGATTAAAACCACGGTGCTCACATATGCACGTAAGGTGCATATAACACAGCGGGTGTGGTATAATGCGCCAACCACGCCCCTTCGGAGACAGATGTCCTCTCAGGTACCAAATCGAATATATGCTGCCGGGCATACATTCCCCCTTGGTGGGGGGCGAGATCTATCTAAAATCTCTACTGCTTTCTGGGCAACAGCACCCGGTTGGAAAACGCAACTCCACGCCGAACCATAAGGCTCTACCCGCGATATAGGTGTCAACCACAGCCACCACGAACTCCCACTAGGGGGCCGACCTCAATGAGAAGTCTTGGAGAACTGTCTCAACCCGTGGTACCGAAATTGAGGACTCGGTGGGTCCTCCCCATTTTTGCCCCGGGCAGGCACGGTAATAGGGGAGCACCAGGCATCTCGTTAGTCGTCTCGTACGACAAGCAGAGAATTACTGTGGTAGAATTCTCGTGCCCGCTAACCACACGGGTGCGCCAGTTTTGACTAGAAAGCCCGGGACTGACAGCCCAAGTATCCCAATTAGTCGTCTCGTACGACAAGCAGAGAATTGCTGTGGTAGAATTCTCGTGCCCGCTAACCACACGGGTGCGCCAGTTTTGACTAGAAGCCCGGAACTGACAGCCCAAGTATCCCAATTAGTCGCCTCATACGACAAGCAGAGAATTGCTGTGGTAGAATTCTAGTGCCCGCTAACCACACGGGTGTGGCCAGTTTTGGCTAATTAGCCCGGGACTGGCCGCCCACGTGTCGCCTCCTCGCGCATTTGCAGACGCCGTGTGAACACGGCATTGGCAAATGCTTGTAGCCGTTGCATCCTCTCCTGGGACTCCGTCACTCCAGAAACAATCCAGTCGCCGCTGTGATGCTGCACTCCAAGTCCATCGAGGTCCCGCAAATCTGCATAGAGTGGGCATACACATAGTACGTGTAGCCAGTCCTCTAGCTCCGCACCGCATAAACATGCAGGTGTGTCGCTCAGACATTTCGTATGCAGAAATGCGTTAAGCGATCCATGGCCTGTCAGCAGGAATCCAGCGCGTAGGCTAAACCCGAAGTCTCGCCTGCTGTAGACGAAGCTTGCGTCCGGGAAAAATCGGTGTGTCACCCGTCCGGAGTCATCACCGTCATCCCACCTGAGCTGCCACTCTCGCAACAAGCATTCGTCCAGCAACGCCATCTTCTGCCTCCAGCCAAGACCTGCCAAGTCTTGACCGTACAGCCAATCGCTTTCCTCCAGCGGGTAGTCGCGCCTCAGTTTATATCTGATTGCCAATCGCTTGGCAGCCAGGTCAAACGGGGGAGCGCCAGCAAGAACTTGCAGTGCCACAGTGGACACTGTACGGCAAACCGGCAGGCATCCAAGTAGGATGAGCCTCTGGCAGGACATCAGCTGCCTCCGGGCAACCACCTGTCTCATCGCCACGGCATACCACACTGAGGCACCAAACAATGCACAAGGCACCATGAGTCCGGCGTATATGGTCCGCTTGTCGCAGGGACTGACACCCCAGTCGACCCGCAGTACGCGTGCCAATGCCTTAACGACTCCAGTCAGCCGATCACGTAAAGACGCGATATGCAGTCGAAAACTCAACCGCTCGCTGACTGTGATGCCCAGATACCGGAATTTGTCAACGTATGGTAGGCTTGCTCCAGCAAACCGTACCATAGGACGCCTACTCGGCGACAGCGCACCTTTCAGCAACATGACAGCCGTCTTGCTGGTCGAGACGGCAACGCCGATCTCGGCTCCCCAAGCGCCTACGATGGACATTAGTCGCTCACCTTTCTCCTCCAGATCGGCTCGGGAATTTCCCTCGACGAAAAGTAGCAAGTCGTCTGCATATGCGCTGAGCGCACAGTGCGGCTCCAAGCGCTGTAGAAGCACGTCCATCACGAGGTTCCATATGAATGGACCACTGATGGACCCCTGTGGGCAACCTCTAGTCACCGGTACAGTCACTTCTCCGAAACTGCTGACGATACTTGCACTCCTGCCGGAGAAGAAGCTTCTCCACAAGCTGGCTTCTCGGCAGCCAGAGTCGATCAGGCGGCGAAGTGCAGCATTCCACTCCACGTGGTCGAAAGCACCCTTGAAATCCACGAAGATTCCGAGCACATATTTTGCCGAGCTGGCAGAAACAGTGCTCACGACGTGTCTCCAAGCGTCTTCCACACAGCGTCCTGGTCTGAATCCAAATTGCCATCTGCAGCCATTCGGTAGCACATCCTTGAGCCGATTCACCATGAGTCCCTCCAGCACCTTGCCAAAAACTGGCAGCAGGCATATGCCGCGATAAGAAGCAGGATCGCTCCTGTCCTTGTCGGGCCCCTTGAGCAACGCAACCACTCGTGGGCGTTTCCACTCGATGGGAAAATAGCCTTCAGCCAAGCAGCGAGAATACAACGCTGTGAGGTGTTGAGGGATGGCACGCCATACCTCTTTGCATATCGCACCGGTGATGCCGTCTAGGCCTGGAGCACGCCGGCTTCTCAGTCTATGCATACAAGCATCAACCTCAGAGACCTCTAGTATCGGAGGAGCGGTATCTGGGATGGCAATCGGTGCAGTCGACTCCGCAACTGGGAAAAAGTTACGGAGGAGCACTCGCGCACAGTCGTGCCAGGTTACGACTAGCTCGCCATCCGACCGCAGGCATCCGATTTCAGTACTCTTTTTGCGTCCGCGGCAAATCCGGTAGACGTGCCCCCATGGATCGTCGGTGTGTTCTCCCACGAAGCGACGCCAGTTCTCCTCCTTCGCCGACAGAATGAGCTTCTTGTATTGGCCCACGGAGATCCGCAAGTCAACAACAAGTTGCTCCGCATCGTTGCTGCCACGCAAACGAGCATTCTGTAGCCGGCGCCTCAGTCTCCTGACCTCTTGGCGCTTGGTACTAAGGTCGGCATTCCACCAGACCACTTTCCGCACGGCTCTCGGCGGTCTGCGTCCCAGCACTCTGTCGCACACATCGTGTATGAGAGAGCGCAGTGCAGACACTTGGTTGTCCAACGGCGTCCCCGCGAACTCCTCTGGCAGTTCGGCTGCTGATCTGACCACTTCATCACCGAACAATCGCCAGCGTGCATTAGTGAGATTCCAGGACGGCACAGGAGCAGTGCTCTCAACTGCGTGTCTGGGATCACGCGTCACCACAACAGTAATGATGTTGTGGTCGCTCATGTCCCACTCGTCCACTCTCCAGTCGTATGCGGCCCACATAGACGCTGCTTCGCTGACGATTGTCACGTCGATGTCGCTCTGGGCTCTGCGATTGTCGAACGTGTACACTTCGCTGGAACCGTTTAGCACCTCGGCTCGACTCCCTTGTATCCAGTCACCTAGCAGTTCACCCCGCTGATGATTCAGCCGCCCCCGAGAGTGCTCGGAAAACTTGCTGAACCACATGGGGGACACTGCGTTCGCATCTAAGCCAAAGATGACCGGGTTGCTACTGGCCTTCAGTAGCACCGCATCTAAATACAAGAGGTACGGCTCCAGTTCAGTGTTGAATTGGCAGTACACGGAGCTCAGGAAGATTGAGCCAAATCTTCCAGTGACACTCACGCATACGCCAAAGTCGGTGATGAGCGGCTCCAATGGCATGCAGATGGCATCCGGGTCGTCGACAATGATGGCTGCCTTCCCACGTCGGTCCACGAACGCACGCATCCCTGATGGGAGGCCCGTGATGCGTCCCGCCTTGTTGACATAGGGCTCCTGAACCAGTGCGAACATGTGGCCAGAGTCTCGCATGCGGACTCCGAGCTCGATGGTGGTAGCTCGGCCACGGCCACAATTCGCTTGGGTGAAACTAAACATTAATGTCTAGCTTGCACCCTCGCCAGCACCGCACCGTATATCGGGCACGACCCCGAAAGCATGTAATGCCCTGAGGGGAGCCCCTTGAAACGGCAGTTCCGGCAGTCCACCGGGCTCGTGCACTTGGCTGCGACGTGGCCCGTCTGTCCACACTGGCGGCAGACTTCGCTCTTGAAACGGCACTCCGACACCTTATGGTCGAATCCGACGCACCTGTGGCAAGCATAGGTGCGGACGAGCGACCGGCATCGGTATGAAAACCACTTGATATAGACCCGACCGGTCTTCTCAAGTATCGCCAGTGCCGCATCATCCACCTCGAGCGTCAGGTTGACTCTGGCGCCCTCGGTGACGGACCAAGGCTTCGACTCCAGGTGCACCGTTTTCCTGAATAGCGCCGGCGACATATCCTCCTTGAAATTCAGCTCGAAGAGCTCCAGCATGAACTCCTCGGGTGCGATGCTAGTGTCCACGTCAAAAACAGTGACCTTCGGCAAAAGGCCCTTGTTTTGCGCCACTTTCAGGCCAACCTCCTTGAACTTGGAGTTGGCAACCACCTTGCTCAGCTCGCTCACCGATGGTGTGCGTATAACAGCACCACCTCGCTTAAGCCCACGCACATCGTGTACTCGTACACCTAGTGCGGGCGCGACCTCTTTCATCACCTTCTCGGCGACCTGCTTACCCGTGATGTTCGGGTCCGTGCTGAACTGACTCTCCCTCTGCCCTTGCCCTTGCCCCTTTTCCCACGGCGACTCGCTGTGGACGCCATACTGGCGTCGCTCACCTCGCCGCCATCGCTGCCTGAGCGAGAGCGAGCGCTCATATCGCTCTCCAGCTGCGCTCTGGCGGATTTCGCGTGATCCGTACACTGGCGAGTCTCGCGGCGAGAAACCGTACTACGCCTCTGGCGGCAATATGCGGAACTGCGACTCTGGCGGCGAGCACCAGAACCACACTGGCGGCGAAAACGCGCACTAAATGGCGCCACTGGCGGCAGAAAAACGCACTATTTCCACCTCTGGCGGCAGAACAACGCACTAGCGCAGTGTCTCACACGCACACACTAATACAAACAATAGCGGAAACGTTTTGACTGCAGCTGCAGTTTATTAGCACTCCGCTGGCCGTTTACCGCTATGTTATTGTTTTGATGCTCGGCTGCTTATCAGCAATGCACACACGCACACACTAATACAGACAAAGCGAACGTTTTGTCTGCAGCTGCACCAATTTCTCGGCGCTCCGCTGGCCGTTTACCGCAATGTTTATGGCTTTGTTTACAATTTCGTTAGCTTATCAGCAACGAAATATTCGACTATGCGCGCACTCGAAAAACACGTCCGATCGCGACGGCTGTCAAAAGCAAACTGAGCTAGAACGAACAGTAGACACTAGACGTAGGTCAACCCGTAGACCTGACTTAGAACGTAGACGAACCGAACAAACTCAGAATACTATAGACCATGCACGCAGGCGAACAAACGTAGAATATAGATAGCTAGAGCGAACAGTAGACACTAGACGCAGGTCACCCGTAGGCAAGACTTAGAACGTAGAAGAACTGAACAAACTCAGAATACTATAGATCAGGCAAACAGACGTAGGCAAGATGGTGCTCAGCGTATTTTAAATAGAGATAGAGATAGAGCAGGACATGCTAGAATTCGCGCTAATCGTTTGCGTAGAATAGCTGAGCAGAACAGAAACACTTTGAATAGAAGATTAGCACGACAGGCAAGAAGAGCAAATCAGCAAGACAGTCAGTAAGGAGAGCAAGCGATTATCGCCCCCGAAACAGCAGTTCATTGCCTTGAATCTCAAATAACTTTGTTTAATAGAGTAGTTAAGCAGGGCCCTGATCAACTATGCCTTTGCTGCAAGGGACTTTGGTTTCCAGATCAGGTACATAAAATTTCTAGTCAGTACATTCAAGAATGTAATATAGTGCACAAATTCTGTTTTTAACAAATATATTCCATACGGACTCTAATATTTATCAATTTTGCAAGTCATGTAGTCGCACTATTAAGTCAGGTAGACTGCCAAAAAATTCCATAACAAATGGATTAGATTTTCCTATTCTTCCACAATGCTTAAAGGATCTTACACCATTAGAGGAAAGGCTTATATCTCCACGACTTCCTTCATGGTGATAAGATCAATAGGGCATAAGCGTCAAAATTCTTTGAAAGGAGCTCCCGATCTCCGTCGCCAATGTCGTCACCTCTCTCCCAAGAGCTTTTCATGAAGCCGATGTTGTTCAGCTCCACCTCAAACGTAGAATGGAATATGGCCATGATTTCATGGCTGAAACCATTAGACCCTCAAAAATCTTTGATGCCATGCGATATTAAGTTACCACTGAGCTTTATCAGAATCACAATATTTCTATAAATGAAGAAAGAATGACTTCTCTTTCATCTGCACCCAATAATATACCATTCTTTGCATCAGATGAAGATAGCAGAGTCTTCAATGAGAATGCTCCACATATTGAGAGCCAGGAGGCCCAACAAGAAATAGAGATAGAGCAGCTTAATCCAGGAGGGCAAGAAACTTTATTAGATGAGATAGATGTAGCAAATGTTAATATGCAAGAAATAGAAATGGCCCCAGGCGAAGGCCAACGACCCTTGGACATGCTAGGAGATGTAGATGCAGAAGAATTGTCTTTTCCGATAATATTTGGAGGCAGGAAGAGACAATGTTCTGAAAGTTATACAACTATAGTTAGGTCTGAGCTTAGAAATTATGATAGGCGAGGTTGCAGAACCGATAAGATTTTCTATAATTATAAAAAGTTCGAAATGATTTACATAAGAAGTAATACTTCAATTTGCTTGCGAAAGCACACTGCTCCTCGCTGCGTTACAGCAGCAAATGCCCTTAATGAGGAGCATATTAATAATTTAATTCCTCATCATGAAGGCTATCGGGTACTAAAGGGTATTCGCTCATCTCCAGCTCATTGGGAAGGTGAAAAGAAAAAGGTCATGGCAATGATAAGACAGTTCGACTTGCCCACCTTTTTTATCACATTGTCAGCTGCTGAGACTAGGTGGACGGAACTCTTAGTGTTGTTGAAAAAAAACGTAGAAAAGGTTGACATAACAGAAGACAGTGTAGCACAGATGCAGTTTAACGAAAAGGCTAGGTTAATCAGAACAGATCCAGTTACATGTGCTCGCTATTTTGATTTTCGATATAGGCAGGTATTAAAGATAATGAAGAAAGAAGGAGGTATTTTTGGATCTCATCCAGTTATTAAATATTATTGGCGAGTTGAATTTCAGCAAAGAGGTTCTCCTCACATTCATGGGATGTTTTGGCTAAAAGGGGCACCCAAAGTAGATTTAAAAGACGAGGAAAGTAAGGCCAGAACTATTCCACCCGTTATAGATTTTATTAATAGTTTTATAACAACAAGTCCAAATGATCCCGACTTACTTCAGTTTATTGAATATCAGAAACATAATCACGGCCACTCATGTATGCGGGAATTTAGGGGAAACCGCGTTTGTCGCTTTGGTATTCCATACCCACCTATGCCCCAAACAGAAATTTTGTTTCCATTATCCGATTCTGACAATTCTTCTCATCGGAAAAATTTGGAAAAGATTAAAGCTTTTTAAATTTCCCCTTTGATTGTGACGCATTGCCCATATTTAATACTTTCGATGATTTCTTAGCTCACAATTGTATCAACCTCACTTACGAGGAATATTTATTGGCAATTAGATCTGGTTTAAAGAAACCACAAATTCTCCTTAAGAGATCATTTGACGCCATAAAAGTAAATGCTTATAACAAACATTTACTCGCCATGCAAAGGGCTAATATTGACATTCAGTTTATATTAGATCCCTATGCTTGCTGCAGTTATGTAATTAATTACATCAATAAATCTCAGAGGGGCATTTTAAAATTAATGCGTGATGCCGTAGAACAAATTAGAGGGCATCATAATTATTCAATTAAGCAAAAACTGCAGCATATTGGCCATAAATTTATTTCCGGCACTGAGATCTCCGCTCAGGAAGCCGTTTATTGTTGCATGGGTCTGCGTATATCTGAGACCAGCAATGGTGATGTTTACATCAATACGGCGTTACCCCAAAATCGAGTTAGAATGCTTAAGTCCAAGCAACAGCTTCAAAACATGCCTCAAGATTCGCATGACATTTTTACAGTTGGACTTCTAGATCATTATATACAGCGGCCTAATGAACTAGAAAACGTTTGTTTAGCTGATTTTGCCGCAAAATATAGTTAGTTAAGAGAAATTGTGAGGAGTTTTACTGGGAAAACGAAGATAGGATAATCATTAACCGTGACAATTACGATGTATTTAGGGAAAGACCTACGATGTTAGAAGACGCGCTTAGGGAGGCCATTCATGATGAGTAGACCTCGGAATTTTGCATCTTTTGTATTTTTCATCAGATTGGTACCAAAATTTGTATGCAGACGTCTTATCGTTTAAATATAACAAAAGTTAATGCATATCGAAAATATGCAAAATATATGCAAAAAATATGCAAATGCATATGCAAAAAATATGCAAAATATATGCAAAATATGCAAAATATATGCAAAATATGCAAAATATATGCAAAATATGCAAAATATATGCAAAATATGCAAAATATATGCAAAATATATGCAAAATATGCAAAACATATGCAATCGAATTTCATCTTAAAATTGAATTCCTCTCGTTAAATATTAAAGGGCGAGCTATTATATTTCTACACTCAGAGATAAATTAAGTATTCTGTACTCAAACCATGTACAAACGGTGTCAAAATTCAATCAAGCTCGAAAAGTCTTATTATGAGCACAGAATTCTTATATTAGGAACGATTTTTTTAAGTCCGAAATTCTTAAAACAAGAACATTCGAGATATATGAAGAACACTTTGTAGATTTAAAAAACATATGTATATATTATCTTTAAGTATCAAACAGGATTAATTTCCCGAAATGCGGATGACTTCAGAATGTTTATTTTTAATCGTATCGTCAAAAGTCATATGTGTATGCATGTACGAGTATATGAAAGATAATATCACTATATGCATTCCGATAACCCATTATTTTTGGAAATGATATTATGCAATTACTTTAGTTTGCTAGAGAATAAAATTCTGAATTTCCATTTGAGGTTCTTGAAACATTGAATCCAGAAGATGCTGAATGTATAAAGCAGGCAAAAGAGTTTATAAAAAGTCCCCAACTGCATCGCGAGTTTATATATATAAAATCGAATTTCGGGAGAGTTGCCGAAATAATAACTTCCTTGGAAGCAAAGAGTCTCCCATTGGCAAAGTCAATGGAGTTATTTAAGGAAGCTGAAAATATTGTTCAAAACACAAGTAGTGCTTTTGGAATGGAGTTGAAGGCAAAATTTGAAGGCATTTTTAAAAGAAATCCTGACTTTAATATAATTTCAAAAATTAATAATATTTTAAGTCTCAATGCCGAAAATTTGTCTGGACTTAAGTCTGTTTCAAACGAAAATATAACAAAATACAAATTTGCTTCAATTACTTCTTGTGATGTTGAAAGAAGCTTTTCCGCCTACAAAATGGTTTTTGGGAAAAACGTCAAAGCCTCTTAATAAATAATTTAGAGAAAATTATGGTAATATATTGTAATAATAATTATATTAAATAATTTTAATCGTATAAAATAAAATTTTAATATGTACACGACCCCCTGAATCGTTTTTATATTATTTCTTGATTTGTTTAAAATAGAAAAGTGTTTGCATATTTTGCATATTTTTTGCATATTTTGCATATATTTTGCATATTTTGCATATATTTTGCATATTTTGCATATATTTTGCATATTTTGCATATTTTTTGCATATTTCATGCATATGCAAAATATGCAAATATGCAAAAAAAAAAAAAATATGCATATCGTTTTCACCTCTATTTTCAATGAAACGAATTTTGGTATCATCAGAATTTAAATATCTTAATCCTTCAAGAATATGCAAATATGCAAAATCCGAGGTCTAATGATGAGGGTATTAATAATGAAAATTTAGACAATCAGGTAATTCTCGATGAAGAGTTTAGGGTTCTGGCTTTTCCAGAAATAAGTTCTCAACTTAACGTTTTAAATTTAAATGATGATACCACAGAAGTGTCCAACGACTCCATCCGTATACTAAAGCTTCCACCTCTTATTTCATTTGAAAATTTATCAGATCTTATAAACTCATTGAATTTTAAACAAAAACTGTTTCTCACACATGTTCATCATAATGTAAATATGAAGAACTCTTTTTATGAGTTTGTTGGTGGGGGAGCTGGAGTCGGAAAAAGTCGACTTATATCAGCACTTTATCAGTCCTTAACTTTATTTTACAACAAAAAGCCTGGCAGTAATCCAACTTCGGCAAAAGTTATTTTGTGTGCTCCCACTGGAAAGGCAGCTTTTGGAATTAATGGTTCCACACTCCACACAATTTTTTCTCTTCCTGTCAACCAGGCCGGATCTGCTTTTAGAGAATTAGGTGCAGATTTGCTTAACACCCTCCGATCAAATTTAATTGATCTTAAACTTTTAATCATTGATGAGATATCAATGGTCGGCTGCAAAATGCTTTCCAATATAGACTCTCGCCTTAAACAAATCTTCAACAATAGAGAAACTCCTTTCGAAGGTATTTCAGTAATAGTGTTTGGCGATCTAAGGCAATTACGTTCGATAGGTGATAGCTGGATTTTTAATCCCCCTGGTGATTCGCATAACCCTTATAGGGCTATATTTGGGTCTACTCTGTGGGATTGTTTCAAGTTCTTTGAACTTACAGAGATAATGCGCCAGCGTAATGATCAACCCTTTGCAATAGCCCTAAATAACATGGCATCCGGTCAGATGTCTGCAGAAGACGTTGCCTTACTTCAAAGTAGGAATCATAGAAGCGACCAGGTTCCAGATGATGTCATTCATCTATTTGAAACTAATGCCGAAGTTGATAGGTTCAACACAGATAAGCTTAACTCAATTCCAACTGACCAACACATATCCACCGCTAAGGATTACATAAAGGCAACACATATTAGTAACGCAGAAAAAAATAATATGCTTGAGCGAGTGAAAGGTTTCAAGACTTCCCTCACACAGGGTTTACCATATACTCTTATTTTAAAAGCCACTGCAAAGTATATGGTAACGGCCAATATTGACACAGCAGATGGTATTATAAACGGAGCAACAGGCGTTTTAATGGAGATACAATTCAGCTTAACCACACCTTCAATTTTGTGGATAAAATTTTTCGAAGAAAGTGTAGGAGTCAATGCTCGAGCAAAATGTCCACATCGCTCAGAACCTTCTTGGACACCAGTTCAGAAAACTATTAAGAGTTTTCAATATCATTCGAACAACACAGTAACTATTGACCGCCAGCAGTTTCCAGTAGTTCCTGCAGAGGCTATTACTATTTACAAAAGCCAGGGTGCTACATATAGCAAAGTGGTAGTCCATACTGCCAATAGAATGAAGAGAGAATCTTAATATGTCGCATGCAGTCGAGCTACAAATGCATCTGGTCTCTTTATAGTCGGAAAATTTGCACCCCCAAAATCTGACACTGGTTCTGCTGTTAATATGGAATTAAATTTATTACGCTCCGAAAAATTTTTGAAAACCCATTTCGATCATTTGATTAATAGCTCAGACTGCAATTTAATTTTTCATAATTCTGAAAGCCTGCACGGCCATTTTAATGATATTTGTTCTGATAAACTAATGCTAAAATCTTCTATACTATGTTTCGTTGAGACTTCCACATACTTAGGTGAAACATATGATATTCCTGACTTTTCAACAGTCATGCGCTTAGATTGCTTGCTAAATAGAAGAAATCGTCCTAAAAGAGGCATCCTCGTCTTTATTAAGAATTAACTTTTTGATTACATCAGTAATTATTCAACTGGTCAACACTTTTCAGGGTCAAATGTTTTTGAGTACGCTGTATTTGTATATAGGTCCCTTGTGGTATTAGTGGTATATAGAAGTCCGTCGTATCCATTGCTTAAATTTGAAACTGAGTTTAAGAACTTATTTAATCAATTTAATTTTTTGAATAGTCACACAGTCATTTTAGGAGATTTTAACTTATGCCTGCGAAGTCTCTCTGGTTGTTGTAGTAGAATTTATAATTTCCTAGGTTCAATAGATTTTTTTTCGCTTTTAGATCTAGATACTTCTACAACCAAGTCCGATACCCATATTGACTGGGCATTTTCAAATATTTCGAATAGGAGGGCCAGTGCGCGCACATATGAGACAATGTATAGCCACCATAGCGGAATTTCAGTTAACATTGAGGAAGAGTAGGTAGCCGTTGCAGGAATATTAGGTAGTTATTTTGTTGTTAATTACTTAATTATTTTATAAGATTACTATGTTTATGATTATGATTATGATTTTATTTTATTATGTTTATGATTTTTATGATTTTATTTTATTTAATATTTTAGTATTGTTATTTTATTTATTTATTTTTAGGCCTATGTATATATTCTATTATTTACGTATTTAAGGTAGTTTTAAGTGGGGAATAAGGAGATGACTTAACTTTAAGTGTTAAGACATGTCAAGTCGACTCGAAGGTTCTATGAGTTATCTTAGGATCCCATTACTATTGTGATGGCCTCCTCGTGGTGTTCCCTGGGTACCGGTTGAATTAATTTTTTGATCGGAAGCTAATTCGAGCGGCGATATTCTTAAAGCATAACATTTTATTTAATTGCTTTAATACGTTTTAAATATGTATGTTTAAAAAAAATTATTTAATTTGAAATTAAGCTTTTGTTACACTGGGAACATAGTATTCTGCAGTCGGGTGCGTCCGACTTAAAAAAAAAAACCACAAAAATCGTCCTCCGATTTCACTTCCTTCTTCCGGTGGTAGTTCTAACCCACCTCTTGTAATATCTGATAGTTCAAAAAACTAACATCCTCCCTCTCACTTGGCTATCAGAATGTAAGAGGTCTTTGTAGTAAACTTAGTAATCTTTATCTAAATAGCCTAACTTTCCTTTCCATGTCGTTGCCTTTTTTGAAACATGGCTAAGGCCCGACACCCTTAATTCTGATATCCTGTCTAACAAATTCTCCATTTATAGAAAAGATCGCACCCGTGGTGGTGTTCTTATTGCTGTTGTTGGTGTTGGTGTTCTTATTGCTGTTGACGCTGATTTATCATCGGAGTTTGTAATAATCGATAATTGTATAGATATTGAATTTGTTGCTGTAAAATTGTGTATGTCCAGTATTTGCTTTTATATTACTTGCTCTTATATTCCACCTTCTTCCGATATTTCGATATATTCTTTGCATGCTTCTGCTATACAATCTGTCTCATCTATGGTTTCTGATCGTGATTTTCTTGTAGTTCTTGGTGACTTTAATATCGCCGGAACTACCTGGATTTCAAGTCCCGATTCTAGCGTGTTGACTCCCACATCTCAGCACGTTTTTATTGAAAGTTTATTGGGGATGTCATTGTGTCAAATCAATGATATCCCAAATTCTTCACATAAAATGCTTGATCTTGTTTTTGTCTTGGATTCCTCATTCTATTCTGTATCCCGTACTGAACCTATATCCACTCCTGAAGATCCTTATCACCCAACTTTGGAGGTGTTGATTGACTTACCAGCCAGTGTGCCAAGCCCTGGTAGAGAACCGGCTGAGCGAGTTCGTCAATTTCGGAAAACCGATTTTACTAAACTTGCTCAGCTCCTATCCCAGACTGACTGGTCCCAGCTGTACATGTGTAGAGACATGGATTGTGCAATCAATTACTTTTATTCTACCTTAAATTCATTATTTGATTCTTGTGTCCCGTTTTGTAAACCTCGTAGGTCTAACAAACCTGTGTGGTTTACACGTGAATTGATAAACTTAAAAATTGGAAAGTCGAGATTGTACAAAAAGTTCAAGGAATTTGGCTCTTTCTCGGATTTCTCTCGCTATTTGATTGCCCGATCTAACTTCTCTGCACTTAATTTACACTGTTATAACAACTACCTCAGGAGCTGTAGGTTACAGTTTCAGCGGGATCCTAAAAGGTTTTATAACTTCGTTAATGCGAAGCGTAGGTCATCTGACTCAGATCAGGCTATCGCCGATCTTTTTGCCGAATTTTTTCAAACGACTTACAGTTCACAACCTTATCAATTGCTTTCGCCTTATCCTTATCAGGTAAATAACGCCAATTGCATATTTGGGCCTTTAATCACTGAAAGCTCGCTTTTACGTGATTTGAAGTCTATTAACCCCGTATTTTCTCCGGGACCTGATGGAGTACCAGGCTGTGTGCTCAAGTACTGTGCTGAAGGTATTTTTAAGCCATTATTTGTTCTTTTTAAATTGTCCGTGGAGTTGTGCTCTTTCCCCAATATTTGGAAAGAATCATTTATTATTCCTCTCCATAAAAAAGGAAACAAGTCTAATGTTGAGAACTATAGAGGTATTTCTAAGTTGTCTGCTATTCCTAAGATTTTTGAGACATTAATAACTTCTCAACTTCAACATTTATGTAGATCTATAATTTCACCCTGCCAGGATGGGTTTGTGAAATATAGATCTACTACTACTAACCTATTGGAATTTACTTCTCTTGTTATTAAGGGATTTCATTCTAAAATGCAAACAGATGTTATTTATACTGATTTCAGTAAGCCTTTTGATTCTGTTAATCATTCTCTTTTACTTCACAAGCTTCATCTTCTAGGATTTCCAAATAACTTAATTCTTTGGATTTCTAACTATTTAACTCTTAGAACCCAAAAGGTTTATTTCAAAGGCTTAGTCTCTAAGTCTGCTCAAGTTACTTCCGGAGTACCACAAGGAAGTCATCTTGGCCCCTTATTATTTAGTCTGTTCATCAATGACCTTCCTTCTGTCGTAAATCACTCTCGGGTGCTGATGTATGCCGATGATGTTAAACTTTGTCTGTCATCTACTGATTTCTTATCTGGTCAAAGGTTGCAAATTGATCTTGACAGTTTTCAAGCCTGGTGTCCGGTAAATTTATTAAATCTTAATTATGGTAAGTGTAAAGTAATGTCCTTTTACAGGCGAATGCCTTTTTTAACAATTATATTCTTAATGGTAAGCCGCTTGTTCGAATTGATGATTTGGGTATCCTTTTAGATTCCAAGCTTAAGTTTGACAAACATATCTTTTCCACCGTTAATCGTGCCTTTGGTGTCCTAGGTTTCATTAAGCGTTGGTCTAAAGAATTTAACGATCCTTACATTACTAAAACTCTATATACTTCGCTTGTTCGACCTATTCTTGAATATGGGTCTTGTATTTGGTGTCCCCAGAACAAGATTCATCAGGATAGAATAGAATCGGTTCAAAAACAATTTCTTCTCTTTGCACTCCGGGGTCTTAACTGGAATCCTAATACTCACCTACCTTCTTATCGTAGTAGACTTTTACTAATAAATCTTCCTTCTCTTTCTGATCGTATAACCATGCTTGGTGTAATTTTTTTACACAAACTAATTTAAGGAGTAATTGATTCTTCTGAATTAATTAGCCAGATTAGTTTTGCAGTTCCGATCAGAAATTCTAGAAACTTTCTTCCCCTTTGTCTTCAAGCTTGTAACACTAACTATGCTATCCATAACTCTTTTCGTATGTTCTAATTATAACAATCTTTATCATTTAATATGTAATGCTAGTTCTATTTCCTTACTTAGAACTTCAATTTTATGTTATCTGTGTAATCTATAGTTTTTTGTATATTGTTTAATTTATGTAGCACTCTTATTTAGTCTGTTCTTATTTATATGTTTCGCGATCTTCGTTACCGCACGTTATGCGGCGCGCCCCTCGGTCGGTTGGGCGGGAGGTGGGTTTGCATTTTGCCTTGAATGTACTGCCCGTTTAGTACATCAACGTCCGAAAGAATAAGCGAAGGCTTGCACAAAAGGAATCTTAGCACTCAAGACACTCCACACATTTTGTGTCTCAATTTTTGTGCTTTCCTTTTCACCCATCCTTCTTTCGACGCCGATGCAGCGACGTATGCCATACACACATATGCAAAAACTACCTATAGGTACCTATAGTACCAGGTAAGTCGTTAGGCAATGGTAATGCAGCGCCGTACCGCCCGGTACGTTTGGCGGACATGTAGTATCGAAATTTGTTAGGTAAACTGCATTGCTGGTGCTGCGGCGAGTACCGGTCCCCATCACTAAGTTCTAGGCATATCGCTAGTGTGGCACCGGTCCAGCGTACTACAGGGTATTTACTTTTCTTGCTTGTGTGCCCAAATACATATACATTAATGTAAGGCGAGCGCTTACACTTAGTTGTCCGGTGGCTAAAAACACCAGGGTGTCACAATAACCCTACATTTATCCGGTGTACCTTAAGTGCCGGTGGCTTGTTCGTTCCACTGATTTGACTTCTACCTGAGATTCAATATATTTTAGGATTTCTTCTTCCGAATAACTATTGGGGATATTTTTAATAGCACCGTATGTTTATACTGGTGATTAGGTATAAACGCTCTTATGTTCAGGCTTTTTAAGCCTTCGTTGTCAACAGTGTCGATTGCTGCAGTGTAGGAATTAAAATATATCTTATACATATATGTAAGGTAACTCCAACTGTAGTTTTTTAATTTTTTCAAATAAAAATAAACCATTTTTTACGCTTTTTTTCAATGTTTGCCGTGCAGGCAGTGTCCATTAACACACATGCATGGCCTGTGTGGTTGCTATCGTATAACATTTTTTCTGCAGCCCTGTTTTTGGTTGTTTGTGTGTTTGTGTTGGTCTCACAGTCTGCTGAGCGCGCCCCTGCAGTTCTGTGGGTTGACCCGTGACTAGTCATCTGACTAACCCAAACGAGCCAGTACTGGGCCACGGGTCGACCCGTCTAAATGTAAAATCCTATACCATTTTTACACACAATGTCATTGGAACTGACGTCTCGGTCCGGCGTTGCAACAGCATGGGTCAGTCTATGGGTTGACCACCGTGGACTAGTCCATGGGTTGACCCACGCGGATTAGCATATGGTTGACCCACACGGACTAAAATATGGGTTGACCCACGCGGACTAATATATGGGTTGACCCACGCGGACTAATATATGGGTTGGCCCGCGTGGACCTGTCTATGTACTGACCCACGTGGATTAGTATATTGACCAACCCGAGTGGATTAGTAGATGTGTCTAAAATCTCAAAAGCTCAGTTAAAAACACTGTTATAATTTTCAAAACATTATTTCTAAAATAAATTAAAAACAAAATAAAAACAAGTAAGAACGCTACAGTTACGGACGTTACGGACGCACCCAACTGCAGAATACTATGTTCCCAGTCCTATATAATATGGTTATTTGTAAGTTCGGAAAGAAACGCGATTTTGCTCCTTTGGGGGCGTGGGGGTGTCTAAAAAGTTTTGATGCAGTTTTATCCAGGGGTCAACATTAGTCTGTCTGCCAAATTTGGTGACTCTAGCGTTACTTGTGTGGGAGATACATGTTTTCCCCAAATTTTGGGGGAAGGGGTGGGGGCTGATCTTGACACTTTATAAATTGACGATATACACCAACATGTGTGCCAAATTTGGTTGCTCTAGCTCAAAGATAAAGGCAAAAAAATTGCGTTCATACGGACAGACGGACGGACGGACAGACGGACAGACGGACATTGCGCAAACCCAATATACTATTTTTCCCTTCGGGAACATAGTATAATTAACAAGAAGAATAACAAAATTAAAAATAAGAACACAATTATAAATATAAACAAAAATTTGCCTTGTGGCGCTTATATTTTCTTTCTTTCGGACGTTGATGTACTAAACGAGGCAGTACATTCAAGTGGCCCAAACGCACGGGCTTGTTAACGCGCGGACCCAGGCAAAATGCAACCCACCTCCCGCCCAACCGACCGAGGGGCGCGCCGCATAACGTGCGGTAACGAAGATCGCGGAACATATAAATAAGAACAGACTAAATAAAAGTTCTACATAAACTAAACAATATACAAAAACTAAAGATTACACAGATAACATAAAAGTGAAGTTCTGAGTAAGGAAATAGAACTAGCATTAGATATTAAATGATAAAGATTGTTATAATTAGAATTAGGGTTATGGATAGCATAGTTAGTGTTACAAGCTTGAAGACAAAGGGGAAGAAAGTTTCTGGAATTTCTGATCGGAACTGCAAAACTAATCTGGCTAATTAATTCAGAAGAATCAATTTCTCCTTTAATTAGTTTGTGTAAGAAAATTACACCAAGCATGGCTCTACGATCAGAAAGAGAAGGAAGATTTATTAGTAAAAGTCTACTACGATAAGAAGGTAGGTGAGTATTAGGATTCCAGTTAACACCCCGGAGTGCAAAGAGAAGAAATTGTTATTGAACCGATTCTATTCTATCCTGATGAACCTTGTATTGGGGACACCAAATACAAGACCCATAATCAAGAATAGGTCGAACAAGAGAAGTATATAGAGTTTTAGTAATGTAAGGATCGTTAAATTCTTTAGACCAACGCTTAATGAAACCTAGGACACCAAAGGCACGATTAACGGTGGAAAAGATATGTTTGTCAAACTTAAGCTTGGAATCTAAAAGGATACCCTAATCATCAACCGACTCAATTCGAACAAGCGGCTTACCATTAAGAATATAATTGTTAAAAAAGGCATTCGCCTGTAAAAGGACATTACTTTACACTTACCACAATTAAGATTTAATAAATTTACCGGACACCAGGCTTGAAAACTGTCAAGATCAGTTTGCAACCTTTGACCAGATAAGAAATCAGTAGATGACAGACAAAGTTTAATATCATCGGCATACATCAGCACCCGAGAGTGATTTACGACAGAAGGAAGGAAGTGTTAAAGCCAGCAAATCAGAATGCTCTACGGGGTCAGAAGGAACAACATCCATGGGTACGATGCTATTCTCGTCACTTCTGATTATTGAATTATGAGGAGAGGGGGACGATAAATTTATCAATTCTAACTGTTTATTAGTTGCGGATGTAGTGGAAGCATGTGTGGTGAGTTGCAGTTCATTGGGGCCAATAGACAGCCTAAAATTAGCCTTCTTCTTCTTTCTTCGAAAGTTTCATACTTTTGAATTCGTTCTCCAAGTCGGAAAAACCATCGAACAGTTTTTTGAACCGCCAGAATATGTCACCAAAGCCTTTTTTAGTCTGCCTCATGAAACCCATGATGTCCCGTTCAACATCCCTACAGAATACACATGTCCACTTGAGGCCAGATTTTGACTCAATCTGGTCCACAATTCTGCCGTTTAGTCCAGCACATTTTTCGTGTGACACATTATGACACAGCCAGCAGCAAACAAATCCTATCTTAGAGTTTGCTCTAGCCTGGCAATTTGTATTATAACAGATAAACATACTTGCAAAAAGGAATTTAAATTTTAGAAAATAGAATATAAAAAAAGATAAAAAAGTTGTAAAAAGAACAGAAGGCACCCTAGGGTTAAACAACTACCGCTGATTTGTACCTACAAACGCCATAACAACACAAAGCGCGGGCGCGACGACCGAAACTCACAAATGGAAATCTAACAGAGAAGACCGCGACCAACACCAACAACACAACTAATGCAAGCGCGGGAGAGAGATAAAAAAGAGAGCGAAGTGAGTACGCACAAAAACAAATTATATGCAGACAGCAATGTAACTGCAAAATCAAACAGAATGCTTGGCTGCAGTTTGTTGTTGTATTTACACACAAAATATTTTAAATAAGCAAATAAAGCACAAATAATTACAATTAACGTCCAACACAGGTGTTTAACACAACCGAATGTAAACACAAGTCACAAATATAAAGCTTGCAATTTAATAATTGCTAAGAACGAGGAAAGAATAATTAATTGCGAGGCGCAAGAAAAAAACACGTCAGTTTTCGAAAGCGAAGCGTAACGAATTGAATATAATTCTTATAATTCTAAAATTTTACTTAGTTTGCTTATTTAAACCATTTTTTCTGATCATTCGTTTTTTTTGGAGCGAAGGGCCTTGCGCAGTTGCTCTTCTGCTGATCCTGACAAGCAAAAGGTTTGAATTGATTCTGAAAATATACATAAGTAAATATTAATGTAATATTTAAAATTGAGTTTTATTAGTAATGCCAAATACTTTCGTGCATTAATACTTACCGATGATTGCGCCATAAAAATGCTTCAGGTCTTTCCAAGCACCCCATCCACGTTGACTTCCATGGCGACCTCATCCACAATTACATTTTGTAAATTTTTTCCAGCCCTCCCGGCTGCAGCAGTTTTTGCAAAACTTCAATCATTTCATTTCATTTATTTCTCCATTTTAATATACAGGTTTTTTTTGAGTATTGAAATTCTTAACTAAGAGTTCAGGCAACCTGGCCTTTTCTACTTTAATAATGTTGTAAATTAATGCTATATGTATATTTATATTGAACAACAGGAACATTATCAGATGGGGAAAAATTACAAAACCCCTTAGAATTAGGAAAAAAAAAGTAGTTAAAATAAGGGTCAGGACAGGAAAGGAAGGGGAGAGGGACAGGGAAAACTTCAATCTGTTTGAAATAATTTGATAACAATATATATTTAAAATTACATACAAATTCGCTTTGATGACCCTTATTAGTTTTCTTGCCCAAAAGAACGAGGTCATCAAAGTTCTTAACGGGAAAGAAATTCCACGAGCTACTTTTGATGCTATTGGTCACATTTTGCCCGACTAACATCTTTAATTCTGCAATTTCGCCCAGCACTGCTTCAAACTGAAGCCCCATGTCCTGCTTCACAGATTCTAAAAAAGAAAATAGTATTAGTAACATCAGATGACAAATAGAAAACAAAATTATTCAAACCAACCTTTTATGTTATCGACCTGAAGAGTATTTTTAAATGTAACCTTTCATGTCGGCAAGCCGTTCTTCCCATTGTTGGCACTTGGAGCACTCGTTCTCCTTGTCTGTAAATATAAAATTTCATGTTAGTTCAATTGTATTAGTAATAGTTGTAATTTACACTTACTTGTGCATGTAAAATTAAATTTCTTGAATTTTTTCGGGTTTGGACCTCCGTCAGCCATGACTTAAGAAAAAATTAATAATATTAGAAAATTTCTAGCATGGATTGTGCATTGGGAAGATTGTTTGCCCGCAACATTGGAAAGCATAATATGCGATATGCACACTGAAGCAAAAGAAACAAATAATATAAATGATCATGAATTTCATCATGAAAAGCTACAATCCCTGTATACAATAGAAACTGCCTGAGCTCTGTAGCTTTCCAATGGTATATCTCTTCTAATGATCTAGGCTTACGAGCAAACTCTTTGGGAATGAAAGGAGCTATGGCGACTAATTTGTCGGAAATATTTAGTTAATTCTCATTTGGCACTTTATAGAAAACTCTGTTGCTCATTAACCTAAGAAGAAATTTTCGCATAATGCAAAATGCGGATTATCAAGCAAGCACTCTATCCACACCGCCACCGCATCATGAATGCTACTGCCGGCAAAATCAAGCTATCTACATTGGTATTTTTTGCATCTAAAAAATACTACAAAAATACCAAATATAAATGTTTTCAAAAATTTCTGATATTTTTTGAGCCCAACACTTCAAATAATACAAAATAATAATGCTATTAATTTAATACGGATTTGAGTTTTATCTTTTGCAAAAAAAAATAAAACTCAAAAAATAAGTTTTACTCTTAAGCGAAATATAAAACTCAAAAAAAAATCGTTATTTTTCTTCGAAATATAAAACTCAAAAAATAATTTTTATTTCTGAGCGAAAAAATATATAAATAAAATAAGTCTTATTTTTAAGGGAAAAAATAAATCTGAAAAATAAATTTTATTTCTTGAGCAATAAATAAATTCAGGAAATAATGCTTAAAAGGCAATTTTTTTAAATATAACTTATAACCGTTACGGTCCCTGGAATAAACAAGTAAGAATGTTCTAGTCGAGTATACCCGACTACGAAACTCCCTGTACCCAAGTCTAAAACTTCCAATCATATGTTCGTCTCTTACATACATATGCACGCACACATACACAAAGCATACACACACAGACGCGAGCCACAGCGTACGCAAGGCATTTTAAGTCGTGGCTGTGCTTCTTCTTCCCCCCTCGCTCCAGTGCTGAATATTGTTCGTTTAATAACTTCCGTGTTTATTATCCGATCGACTTGAAATTTGCACAGTAGATTAAGAGTGACCGAAGTAGTGTACATGCCAAATCCCAAAGCGATATCTTCAAAACTGTGGCTGTAAAACGTTTTGATCGATTTGCGGGGGAACGGGGGGAGATATCTGAGATCAGAAACAAACTTGATCTGCGTATGGTATACAGGAACCTACATTCCAAATTTGGTGTCTTTAGCTCTTATAGTTGCTGAGATCGACGCGTTCATACGGACAGACAGACAGACGGACAGACAGACGGACATAGCCAAATCGAAATCTCTTTTGATACTGATCAAGAATATATATACTTTATAGGGTCGGAGATGTCTCCTTCTGCCTGTTACATACTTTTGCACAAATCCAATACCCCCTTTTTACCCATTTTATGGGTACAGGGAGTAAAAATGCACGGCGCAGCCTTGAACAGATTGCAATACCTTTTTCTGTAAACAACCACAAGATATCTAAAAACAACCACAAGATATCTCTAAATAAGCGCAATATCTTTATGTATATTTAAATCTATGTACACACATATGTTTAGTAAAAACATGCACTTTTAATTACTCCAAAATTTTAACTTAACTCACTCGTTCCACTCGCGCAACAAGAATGACGGACGACAAACGTACGGCGCGTGCCCGAAATCGATGATAGAAACAAGTAAGAATGTTCTAGTCGAGTATACCCGACTACGAAACTCCCTGTACCCAAGTCTAAAACTTCCAATCATATGTTCGTCTCTTACACATGCACGCACACATACACAAAGCATACACACACACACGCGAGCCACAGCGTACGCAAGGCATTTTATGTCGTGGCTGTGCTTCTTCTTCCCCCCTCGCTCCAGTACTGAATATTGTTCGTTGAATAACTTCCGTGTTTATTATCCGATCGACTTGAAATTTGCACAGTAGATTAAGAGTGACCGAAGTAGTTTACATGCCAAATCCCAAAGCGATATCTTTAAAACTGTGGCTGTAAAACGTTTTGATCGATTTGCGGGGGAACGGGGGGAGATATCTGAGATCGGAAACAAACTTGATCTGCGTATGGTATACAGGAAGCTACATGCCAAATTTGGTGTCGATCTCAGCAACTATAAGAGCTAGACTTATAGTTGCTGAGATCGACGCGTTCATCCGGACAGACAGACAGACGGACAGACGGACAGACAGACGGACATGGCCAAATCGAAATCTCTTTTGATACTGATCAAGAATATATATACTTTATAGGGTCGGAGATGTCTCCTTCTGCCTGTTACATACTTTTGCACAAATCCAATACCCCCTTTTTACTCATTTTATGGGTGGAGGGAGTAAAAAGGAAGAATAGAGCAAAAGAATGAAAATTACAGAAACAACAAGCACTCTCGTTTTTTGTGGGATAAAAATTGCACAAACAACAAACCCAATAGATTTATCTTTTTGCATCATCTCTTCGTGTCTATTTATGCCAATGCATCAGCCAATGCAACAGCCGTGGGCCAACCGTGGGCCACAATGCATCGCCTATGCATCAGCCGAGGGCCAACTAGTGGCATTGATTTTGCTTTAGCCATTGTGAGCCAAGCCCAGGCTACCCATGTGACCGTTGCAGTGTATTTCTCTGCACCAACATGGATTGACACGTTAACTAGTCAGCGTGGGCTAGTCAGTGGACTAGCCTGGCGGGTCAGTGGCCCGCGTCAGAACTGCAGGGTGCATATAAACACAAATGCACATGCAATCACAATTTCCTGATGTTCTCTTAAGTGTCCGCAACGAACTATCGATGCTTAACGGAAATGAACTGGAGTTGCTCAATAATATTATTCCAATGCTGCGCCCTCTAGAGGAAGCAACTAAAATAATAAGCGCAGATACATATTGTACAGCCAGTATGGTCATACCAATGGTCAACATTTTAAAAGAAAAATTGCTTAACGTTAAAGACAACACACCCGAGGCAAAGGACATTAAGGACTTCCTATTATTAGAAATTGATAAGCGTATGGGTTCAATTGAGCAGGTATGCTTCAATTATCATCATTTATTTATAATTTCTTAAAATATTTTATTTTTAATGTACTGTTATAGGTCTCCATTCTGGCAATGGCCACAGTGACACAGACCACAGGCCACAGACCCTCAGGCATGCTCCAACTCAATTGCAAAATTAAATCTATGCTGAATCCGATGACCAACGAAAGCAATGAAACTGAAAACCTGTCAACAACAACTAAATCCAATTCCTTCTGGGACCACCATCACAAATTGGCGCAGTCTCATAAACCAAATGGTGATATGGATGTTGAAATGAGCGCGTACTTGCGAATGCCATTAGCATCGTTTGAGAGCAACCCTATACAAGTTTGGGAAGGTATGCAAAACACGTATCCCAATTTGTACAAACTAGCGCTGCAATTTTTACCGGTAGTGGGATCATCAGTTCCATCCGAGCGTGTTTTTTCAGCGGCATCCAATATTTTGAGCCAAAAAAGAAACAGGCTCAGTCCAGATCGACTAAGTCGTATATTATTTTTGCAAAGTATTGACAAAAAATACTTTTTCTAAGGTAATTTGAATGATTAAGACTGCTTCGAAAGCATAACATTAACAAAAAGATTGCTACGGAAGCATAAATTGTTATAATATTAATTTTTTTAACTATACTTTTGTAATCAAAGACAGTAATCAAAAATGAAATGAAGAAGACTGCTATTGAAACCATATATTATAACTTTTTTTTAATTCAAACATTGTTAATTAAAAATACTGAAAAGAATGAAATACTTAAATGAATAAAACTGCTAAGAAAGCATTTATTGTTTTAATTTTAATTTCGTAAACATTTTTAATCAAGTTAATGGTATGAAAACAATTTTTTATTAATTTTATGAAATTTGAATAAAACTCTAAATTCAAATAGGTTTAAATAAACGGAATGGTTTGAAAACTTCGGACATCATCGATGCATCAAAGTTTCTGCCCGATGTTTAACACAACATCGATTTCTGATTTTGTAAACATCGATGAACATCGACATCGATGTTTCGACCCAAATTTACATCACTAATTCGTTCTGAGCAGCGGCGTTAGCAACTCGGCTTTTTTTTTGCCGAGCTGGCGATGGGGTTGTGTTGAGTTCGGCTTTTTTGCCGAAGTCTCTGGGGTTGTGGAAACACCAAAGCATCTGGCCTCAGAAAAATGCTTGTTTGACACATCTATGTATATTCAGTAATTAGTGGTGCAACAATGTGCTGCATTATTTTACCCGTTCTGTGTTCTAATATATACTCATACTTTTAAAGGTCTAACGCCCATCTAGCTATTATCAGATTTAAATCCTTTTTATTAAGCGTTAATGTAAGTAAGTTACAGTCTGTTGCAAGTTTAACAAGCCAGAATGCTATAGTTGAGCATACCCAACTAGAAAATTTCCTTGTACCCAGGTCCAAAATATTCGATCGCATCTTCGTTCACTTATACATACTCACACACATACACAAACCACAACATACACAGGACAAGCGACAGCGCAAGCGAGCCATTTTAAATGGCGGCTGTGCCGCAAATTAAATTAAGTGGCATTAAGAGCATCGTGGCAGTTGGAATAACACGTTATAAGCTGTATATCAACAACACCCTAAATGCAAATGAGGCAGTAGTGAGCAATGAATTAAACAAAATTAATATCAAAGCATTTATTCCCAGATCTTTGGTAGAGACCTATGGAGTAATTAAAAATATACCGACAAGTATCTGAAACGAAGAAAGAAATAAAATTCCTCCGAAGTCCTCTCAGTGGAGTGTTTTTTGCGCAGAGTGCAAAGAACGGAAAATACAGAAGAACAAGCACAATTACAACCGACGCTATCCGTGAAGATAGGTTTTGAGGGAATGAATACACGATTAGAATTTTGACTTGAAAGTCAACAGTCTCAAAGGTCGAAATCAGTGGAAGAGGCACGAACAAAAGGAGAGAAAAGCGGTGTTAAATGGGAGTAGAGTGGGAGTGAGTCGTCGCAACTTAAAGAAGTGCATTTTATGCAATGGGGATGATATGTGGCGCTCCAAAAGTCCAAATGTCGAAGTGGGCAAAAGAGGTGGAGATTTAAAAGTAGTGACAATAAAAAAAATATCGCGTGGGGAAGTTTTGGCCCCCTACACTATGAACAGCAGTGTTTACGAAGCATACGAAAATTATGATCAAAATTTTAAAAAACGATAGCAATAAATCCTTTAAGAAACAAACAAACGCATAATTTTAACAGTATTAAAAAAAAACAAGTAAGAACGTTGCAGTCGGCGGTGGCGTCCGACGGCGGACGCACCCGACTCAGATATTGTTCCCAGTCCTATGTATTTATGGTTATTTTGAGTTCAGAAAGAAACGCGATTTTGCTCCTTTGGGTGCGTGGGGGTGGGGGGGTCCAAAAATTTTGATGCAGTTTTATCTAGGGGGCAACTTAGTCTGTCTGCCAATTGGTGACTTGCTCTACTGGTGTGGGAGATATAGGTTTTGCTCCATTGGGGGGGTGGGGGTGGGGGGGTCAAAAATTTTTGATGCAGTTTTATCCAGGGGGTCAACATTAGTCTGTCTGCCAAATTTGGTGACTCTAGCTCTACTGGTGTGGGAGATATAGGTTTTGCTCCATTGGGGGGGTGGGGGTGGGGGGGTCCAAAAATTTTTGATGCAGATTGTCAGGAATCTAACTTTAGTGTGTATGCCAAATTTGGTAACTCTAGCTTTAAAAATGTGGAAGATACAGGTTTTCCCCAAATTTTGGGGGAGGGGGTGGGGGTGGGGGGTGATCTTGACACTTTATAAACTGACGATATACACCAACATGTGTGCCAAATTTGGTTGCTTAGCTCAAAGATAAAGGCAAAAAATTGCGTTCATACGGACAGACGGACAGACGGACAGACGGACATTGCGCAAACCCAATATACTATTTTTCCCTTCGGGAACATAGTATATAAGATCCCCAATGCTAAGAAGCATTTTGAGCTTCCAGCTTGCTCCACTACTAAGTGAGACAAATACAAATTCCTGAAAAAAACAAAACAGGAAGACATCCCCGAATGATGTGTGCAGAGAAGCGCAAATTTTTCGAAAAATACAAATACTTAAAACTCAACAGAAACACTTTCAAATATACTTCATTTCTTTGTAACAGTACTCAAGTTAATGAAGATTTAGACTCTTATATCCAAAAGGGCTTATATTCATTCTAAAACTGTACAACTTTTTTCTGCACAGTTTTAAATGGGTGTGAGTGACTGTTGTAAAATTCTTGTTCGGCATCTACTCTTCTAACTCACTTATGTTGTAAGCAGTTATGAGTTAATGTGCGCAGTTCTTTTACTCACACTATTTGGTGTAGTTCTCACTTACTGAGTTTTTTTTTGCTTATTAAAGGCAAAACTTAATGAAAGAGGAAGATAAAAAATAGATTATATGCTAGAAAAAGATAGCCATATATTTTATTATTACTTTAGTTCAAAATATTTACTTTTCAAAAATGACGCTTTTTAAACTTAAGTCAAGAAAATACAATATCAACTGGGGTTAATTAAGGTTTATTTTAGGTTTTAGAACCGAGAAGGTTTTCGGATGCTGCACTGCTCGCTGGAACGGCTAATTACAGAACCTTAAAAAGTAGGGGAAATTTGTTTGATGTTTGTCCACCAATCAGAATCAAAGTCTCACTATTGGAATATTTACTTTTATATTTTAAATTTTGCTTATATAGATTGGATATTATTATTCTGGATGGGTTGTAATAATCGGCGAAAATAAATATTTCTTGGTTGGGGGGAATATTTAAATTCCTATTTGGGTTTTTAGGTGAATTTTATATAAGTATATAAAAGAGTCGTGGAGACTTGGATTGACGCAACAAGAAGATTTTACAGTAGGTTATCATTGAAAAGCAGACAGGATTTTGCAATTCTACCACAAGCGTGGAAATGGCGTAACGGAATGCGCTGGCGTCCTATTTTAACAGTGTTGGAGTAGTAAGGGAACTCCTTAAGTTTAAGTTTTTGTGTGATTTGTTTTGCTTTTTGAAGGTTAAGATTTATTTGTGACACAAATTCGTTATAAAATAGAGGTGAACATTTTTTTTTTTTTGCATTTTGCATTTTTGATTTAATATGCAAAAATTAATATTAAAATTAAAATTTAAAATTCAAACACTTTTAAAACAAATAAAAAATAATTAAAAGGATTAGGGGGTCGTTATTTATTTTTTATAGGTTATTATTTATTTACTTTTTTTTATAAGAGGCTTTGACGTTTTTCCCCAAAAACCATTTTGTAGGCGGAAAAGCTTCTTTCAACATCACAAGAAGTATTGGAGCAAATTTGTTTTTGTTTATTGCGTTGAAACGGGTTAAGTCCAGACAAATCTGGATTGGACTTTTTTTTTTGAAATATTTAAAGTCAGGATTTCTTTTTAAAATGCCTTCATTGCCTTAACTCATTCCAAAAACTACTTGTGTTTTGAAATTTTCAGCTTCCTTAATAACTCCATTGACTTTGCCAATGGGAGACTCTTTGCTTCCAAGGAAGTTATTATTTCGGAACTCTCCCGAAATTCGATTTTTTATATAAAATCGCGATGCAGTTGGGGACTTTTTATAAACTCTTTTGCCTGCTTTTACATTCAGCATCTTTGGGTTATTTTAAGATAAATGGAAATTAGAATTAGAAATAAAGTTTGTTTTTCAAAATAATGGGTTATCGGATTGTTAGTGATATTTTTATACTGAATGTATTGATTTGAGATTGATTAAAAATAAAATGAAGTCATCCGATTTTGGGATTTCTTGTTTAAAATAATTTACTATGTTTTTTAAATCTACAAGTGTTCTTATTTCTGAAAGCTCTTATTTTAAGAATTTGGTTGAAAAAATCGTTTAATATAAGAATTTGTATCATAATAAGACTTTTCGAGCTTGATCGGATTTTGACACCGTTGTATGGTTGAGTACAGATACTTATTTATTTGAGTGTAGTATATAGGCCCTTTTATTAACGAGAGGAATTCAATTTTAAGATGAAATTATTGTATATTTTTTGCATATTTGCATTATTTGATTTTTGCATCATTTTGTATATTTGTTTTTTGCTTGCATTTTTTTGCATATGCTTTTGGATATTTTTTGCATATTTTTGCATATTTTCGATTGCTTAACTGTATATTAAAGATAAGACGTGTTTGGTACCAATTATAAAAATCTAAGATGATGAGTTAGATAGTTCAAAGAGATTTCGGTTGGCCATTTCCGTTGTTCTTGATCCCTCCAGACAATTTTTTTTTTAAAAAACTTATTACTAATATATAAGTTGTCCAAAAATTTTTTTTTATCAAAGTTCGAATTTTTGAAAAAATCTGCTATAGTTGGTTGATTTGCCAAAATAACTGTGATTCGAAATTTAGAAATTTTTGATTCGTGGACTTTGGTTGGTTATGAGTTATGCTATCTGACGATTGGGTTTCCAGTGAAGGGGCTCAAATTAGTTTGGGGTGAGTTTTATAACACGGGCGTTGGTTCGGTTTTTAAAAAGATATTGTGTTAACAAGTCAACCGGTTTATGAACCGAAGTTATAACTCTTTTACCTCCTTAAAAACTTGATAGTTAAAAGGTAAAGATGCAAGACCGTTGTTTCGATTTTGGCCAGGACATGTGAATACAGCTTATTCTTTTTTTTTTTGTTCAATTTTTAAATACCTTAATTTAGGGTTTTGTTATTATAAATTTATACTACCATTATAATATGAGATTTCATTTCTTCCTCGTTTGCCTCTCGACTTAAAGCCTTGCTTGCGCGTCGCCTTGCGCCGCTTGTGTGTGTACGGCTTTGTGTATGTGTAAGGACAGAGCGTAGATTGACAAGTTACAGGGAGTTTTGTAGTCCGCTATACTGACTATAGTTCTTACTTGTTTTTTTTGCACTGCGGTTATACATGAAGCGCGTCAGGGATCGTTTTCGTCCACGTGTTCAGCCTTTTCTTGAAGTTTATGGCGTTTCGGTATCTTTGAGTCCACAAATTGGCCAACTTCTTTAGATTTCCCTCATTCATTTCTTTTGATCTGCGCTTTTCCGCACTACAGTGTTTTCCACGACCCATTTTATGGATTATTTTGGTTTTTTTTTAAACTTGATAATCGAAATAATAAATTCAAAGTAAAAATTGAAAACAGTTGCTTGTTTTCAAAGTATTGAAACACAAAAATTGATTGTAACGATCCAAACTGTATTACTTTTTTCGTATAGAGGAAATATAGAATATATAAAAATCACTTTGAAATAATCCCAACTTGCGGTTGCTTTTTGATATAGTATTTGATTTTTTATTATTTGATAAGTGCATTTGAATTTATCTTCGTAACCGTAAGAAATACAATATTAATAGGTATCACAACTTCACTCTGTAGGGGTAGGAAATATAGTAAAGTACTTTTTCTTGTGTAGTGTAAGAAAATTTGAGCCTTTTTTTTTCCTTGACTCGCTTCATTCCACCTGTGGGACGCGGAGATGGATTTTTTTAATCATTTGGCATTTGACGCCAATTCCAAAAAAATACTAAGAATCCAAAATAAAGGTTTAACAATTTTCCGCCCGTTGTATTGCCCGCAAAGTACCGAGGGTTTTTATTAATATTTAGAAATTAGTTAAGCCATTCGTTGAAGAACGAAAATCTGTTCCGAACTTTCCTTTCGGTGAATTAAATAATGTCGATTATTTAATGTGAGGTGTTGAAAAGTAGTCTGATATTGATGATAAACAGAAAAGTGTAAATGATTTGAAGTAATCGACGAATCAAAAAAGTTTTAACAGCAGTTTTCGCGAATTTAGATTTGTGGGTAGTATTCCAAAATCTTTGGCCACCGTACTATCATGTTTTTGTGTAGGGCGATCTCGACACTTATATTACTATATACACCAACATGTGACAAGTTTGGTTGTTAGCTTAAAGATAAAGGATAGGCGTGAATCGCAAAACATATACTTTTTCCCTTCGGGATATAGTATAAAAACAGTTACCAATAGAAATGTGTACGCGAGAAATGCCTGCAGTCTGTGAGTTGAGTAAGTATCGTGCCAAACGAGCCAGTACGGTCACGGGTCGACCCGTCTAAATTAAATCCAACTTTTTAAACGATGTATTGGAACTGCGTCTCGGTCGGCGTTGCAACAGCTGGACTAGTCCATGGGTTAAACCACGTGACTAGTATGTAGGTGAAGCGTAGTATGGTTGACCCACGCTGACTAGTCACCGCGTGACCGGTGGACCGTCAGGAGACCCACGTGGATGTATAGGCCCACGCGCTAATTTGGGTGACCACGCGGAGTATGGTGACCCACGCGGACTAATATATGGGTTGGCCCGCGTGGACCTGTCCATTATGACCCATTGGATTAGTCTAACAACCCGAGTGGATTAGTAGTTGTCAAATCTTAAACATTAAAAATTTTTTCCTTTTCTAAAAAAATTAAAAAAAATAAATTAATAAATAATTAACATTTCTGGCGTTTTTATTTGCTTATTTAATCCATTTTTTCTAATCATTCTCTTTTTTTTGGAGTCGAAGGGCTTGCGCAGTTGCTCTCGCTGATCCTGTGATGGAAAAGGTTATATTAATATAATATAATTTATTAATATTTAAATTGAGTTTTATTAGTAATCCAATACTGTGCATTAATACTTACCGATGATTGCGCCATAAAAATGCTTGAGGTCTTTCAGAGACCTCTTGCCAAGCACCCCATCCACGTTCACTTCATGAACCTCATCCAAATAACATTTTTCAAATTTTTCTCCAGCCCTCCCGGCTGCAGCAGTTTGTGCAAAACTTCAATCTGTTTGAAATAATTTGTTATTAATATTTGAAAACAATATATATTTAAAATTACATACAAATTCGCTTTGATGACCCTTCTCGATTTTTTTGTCCAAAAGAACAAGGTCATCAAAGTTCTTAACGGGAAAGAAATTCCACGAGCTACTTTTGATGCTATTGGTCACATTTTGCCCGACTAACATCTTTAATTCTGCAATTTCGCCCAGCACTGCTTCAAACTGAAGCCCCATGTCCTGCTTCACAGATTCTAAAAAAGAAAATAGTATTAGTAACATCAGATGACAAATAGAAAACAAAATTATTCAAACCAACCTTTTATGTTATCGACCTGAAGAGTATTTTTAAATGTAACCTTTCATGTCGGCAAGCCGTTCTTCCCATTGTTGGCACTTGGAGCACTCGTTCTCCTTGTCTGTAAATATAAAATTTCATGTTAGTTCAATTGTATTAGTAATAGTTGTAATTTACACTTACTTGTGCATGTAAAATTAAATTTCTTGAATTTTTTTCGGGTTTGGACCTCCGTCAGCCATGACTTAAGAAAAAATTAATAATATTAGAAAATTTCTAGCATGGATTGTGCATTGGGAAGATTGTTTGCCCGCAACATTGGAAAGCATAATATGCGATATGCACACTGAAGCACAAGAAACAAATACTATAAATGATCATGAATTTCATCATGAAAAGCTACAATCCCTGTATACAATAGAAACTGCCTGAGCTCTGTAGCTTTCCAATGGTATATCTCTTCTAATGATCTAGGCTTACGAGCAAACTCTTTGGGAATGAAAGGAGCTATGGCGACTAATTTGTCGGAAATATTTAGTTAATTCTCATTTGGCACTTTATAGAAAACTCTGTTGCTCATTAACCTAAGAAGAAATTTTCGCATAATGCAAAATGCGGATTATCAAGCAAGCACTCTATCCACACCGCCACCGCATCATGAATGCTAATGCCGGCAAAATCAAGCTATCTACATTGGTATTTTTTGCATCTAAAAAATACTACAAAAATACCAAATATAAATGTTTTCAAAAATTTCTGATATTTTTTGAGCCCAACACTTCAAATAATACAAAATAATAATGCAGTATTAATTTAATACGGATTTGAGTTTTATCTTTTGCAAAAAAAAATAAAACTCAAAAAATAAGTTTTACTCTTAAGCGAAATATAAAACTCAAAAAATAATCGTTATTTTTCTTCGAAATATAAAACACAAAAAATAATTTTTATTTCTGAGCGAAAAAATATATAAATAAAATAAGTCTTATTTTTAAGGGAAAAAATAAATCTGAAAAATAAATTTTATTTCTTGAGCAATAAATAAATTCAGGAAATAATGCTTAAAAGGCAATTTTTTTAAATATAACTTATAACCGTTACGGTCCCTGGAATAAACAAGTAAGAATGTTCTAGTCGAGTATACCCGACTACGAAACTCCCTGTACCCAAGTCTAAAACTTCCAATCATATGTTCGTCTCTTACATACATATGCACGCACACATACACAAAGCATACACACACAGACGCGAGCCACAGCGTACGCAAGGCATTTTAAGTCGTGGCTGTGCTTCTTCTTCCCCCCTCGCTCCAGTGCTGAATATTGTTCGTTTAAAAACTTCCGTGTTTATTATCCGATCGACTTGAAATTTGCACAGTAGATTAAGAGTGACCGAAGTAGTGTACATGCCAAATCCCAAAGCGATATCTTCAAAACTGTGGCTGTAAAACGTTTTGATCGATTTGCGGGGGAACGGGGGGAGATATCTGAGATCAGAAACAAACTTGATCTGCGTATGGTATACAGGAACCTACATTCCAAATTTGGTGTCTTTAGCTCTTATAGTTGCTGAGATCGACGCGTTCATACGGACAGACAGACAGACGGACAGACAGACGGACATAGCCAAATCGAAATCTCTTTTGATACTGATCAAGAATATATATACTTTATAGGGTCGGAGATGTCTCCTTCTGCCTGTTACATACTTTTGCACAAATCCAATACCCCCTTTTTACCCATTTTATGGGTACAGGGAGTAAAAATGCACGGCGCAGCCTTGAACAGATTGCAATGCCTTTTTCTGTAAACAACCACAAGATATCTAAAAACAACCACAAGATATCTCTAAACAAGCGCAATATCTTTATGTATATTTAAATCTATGTACACACATATGTTTAGTAAAAACATGCACTTTTAATTACTCCAAAATTTTAACTTAACTCACTCGTTCCACTCGCGCAACAAGAATGACGGACGACAAACGTACGGCGCGTGCCCGAAATCGATGATAGAAAAAAGGAAGAATAGAGCAAAAGAATGAAAATTACAGAAACAACAAGCACTCGTTTTTTGTGGGATAAAAATTGCACAAACAACAAACCCAATAGATTTATCTTTTTGCATCATCTCTTCGTGTCTATTTATGCCAATGCATCAGCCAATGCAACAGCCGTGGGCCAACCGTGGGCCACAATGCATCGCCTATGCATCAGCCGAGGGCCAACTAGTGGCATTGATTTTGCTTTAGCCATTGTGAGCCAAGCCCAGGCTACCCATGTGACCGTTGCAGTGTATTTCTCTGCACCAACATGGATTGACACGTTAACTAGTCAGCGTGGGCTAGTCAGTGGACTAGCCTGGCGGGTCAGTGGCCCGCGTCAGAACTGCAGGGTGCATATAAACACAAATGCACATGCAATCACAATTTCCTGAATAGTAATAAAACTGTAATGGAAACAAAGATCACATAATAAAAACACAATTTAATATTAAATTCTTATTTTAAAACAATTTTATTGTTTTTCCTCTTGTTGCTGGTGTTGTTGCGGTTGTTGTACAATGTATGGAACCTGCTGTTGATATGGAAGATGCTGTTGGTAAACTATTGGAGGAGGCTGCTGGTAAACTATTGGGTATTGTTGAGTGTGATGCTGCTTTAGGCATGGTATATTCTGAAGTTGTTGTATTTGTTGTTGGATGTAATAAAAGGAAAGCTGCGGCTGTTGAACGGGTGGCGACAGCATTCTCAAATTGTTAATCTTTTTTTCATTTATTTTTTCTTGTTTTGTCAGCTCTTTAATTTGTTTCTGGAGTTTATTGTTTTGCTCCTTATTTTGTTGTTTTACAGCGTTTAGCTGTCCTCGCTAATTTATTATTTGCCATTGGTTGTTGGCCATTGCTTTAATTTTTCTTTTTTACTGTGTATATACCAATAACTGTAAAGGGGTTTGAATATCGCCGCTAATCTTGTAAGTTATCGATTGTCTATTTTCTATTCGACTAAAATGTATCGTTGGCTTATCTACTCAATACACGTAAAATAAATTTAAAGAATGTATAAAAGCAAAAACAAAAGCAACATGGCTAACAGCCATGGAAAATTATTAGTTCAAAAACACACTTAAACACTGTAAGACAACAACAATATTAAAAGGGTCACACTTCTCTTAATATTTACTTATTTATCTATTTTTGCGCACTTTTACAATAAGTGTGACCATGCATTGTAACGAACCTATTGGCTTTGCCGGGTCTAGCTCGGTCGACCAGGAGTTCGTGCCAACATATTTATAATTTGCAGCACTTGCGATAAATAAGAACTCAATTGTTTTAGTTTAAAGATATATTCTGCCGGTTCACCCGGATACTTCAAGTTTACAAAGTTAATCGATAAATCTACTCCCTCGTCGCTGTGTTTTGTTGACTCTCGTGTCAACTGTCCGGGATCCAGTTGTTCAGGTTCTCCGTTGACTCAGCACTTTCGCTAAGTGTTCTTGCCCGCGTGCACTGGTATCCACTAATACTCGACTCGGCGCTCTGTGAGCAAGTGACTTGATCCGCCCTAGGTATTCGAGTAGTTTAGGTTTACTAACGTTTTATACCATGGAAGTTCCTGCTCGTATCAACCGCAAATTCTCCTAAGTCTCCTAGCAGCCGTCGCACTTTAGTTTTAAGCCTGATTTACGTTATGGCTGATCTCCTGTTTGCTATGTTTGTGTTGTTGCCGTACGTTAATGTGAATGCAGGGATACCCCGGTTTTAAAACAAGTTTAGTCCTCTGCGTTCTGTCCGTATGCCTCCCTGTTATAGGTCCTGCAAGTCGCCAAGGTTACCCCGTTTTAAACTAGGTACCACCGTTGATTTCTTGACAAGATCTACTGCCTAATTCTCGCCAGGATGTACCAAGGATCCCCAGTTTTAAACTAAGTTTATCCGTTGGTCCTTGTTGAGACTCCTGTTCTTATTTCGTAGAACTTACCGAGGATACTCCAGTTTTAAACGAAGTTTAGCCGTCGTTGTTCTTTGAAATACCTTATAACTGCCGTTAGTTGGCCGGATACCCCAGTTTTTAACTGGGTTTGGTCCGGTGACTGACTTTCGGTAGCCCTGTCGTCCTCCAGAGGAAAGGAAGTTACATCGGTGCCCCAGTTTTAAACTAGGTTGCGCCGACGGCTGCCTTTTCCGGATTTCCACAAACCTAACCTCACTTGTCACTCTACTCACGATTCACGGCCCGTAGACAACAGAGCGGTGAAACCAAGAACTTTGCCTGACACCGCGTAGCAGAGGCTCGTCGCTGGATTGCTCGTTGACTGGTCCAAGCAAATGACTCGATTTGTCCCTCGATGATCGGCCAGATTGGATGGCCGCACTTGCTTGTAGTTGATAGACGGCCCGCGATATTGCCGTATTTGTTGGTGCTCTTCTGCAGTTTCCCACGTTGACACTTTTACCGAAACTGTACACGCACTCGTTTTCAATGTAACGCACTTGACTTGCTCACTTTGAATTTCTAGCTGACTGTCCAGCTCCAACCCAGATCTCGCCTTTTATTGCCGCTGCCGGCAGGCCCCGCTTGGTGGCTGAATCCGCGGCGGCGGCAAACTCTCCAAACTCTTGCCTAGTGGTGCATACTACTGATTTCTTATCTGGTCAAAGGTTGCAAACTGATCTTGACAGTTTTCAAGCCTGGTGTCGGGTAAATTTATTAAATCTTAATTGTGGTAAGTGTAATGTAATGTCCTTTTACAGGCGAATGCCGTTTTTTAACAGTTATATTCTTAATGGTAAGCCGCTTGTTCGAATTGAGTCGGTTGATGATTTGGGTATCCTTTTAGATTCCAAGCTTAAGTTTGACAAACATATCTTTTCCACCGTTAATCGTGCCTTTGGTGTCCTGGGTTTCATTAAGCGTTGGTCTAAAGAATTTAACGATCCTTACATTACTAAAACTCTATATACTTCGCTTGTTCGACCTATTCTTGAATATGGGTCTTGTATTTGGTGTCCCCAGTACAAGATTCATCAGGATAGAATAGAATCGGTTCAAAAACAATTTCTTCTCTTTGCACTCCGGGGTCTTAACTGGAATCCTAATACTCATTTGCCTTCTTATCGTAGTAGACTTTTACTAATAAATCTTCCTTCTCTTTCTGATCGTATAACCATGCTTGGTGTAATTTTTTTACACAAACTAATTAAAGGAGAAATTGATTCTTCTGAATTAATTAGCCAGATTAGTTTTGCAGTTCCGATTAGAAATTCCAGAAACTTTCTTCCCCTTTGTCTTCAAGTTTGTAACACTAACTATGCTATCCATAACCCTTTTCGTATCATATGTTCTAATTATAACAATCTTTATCATTTAATATGTAATGCTAGTTCTATTTCCTTACTTAGAACTTCTATTTTATGTTATCTGTGTAATCTATAGTTTTTTGTATATTGTTTAATTTATGTTGAACTTTTATTTAGTCTGTTCGTATTTATATGTTTCGCGATCTTCGTCACCGCACGTTATGCGGCGCGCCCCTCGGTCGGTTGGGCGGGAGGTGGGTTTGCATTTTGCCTGGGTCCGCGCGTTAACAAGCCCGTGCTTGGTGTCGTTTGGGCCACTTGAATGTACTGCACGTTTAGTACATCAACGTCCGAATTAATACCAGCAGCGTTGTTGCTAGGCTTAAATTTGGCGCCGGCGCCAGCTGCCAAATAACGGCGAAATCGGCTGCTGCTCGCTTAGCAACAGCGGTAAATTACTGACGCTACGCATTGCTCGCCGCCAGTGCAAACGAGTGCAGCATATTGCACTCTTTACGCACTAACGGCGTAAGCTCATCTTCAACGGCGCGCGCACGATTGAAAGAGCTCATACGTTATGACAAGACCACGATTGAGAGACAGTAGGTTACGCCATGCGCATGTCCGTTAGGCGCCGTTATTCGGCGCGAGAGCCCGTGACGTCACATGACCCAACGCACTTAAAAAATGTATGAAATTTAGGGACTTTTTTTAGAAGACCTTAGTCTGTGTCTGTAAATTAAGTCAGATGTGAAATCCACTTCAGAATCTGATAGAGAACTATATTGCGCATCGATTGAGTGGTTTTGGTGCTCTGTAGGTTCAATACTTATTAAATAATCGTATTTAAAGTTAGAAAATGTTGCCAGCCCGAATGTTGACATTCTAACTTTTTGCTCAATTTTAAAACTATGATTATGAAACTTGGCACAAGTCTTTATTTTCGGTGCAGGCAGTACATATTTGAAAACCAGCCGGATCAGATCACTATATCATATAGCTCCCATAGGAATAATAGGTTGACAACTATGTTTTTGTATGAAAAACTTTTTTGTTTTTGTAGATAGCGCAGCCAAACTCACCAAATTAAAGTTTAATCATGTTTTACATATGCTCACCAAATTTCATTAAAATCTGACATATACATATATCTTATACTTGCCCTAGGAGCGACCGGAGTTGTTGTATGCAAACGCTGCAAAATGTGCTGGAATGCCTGAAGAACGAAATAAAACTACAATAAATGAATTAAATACTACCCGTTTGACTTGTTAAATAGTATTGCCATCAAAAGTGGTAAATTTGCATACATTTTTCATACAACAAGTCAAGTTGCAACCGATTGCTCTCACGGCAGGTACAAGATACATTAGATCGCTCCTAGGGCAGGTATAAGATATATATGTCCGATTTCAATGAAATTTGGTGAGCATATGTAGAACATGATTAAACTTAAATTTTGTGAGTTTTGTTACGCTATCTATAAAAACAAAAAAGTTTTTCATACAAGAACATAGGTGTCAACCTATTATTTGTATGGGAGCTATATGATATAGTGATTCGATCCTGCTGGTTTTCAAATATGTACTGGTAGCATCGAAAATAAAGACTTGTGCCAAGTTTCATAATCATAGCTTTAAAATTGAGCGATAAGTTTGAATGCAAACATTCGGCCTGGCAACATTTTCTAAGTTTAACTACGTATTATTTAAAAAGTATAGCACCTACAGAGCACCAAGACCTATCAATCGACGCGGTATGAAGTTTCCTACAACATGCTGGCAAGATTTTCAAAATCGGACTGGAATTACAGCCCCACGAGCCGATACAGTAAAAAAGTCAGTGATTTTCGAACAAATTCAAAAGCGCGCGCTGAATTTCATGACTTTTGACGTCACAGGTTTGGTCGCCGAATAACGGCGACTAACGGACATGCGCATGGCGTAACCTACTGTCTCTCAACCGTGGCAGATGCTTAGCGACCGCCGAGTCGAGCGCATCGATTCATATGTATGTGATGATCTGCGCTCGCATGTGTGCACGAGAATTGGTTTCGTTTATTTGCTATTTCGATGGTTTGGCCAGCCGCGACTTGCATGCATGCGAAAATCATTGAGTCTTGCTAAAATACCCTGTACATAAAATTGGTTTTCTAGTCTCTAGTATTAGGGGTGGAATTGTTTAAAAATAAAGATAGTCCTTAAAATCACATAAATTGACAGTGTCCATTTAAATAGCACAGGCATAACAGCTTTAATGTTAAATAAAAGTTGTAAAAATAACAAAAATAATTCCAGGTTCCCCAAAAATACAACAACTTGATAGTGTCCATTTAAATTAAACACGCATTTCAGCGTTTATATTATATAAAAATAAAAAACAATTTCCAGGGTATTAATGCATCGACGTGTTCAACCGTGGGTGGACCTGCCGCTTCGGGTCGTGAGAGCGAGAGCAGCGCTGCGACAGGTCCCCCCGAACAAATACGATGCGTAGGGGACCTGCCGCGTTGAAAATTTTTAGTAAATGTTGTTCGCACCAAATGGAAACTCTATAAGCGATTTCCTCAGTGGTTATACTTAACAATTTCGTGGCGCACATTTATTTAAAGAACTTAGACCTTAAAAATATTTAAATAAATAATTTAAAACCTTATTTTTTGCCAGTTGACAATATTTTCATTGAACTGAAAACGCAAAAATACATGGATAGCCAGTGCCTAGAAAAGTCTACAGTTTTGCACATAAAGGAAACAGTGCGTGAGTTTTATTTGGAGCTGGTTGTCCAAGTAGTGCAGCACTTTGACTTTGATATTTTTGCAGATAAAACCAGCAAACATAATTTTTAACAAAGAGACTGACATAATGCATCTTATTTCAAAATTTGAATATTTGTTCGAGTCAGATCCCGATGAAATTATTTCACAATGGGCCATGTTAAAATTAACTGCCGTTAAGCTTAATAAAGAAGTGGAGATAACATTATTTTGGAAAGAAGTGGCAAAAGTAATAAACGGGCTTAACATCGAAGTTTTTAAAGAACTAGTTGAGTTTATACAAAACATATTGTGACTGCAACATAGTTCTGCTTCAGAGCGTAAATTTTTCTTTATTAGTTTAATAAAAACAAAATTGAGAAACAAACTCGAATTTGGTTCAGTTACAAGTATAATGCTGTGCAAGGAGTTGTGTATGAATACAGACACACATTACATGTGGTCTACAAAAGACATAAATATAATGAAATAAATATCTTATCTCTAATGCGATTTCAGTATGCAAATTATAAGAATATTGGAATCTGACTATGTTTTTATAATATTAGGATTAATACATCAAAGATTTTTTGTAATGTTTTATAATTTTTAGTTGATTTTAAAATTAGAATTTTGATTTATTTAGATATTTAAGATTCTGTGTAAGAAAAAAAAGATGAAAAACATGAATTACAAAAATTTTATTTGTGAAAAAAATGGCTCTTTTTTAATTAAATCGGCTCTTTTTTCTTCAAATTTTTGGCGCATCCTGATTTTTTAAAGTGGCAACCGTGATTAAAAGGGCGTAACAAGCATAGCTCACCCGAGAACACTCAACCGAAAACCAAAACGAAGTGTTCTGCTCAGAGCGAGAGCGAGTGTGCATGAATTTTTTGGTTATGTTAGTGATCCGACCGCAAAGAGGAAAACGGTCAACTCTTATTCGCGAGTTCTGTTATTGAGCAAGCACGACAGAATCGTTTGGAATTGAACGACAGGAGAAAACCCATTATGCTATTAACTGCTAAATTGTCGCCAACAACTAATCCAAGCACGAATCTTATTTTGCGTTCTATTCCATCTGTACAAATTTCAACGCCGTTTTGTAAATGTTTTAGTTCATTTACAAAATTATATAGTGACTTAATGTTGCCATTACATTTTTTTTTTTGCGAAAATATAAATGAAACTGGAAAAATATAATTTAACTGTGATAAAACTTTTATCATAAAAGATGTTGTGGCATTGATAGAAAATTCAAAAAACATCCAGATATTGAAAAAGTGTGAGTGCCAAATGCATTGTTGATGATTGTCTAAACATAATATGTATTGCAGAACTAAATCAAACTTATATAAATTCTTTTATATGATTGCTTACAAGCTTTATTGGATATTCAAACAAATTTTAAGAGTTTAAGACTCAATATTCTGTGCTCAGATTGAATATCTAGAAAAGAATTTTCACAAAATTTTTGAAAATAATTAAGGTCTTTTTAAGTTTTTGATTGTTAATTAAACTAAAAATGCCATTGATACGGTCGAAAGCCAGAATTTAATCATATTTTTGGTTATATAAACCTGTACAAACTTCAAGCTAATTTTAACGCCTCTCTTTTCATCTCACTTTCTATATCTACACTATGTACACAATTATAACTAACATTAAAGTTAAAATTTTCTTTAATTCTAATACCTTCTTCATTATTCAATTCTTTTCCAATTGGTATTTCGCTTATAGTAGAATTTATCAAAATATTCTTAGAATCGAAATTTTCAAAATAAATATTTTCATTATTTCCATGTATTTTCTCCGAGTGAATTCGAAAAGTTTTGAAATCACAAAACAATTGGTTGCAGTTATTTTCAACGCAACATATCTTAAGATATATTCTCGTTAAAAGCTGTTCTTTTTTAAGATGTGAAATTAGTATTTCAGGTTTTGGAACCTGTTTTCCAAATAAAACACACGTGTATTTTTCCATTTTATCCATTTTTTTTTTTTATTTAACTGATGAATTAAATATGTAATATTTGGAGACTCTGTGTCAAATTTTGTACTCATTTAAAAAAAAAATAATGCTGGATGAGCACCTAAGAATAGCTGCATGCTCACGTGTAATTTACCTTAAGAACTTGAAATAATTTAAAACAAACATCTAAACAGTCAAGCAACTATGGAAGTCTTATAACATTTTTATCCAGATAAATATAAAATTTTTTAATATACGTCTCAATTACACCCTCATACTTTCATTATATGTTTTATATATAATACTAGCAGGTAATATCCCAGCCTTGCCCGGGGAAATATTTAGATGAAAATGCATTTTTTTCTTGAATTTGACTGCTTTCGTCAACCGTAAGACTTAGAACTAAATAGTTGAGCCACGTGACTAATGTTTTCAGTGTAGGGCTATGAAAATGTCTTTGAAAAAAAAAAAAACAACAAAAAAATGTCCCACTCATTTGTCCTTGACTTCCATTTCCCGCCCGTGGCGACACGGAGTAGATTTTCCAAAATCAATTGGCATTTAAAGCCAATTTCAACAATAATACTAAGAATCCAAATTCAATCTTTCCAACTGTATTCCGCCCGCTGTCTTGCCTGCAAGGTACCGAGGGTTTTGTATTTATATTTGGAAAATAGTATAAGGCCACGTGTATTTTTCGAAACCGGTAGCACATGTGACGAATTATTTAATGTGAGGTGCTTTTAAAATAAGTTTCAAAATGATTGACTGATAAACAGAAGTTTGAAAATGAGTTTGAAGTCAATTGGACGATAATCAAAAAAATTTCATTCAACAGTTTTCCGCGTATTTTCCGACCTTAGGGATAGATTTTCCAAAATCTTTGGACACCGCGCCTATTATGTGTTTGGGCAGAACCACGAAAATGAGTTTGAAGCCAATCGCATGATAACTAAAAATGTCGAATGCCAGAGTCTTCCACCGATTTTCCGACCATGTGGTCGAATTTACCAAAATCGCTGATAAACGTGGTAAATTATTTAATGTGAAGAGCTTTGAAAATGAGTTTGAAGCCAATCGGACGATAATCAAAAAAGTTTCATACAACAGTTTTCCACGAATTTTCCGACCTTGGGGGTAGATTTTCCAATAACTTTGACTACCGCGCTTATTATTTCTGCCTATAGAACCTTGAAAATGAGTTTGAAGCCAATCGCATGATAACTAAAAATGTCGAATGCCAGAGTCTTCCACCGATTTTCCGACCATGTGGTCGAATTTACCAAAATCGCTGATAAACGTGGTAAATTATTTAATGTGAAGAGCTTTGAAAATGAGTTTGAAGCCAATCGGACGATAATCAAAAAAGTTTCATACAACAGTTTTCCACGAATTTTCCGACCTTTGGGGTAGATTTTCCAATAACTTTGACTACCGCGCTTATTATTTCTGCCTATAGAACCTTGAAAATGAGTTTGAAGCCAATCGCATGAAAATTAAAAATGTCGAATGCCAGAATTTTCCACCGATTTTCCAACCATGTGGTCGAATTTCCCAAAATTAAATTAATTTTTGTGTAGATCTCTGAAAATGAGTTTGAAGCTGATTGGATGGTAAACAAAAAAGTTTCATACAACAGTTTTCCGCGATTTTCCACGCTTGTGGGTGGAATTTTCCAAAATCCCGTCTTAGTGTGCACTTTCATTATAGATGGAACCTACTGTGAAAATTTCAGCATCCTAGCTCTTTTGGTTTAGGCTGTGCGATGATTGCCAATCAGTCAGTCAGTCAGTCAGTCAGCACGAACTCTTTATACTATGTTCCCGAAGGGAAAAATAGTATATTGCGTTTGCGCAATGTCCGTCTGTCCGTCTGTCCGTATGAACGCAATTTTTTTGCCTTTATCTTTGAGCTAGAGCAACCAAATTTACATGTACACATGTTGGTGTATATCGTCAGTTTATAAAGTGTCAAGATAAATTTGCATCAAAAATTTTTGGACCCACCACCCCCACCCCCCCAATGGAGCAAAACCTATATCTCCCACACCAGTAGAGCTAGAGTCACCAAATTTGGCATAGAGACTAATGTTGACCCCTTGGATAAAACTGCATCAACAATTTTTGGACACCCCCCACCCCCACGCACCCAAAGGAGCAAAATCGCGTTTCTTTCTGAACTCACAACTAACCATATTATATAGGACTGGGAACATAGTATTCTGAAGTCGGGTGCGTCCGCCGTCGGACGCCGCCGCCGACTGCAACGTTCTTACTTGTTTATATATATAGATGAGACAACTTGTTAGTGTAGTCATTTATAGTGACTAAACGAAGGATTAAGCTTTCTTGCGCTTCTAATATAGTTTCCTTTTTCCGTTTTTTTCCGCACTTGCTCTCCTCGAACCGACCACTCGACGGCAGCACACCATTCAACAAAATTGTCAATAAATAATTTTGTGCATCTATTAAAGTAAATAAAAATATGCATTTAGTAATAGAAATTCAAATTTTAGAATTAACATACTTGAGTTAGTCAAATACTAAAGAGATAGTGAATTTGTAGCATATACAAAAAAAATTAGTAAATGATTTTTAGGGATTTTATATAACATCCGTATCTATGTACTATGTATGTATATAATAGAAAATATATATTTACCTTTGTTTTGTGTTTTCTTGGCCTCTGGAAATTGTTTTTTACAGAGCGCATTTATTAGATTTTCCTGATAATAATGCGCTTTATATTTTTTTAAGTGATCACATTTCATAAAAAGTTATTTTTGCTTCTTTGGGTACATTATATTAAAGCCAGTGTTTATCTAAAAGTCTGTATATTGAAACATGTAAAAAAATGATGAATGTCAAACGTGATGCGCCACTTGTCCTTAACCTCGTCCCAATCAGAGCAATCCTTATTTAGGGCGTCCTTAAGGTCGATTTCCTGAGTGACGTCCAACTCGTCGCATGGGCTTTAATTATCGTTCAACTTTTTAATAGTTGAACAAAGAGGCGAATTCAATTTTGTCTTTTTGCTCCGCTGGTTTCGATATCTTGTCATAAGTTTTCCCTCAGCATTATCTTTGCCTTTTCTGGGAATAAAATAGAATTCCTGTGCATAGAAAAAACTTGATTTTCAAGTTAATCAATACTGAAGTTAGAGTCGGCGGTGTGCAATTTAAACAAGTAAGAATGTTTTAGTCGAGTACACTCGACTACGGGACTCCCTGTGCCCAGAGTTGTAATCGGCAGCCCCTTAGCTGCAGTGCTAAATTTATGGCCAACCGTGCAGCATGTGTTTTAATAATTATATTAATACGAAAAACTTAATTAATATCGAAATCCCAAGGAATGGGGTAATCAAGTTAAAGGTAGAAATTTCCATAGCTCGCATAATAGACATGTACGAAAAAAATATTGTTCCACTATGAACTATGGTTATTTTAAAGAGTTGTCTTCTCTTCGCCCGACTACCATTAGTCAGCACCCTTGGCAAGCACATGGTCGTGCCAAGGGACTGCTTCCAGCCGCCCTCACGTGGAGAGTATAGTCGCACTTCCAAACAGTGCGTACAGATATATGTAGCTCGTATTAAATACAAGATATTTCTTTTGTACACCTGATGGCTGACGGCCAACTACATACTAATCTATTTTATAAAATAGCATACACATATAATAATATATTATATAATTCATTATTTAGCGAGTAATACAAAATATTAATATATATATTTAAACATATTTATAGATATTTAATAATAATATTTTAATAAAATTATATACATAAATATATACACACAACTATCTACTAATACGTAAGTATCTAATACTCAACACAAATCTAGAATTTCCTCAACACTAACGGATATACCACTGTGGTAGCTATACACTGTCTCAAAGGTCCTAGCACTTATATTCTCACTGGAAATATTTGAAAACGCCCAATCAATGTGAGAATCACAATTGGTAGTGGACGTTTTCAAATCTAGCAAACACCTAAATCCTCTTCTCACTAACTCATTGTAAATACTTCTACATCTATCGAATTTGCTTAAACATAAATTGAAATTTCCTAATATAATTGAACTATCCCCTAAAAATTCATATTGCAGAAATAGATCCTCAAATTGTGATTTAAACATAGCTATCGGATAAGACGGACTTTTATAAACAACTATAAATCCTATTGACTTGTATCGAAATATGCCATACTCAAACACGACTGAACCACATAATTTTCTACCGCTTACACAATTGGAAATGCTAGAAAATAATTCGCTTTTGATATATACAATGATACCCCTTTTAGGTCGGACTGAATTGGGAATTACCTCGCAATCAAGACGGACCACAATTGTAAACCCTGGAATGTCGACATTTTCGTTGGAATAAGTGGATGCCTCAACGAAGCATAGAACGGACGACTGAAGCATTAACCTGTCTGATCGAATATCTATATATATAAAAGAGTTCGTGCTGACTGACTGACTGACTGATTGGCAATCATCGCACAGCCTAAACCATAAGAGCTAGGATGCTGAAATTTTCACAGTAGGTTCCATCTATAATGAAAGTGCACACTAAGACGGGATTTTGGAAAATTCCACCCACAAGCGTGGAAAATCGCGGAAAACTGTTGTATATAACTTTTTTGTTTACCATCCAATCAGCTTCAAACTCATTTTCAGAGATCTACACAAAAATTCATTTGACACATATTTCATCGATTTTGGAAAATCCACCCCCATGGGTGGAAAATGGGGGTCTCAAGGTTGTATGGGCGAAAGTCTAATTTAAGTCCGATCACCTTAAAATTCATTTTCAAAGCTCTTCATGTAAAATAATTCGACACGTGTATCAGCGATTTTGGGAAATTCGACCACATGGTTGGAAAATCGGTGGAAAACTCTGGCATTCGAAATTTTTAATTTTCATGTGATTGGCTTCAAACTCATTTTCGTGGTTCTACCCAAACACATAATAGGCGCGGTGTCCAAAGATTTTGGAAAATCTATCCCTAAGGTCGGAAAATACGCGGAAAACTGTTGTATGAAATTTTTTTGATTATCGTCGAATTGACTTCAAACTCATTTTAAACTTCTGTTTATCATTCAATCATTTTGAAACTTATTTTCAAAGCACCTCACATTAAATAATTCGTCACATGTGCTACCGGTTTTGAAAAATACACGTGGCTTTATACTAATCTCCAAATATAAATACAAAAATTTCGGTACTTTGCGGGCAATACAACGGGCGGAACACAGTTGGAAAGATTTAATCTGGATTCTTAGTATTATTCTCGAAATTGGCTTAAAATGCCAAATGATTTTAGGAAATCTACTCCGCGTCCCCACGGGCGGGAAATGGAAGTCAAGGACAAATGAATGTGACATTTTATTGTTGTTTATTTTTCAAAGACATTTTTATAGCTCTACACAGAAAACATTAGTCACGTATTTAGTTGTATTTCTTACGGTTGACGAAAGTAGTCCACTTAAATAAAAAAAATGCACTTTCATCTAAATATTTCCCCGGGCAAGGCCGGGATATTACCTGCTTGTCTTTAATATAACAGTGAATGCTTTCAGTATTATGATAGAAATTGTCTAAAGCGGAACTGTTAATTAGATGACCGTGATGTCACATCACTGATGTGTTTGAAGAAGTTTTTCTGTCCGCAATTTTTCCAATTGTTTTGTTACTTTATCATTGTTCTCGGGAGGTCTAGGTGGAGTAAAATCTCCAATAATAAATAGTCCTGAGGCAGTAGTTGCTCTATTGCAAGCTACGTATATTTTAGCACGTTCGGTCATATGGACAGTGTGGACCACCACTTTGCTATACGTAGCTCCCTGACTCTTGTGAACGGTTATACTCTCTGCAGGTACCACTGGAAACTGCTTACGGTCAATAGTACATTGCTGATTCTTATATTGAAAACTTTTAACTATTTTGTGAATTGGGGTCCATGAAGGTTCTCTACGATGTGTATACTTTGATCGAGCAAGTACTCCTACGCTTTCTTCTGAAAATTTCATCCATAAAATATTTGGAGTTTCGGATGTATCGAAATCTACTTGCATCAGTATGCCTGATGCACCATTAACTAACCCATCTCCTGTGTCTACATTGACCGTAATCATATATTTGGCAGTGGTTTTTAAAAGAATTGACTTGCACAATCCCTGAGTTTCTGATGTTTTAAAGCTACTAACAGATTCTAAAATCCTTTGCCTACGTGTTACATTTAAATGGCTACCTTTTATAAAATCTTCAGCGGTAGAAAATGTTGGTTTGTCGGTATTCTTCCCAACTTCTCTGTGTTAAAAGACATTACATCTTTATTAAAACAGAAGAGATGTATTGCGTCATCGGGCACTTCCGATGGCTGACATATTCGAGAACGAATGAGACTAATATCATCGGCTGTCATGCAACCCGATGCCATATTATTTAAAGCAGAAGCAAATGATTGGTCCTCCCGTTGTCGCATTATTTCTGTGAGCTCAAAATACTTAAAAAGGTCCCACAGAGATGATCCATAAATGGCGTGGTAAGGATCATTTGAGTTGGAATTGAAAATCCAGCCCCCTCCGACAGCCTGTAACTGTCGCAGATCACCGAAGACGATGACGGAAATTCCACCAAAAGGAGAAGTATTTTTGAAAATTTGTTTTAAACGGGAGTCCAAGTGGGAAAACATTCTAAAACTAACCATGGAAATTTCATCTATTATGAGTAATTTGATGTCTAGGAGCTTTGAATGCAAAGTGTTGACTGAATCTGAGCTTAAGCCTCTCAAATTTGATCCTGATTGATTGACTGGGAGAGAAAACATGGAATGCAGAGTTGAACCTCCGATTCCGAAAGCTGCTTTTCCTGTGGGGGTACACAATAGAATTTTAGCAATATTAGGATCACTTCCTGGCTAACTATTATACATTGCGGACAAAGCTTGCTAAATCTATATATATAAAAGAGTTCGTGCTGACTGACTGACTGATTGATTGGCAATCATCGCACAGCCCAAACCATAAGAGCTAGGATGCTGAAATTTTCACAGAAGCTTCCATCTATGATGAAAGTGCACACTAAGACGGGATTTTGGAAAATTCCACCCACAAGCGTGGAAAATCGCGGAAAACTGTTGTATGAAACTTTTCTGCTTACCATCCAATCAGGTTCAAACTCATTTTCAGAGATCTACACAAAAATTAATTTGACACATATTTCACCGATTTTGGAAAATCCACCCCCATGGGTGGAAAATGGGGGTCTTAAGGTTGTATGGGCGAAAGTCTAATTTTATTCCGATCACCTTAAAATTAATTTTCAAAGCTCTTCACGTAAAATAATTCGACACGTGTATCAGCGATTTTGGGAAATTCGACCACATGGTCGGAAAATCGGTGGAAAAGTCTGGAATTCGACATTTTTAGTTTTCATGCGATTGGCTTCAAAGTCATTTTCAAGGTTCTATGGGAAAAAATAATAGGCGCGGTGGTCAAAGATTTTGGAAAATCTACCACCAAAGTCGGAAAATTCGTGGAAAACTGTTGTATGAAACTTTTTTGATTATCGTCCGATTGACTTCAAACTCATTTTGAAAGCTTTTTACATAAAATAATTCAAGACGTGTATCAGCGATTTTGGGAAATTCAGCTCCATGGTCGGAAAATCGGTGGAAAAGTCTGGCATTTGACATTTATAATTTTCATGCGATTGGCTTCAAACTCATTTTCAAGGTTCCATGGGCAAAAATAATATTCGCGGTGGTCAATGATTTTGGAAAATCTACTGCCAAAGTCGGAAAATTCGTGGAAAACTGTTGTATGAAACTTTTTTGATTATCGTCCGATTGACTTCAAACTCATTTTCAAAGCTCTTCACATTAAATAATTTGACACATGTTTCAGCGATTTTGGGAAATTCAGCTCCATGGTCGGAAAATCGGTGGAAAATTCTGGCATTCGACATTTTTAATTTTCATGCGATTGGCTTCAAACTCATTTTCAAGGTTCTATGGGAAAAAATAATAAGCGCGGTGGTTAAAGATTTTGGAAAATCTACCCCCAAAGCCAGAAAATTCACGGAAAACTGTTGCATGAATTTTGTTTTTATTATGTTACAATTAACTTCAAACTTCTGTTTATCATTCAATCATTTTGAAACTAATTTTCAAAGCACTTCACATTAAATAATTCGTCACATGTGCTACCGGTTTTGAAAAATATAAATAAATACTAAAACCTCGGTACTTTGCAGGCAATACAACGGGCGGAAATGAGTTGGAAAGATTTAATCTGGATTCTTAGTATTATTCTTGAAATTGGCTTAAAATGCCAAATGATTTTGGAAAATCTACTCCGTGTCGCCACGGGCGGGAAATGGAAGTCAAGGTCAAATGAGTGGGACATTTTTTTGTTGTTTTTTCTTTTCAAAGACATTTACATAGCCCTACACTGAAAACATTAGTCACGTGGCTCAACTATTTAGTTCTAAGTCTTACGGTTGACGAAAGCAGTCAAATTCAAGAAAAAAATGCATTTTCATCTAAATATTTCCCCGGGCAAGGCCGGGATATTACCTGCTAGTTGCTAATATTAGTCGGCTCTTGCCGACACCAGCACCACCTCCAACAAATTCTGTATACACAGTTTTGTTTTTAGCATTGTGCAAAACATGGCTAAGGTAATTCTTCTGCTCTAAATTGAGTGATTTTACAATATCAGCTAACCTTTCTGGTGAAATTATGGCTGGAAGCTTAATAATTCGGACATTACTTGTATCTAAATCAGCATTTTCATTATCAGCTATGTTTAAAACATTTAACTGAGGATTTATTTCAGGCAATCCTAACACTCTATATCTATCATCTACCACTTCTTGATTTTCTAAATTAATTTCCTGCTCATTCTCCATAGCACTACCAAGTGCATCCTGAAGCTCGCTATCGTCTAAAATATTATACTTCCTACGATTGTTTTCAACTAACTCCTGATGCTCACTACAATAAATCTCGCAATCCCTAGTCACTACTTCTAAGCTTTCATCCCTCCATGGCACATATAGCATAAATAATTCCCTAAAGTAGTTGCTTCTGTCTGTATTGACGTTAAACCTCCTATATCTGATTATGCGGGGACTATTTCTCTTTCTAACGAAGCCACTACTATCGCGAAGTTGATGAACTAATGACTCAGAAGCTATTGGTGTTTCGATTTCTATGTCAGCGCTATCTGTATTTTGGCGACTATTATGAGTCTTGCTAAAACTGTAAAAAGCTGAAAAATCAGCGAGACATAAACTATCTAGGGCAGGGGTGCGCAAACGCTGCTTATGGAAGAGCAAACTTCAATACATATGCAAGAAAACACTAACACATCTATAGCAAACAATTTTTTTCATTTTATTGTGTGCACTGAAAAAATGAGTATATACATTTTCATTAATTTTATAAAGTTAAGGAACTAGAAATAATGACATGAAATATAGATGACGTATACAGTGTGTTTTTAACCTTTTTATAAAGAACTCAAAAAATGATCAATATTAATATTTATTTTAGTTAACGATAATTTTAATAATGCCTCCAAATGATCGTTTGTTAATCGACTTCTGTGTTTGTTTTTTATTAATTTTAAGCTTGAAAACGCACATTCACAAATATATGTTCTTCCAAAAATAGACAGAATTCGCATAATTTCCAATTTTAATAAAGGGTATTTAGTTGCGTTAACAGCTTTCCAAAAATCAATGCCTCTTAAATTAATTGTTTTGAGTTCGCAGTCACATTGCAAATCACATAACTCCAGTTGTAATTCAGGCTTTTGATCGAAAATACTGCATGTCAATGGACTATAGAAAATGGGCATAATTTCTTTGAGCCATTCAAAATCTTTAAATCTTTTTTTTTAAATTTTCTCTCAAATCATTTAAATAGCAATTATATAAAGAAAAATCAAATGTTGAAATTTTAAACTCTTCTAAAATTTCTTTTAAGCGTGTAAAGTGGTACAGCTTATTTATATTTAAATCAAGAGTAAATATTTTGATCTTTTCAATAAACCCATCGACAGAGCCTACCAAATCAAAAATATACTTGTTGTGGCCTTGGAGGGAGGTATTAAGGCAATTCAGATGCAATATTAAATCGGTTAAGAATGCAAGATTAATATTAAACTCCTGAGATTTTATTTCATTCAATAAATCAACATATCTTACTTCGGATTTTAAGAATTCCACAATTTCTTTTCGCAGTTGAAAAAAACGCTCAAGGCAATTTCCTTTACTGAGCCACCTCACCTCAGTAAACATAATTAGGTCCCCATATTGAGCCTCACATTCCACAAGGAATTTTTTTAGTTTGCGATGGTTAAGCGAATTGTGCCCACCCCTAATCTTATTTACTATTTTAATAACAATATTCATAGTGTCCAGACCTTTCGTCCAATTGGCACACAGTGCCTCTTGGTGGATCATACAATGAAATGATGGGACCTGTATTCCATTTTTCCTCATTTGTCCAACGAAGCCCTCATTTTTCCCAAGCATTGCAGGAGCACCATCTGTGCAAACGGCTGATAATTTTTCAGTACACAGCTCAAATCTGCTGTTGACTGCATTAAATATATCTATGCCTCGCGTATTTTTAAGAAGAGGGATCAAGGCAAGAATTTCTTCATCAATATTTAAATATTTGTCAACCATTCGAATTCCTAATATAAGCTGACTTGCGTCTGAAATATCGGTTGATTCGTCCAATGCCAAAGAAAAGAATGTACAGTTCTTAATTTTTTCATTTAACATTGACTGTAAATACTGATGCAGGTCGTCAATTCTGCGGGTCACCGTGTTTCTTGACAGGCAAACCGTTCCAATTGAGTTTGCTAACGTAACACCATACGCTTACGCTTTTAATGATCTCGCCATCAGAAAGTGATTTAAATTTTTTAGCAATACTTAAGCTCGCGACATAGGATGCTTTGATTGATGGAGAATGAGTCGCCAATGCTTTTAAATATTGTTCATTTGTTTCTTCGGGAAACTTCTCCAAATAATCAAGAATTTGTTCTGCATCATAAACCGTAAATCCAGAAAGTAATTTTTATAAGTTCGATGCGTCTTTATTGCCATGATACAATTTAAAATGCCTTTCTGCATTAAAGATTCTATTTTCTATTATTTGTTTGCAAAAATGCATTGATATTCGCATTTGAAATTTATTGCAAAGAAAAACGGCGTCAAGCGATCCATTTCAACACGACTGTTTAATTAGTAGTATTTATACTATGTTCCCGAAGGGAAAAATAGTATATTGGGTTTGCGCAATGTCCGTCTGTCCGCATGAACGCAATTTTTTTGCCTTTATCTTTGAGCTAGAGCAACCAAATTTGGCACACATGTTGGTGTATATCGTCAGTTTATAAAGTGTCAAGATCAGCCCCCCACCCCCACCCCCTCCCCCAAAATTTGGGGAAAACCTGTATCTTCCACATTTTTTAAGCTAGAGTTACCAAATTTGGCATACACACTAAAGTTGAGATTCCTGACAGATCTGCATCAAAAATTTTTGGACCCCCCCCACCCCCACCCCCCCAATGGAGCACAACCTCTATCTCCCACACCAGTAGAGCTAGAGTCACCAAATTTGGCAGACAGACTAATGTTGGCCCCCTAGATAAAACTGCATCAAAAGTTTTTGGACCCCCCCACCCCCACCCCCCCAATGGAGCAAAACCTATATCTCCCACACCAGTAGAGCTAAAGTCACCAAATTTGGCATAGAGACTAATGTTGACCGCCTGGATAAAACTGCATCAAAAATTTTTGGACCCCCCCACCCCCACGCACCCAAAGGAGCAAAATCGCGTTTCTTTCTGAACTCACAAATAACCATATTATATACATAGGACTGGGAACATAGTATTCTGCAGTCGGGTGCGTCCGCCGTCGGACGCCACCGCCGACTGCAACGTTCTTACTTGTTTTGATTTGCAAGTAATACGCTTAAGATGTTGTGCAGAAAATATCATGTCCAGCGTTCAAGCAGATAGCATATTTTTTTAAAGTGCAGACCTCAACGAAAAGCAACAACAAAATTACACCGAAATTCAGTCTCGCAACAACAAAGTAATGAAGTGTTGTTGCTTTGATCATGAGCCCAGCCAGCGAAAAGAGATAAGAAAGGGAACACGCAATATTGTTTTTGTATTATGCATTGGTTTATGACTAGAGCCGTGCATGTATACGCGCATTGCTGCCTATGCTAAGAGCAATTACAATAACAAAATGAGCCAGATGAGCAATGGGCTGGGCACCCTGATCTAGGGCATCTGGGCGCTGAACATAGTGATCTAAAAGTCCTAACTCGAAAATATCTGTCGACTCTGAGGTTTGATTTTGAAGTTGATTTCTAGATTTTAGAATTCTAACACGGTGCTGTGGTAATGCAGTGTTGATATAAACTTCTGCATTACTTGTTTCGGACAAACGCATACCCATACAGCAGTAAACTGCTTCCTGAGCGGATATCTCAGTACCCGAAATAAATTTGTGCCCTATGTGCTGCAACTTTTGTTTAATTGTTGCATTGCCCCTATTAATCTCACTAACTGCATCACGCATTAACTTGGAAATACCTCTCTGGGACTTGTTAATATAATTAACGACATAGCTGCAGCAAGCGTAGGAGTCTAGTATAAACTGAATATCTATATTTGCTCGCTGCATTGCAAGAAGGTGCTGATTGAAAGCGTTAAGCTTAATAGCTGCAAAAGACCGTTTCAAAAACATTTTTTGTTTCTTTAAACTCGATCTAAGTGCATTAATGTAGCACTCATAGCTAAGGTTAAGATGATCGTGGGACAAAAAGTTATTAAAATCGCTAAGAGAATCTACAGTTTCACGATCAACATTAGAGTTTAATAAGCTCTGTACTTTCTCAAAATTCCTACGGCACATATTTATATTTTGCGTGTCCTCATCTAACGGAAACAAAATTTCTGTGTGGGGTATTGGAGGGTATGGAATACCGAATCTACAAATTTTGGTTCCCCTGACTTCACGCGTGCACGAATGCCCGTGATTATGCGTTTGATACTCCAATAGATATGGAGTTAAAGAAGGGATATTGGTATCAGTTGTGATAAACTGATCAATAAAAGACTTAACTGGACCTATACTAGCCTGATCACTTACATCGAATTTGGGGGCATTTTTCAGCCAAAACATACCGTGAATATGTGGGAGAGCCTCTTTGTTGAAATTCTACTCGCTAATAATACTTAATAACACAATGACTACCAAAAACACCACCTTCTTCTCTCTTCATTAGTTTCAAAAGTTGCCTATAGCGAAAATCGAAATACCTAGCGCAAGTAACTGGGTCTGCTCTAATAAGACGGGCTTTATCATTAAAACTTAAACTTGAAGCTAATTCTTCCGAATTTTCTACCTTATCTACATTTTTTGAAAGCAACACTAATAGCTCCGTCCACCTAGTTTCAGCTGCTGAAAATGTTATAAAAAAGGTCGGAAGACCAAACTGCCTAATCATTGCCATAACCTTCTTCTTTTCTGCTTCCCAATGAGCAGGAGACGTGCGAATACCTTTCAAAACCCTATAGCCCTCATCGTGGCGTATTAAATTATCTATATGATCCTCGTTAAGAGCGTTAGCAGCCGTAATGCCTTGAGTGGCGCTGTGCTTACGTAAGCAAATGAAAGTGTTACTTCTAATGTTAATCATTTCTAACTTTTTGTATTTAAGGAATAATTTATCTGTTCTACAACCTCTTCTATCGTAATTCCTAAGTTCTGATCTAACTATGGTTGTAAAACTTTCTTTACACTTTCTTTTAATGCCAGCAAAGATAGTTGGAAAAGACAGCTCTTCAGAATCACAATCTGCGATCATATCTAAAGGACGCTGACCTTCTCCAGGAGCTAAAACTATTCTCTGCATGGCAACATTTTCGATAGGGACATTTTCTAACAGTTTCCTGGCCTCCTGGGTTCAAAGTTTCTTCTTCTAAACTATTTTGCTCAATAACAGAGGCTTGAGCAGATCTTTCAAATAGTTCTCTAACTAACTCCCTATCGTCAGCTGATGCAATAAATGGAACATTATCAGATGAAAAGGAAGACAGCCACTGTTCGTTCACAGTAATGTGGTGTTTCCTATAAAGTTCTGTATTTACTAAAAATCTGATTGCATCAGCAATTTTTGAGGGCCTAATGGTTTCAGCCATGAAATCATGGGAATATGCCATTCTACATCTAAGGTGAATCTGAACTACTTCGGCTTTATTAAACGCCCTTGGAAGGGACGTTACTACATTGCCAACTGGAATTGGCACATTGACCACTGCTCCATTAATGGCATTTTGACGGCCATATCCTAGAGATTTTATTATCATAAAAGGAAGGCGGGGAGAAATAAGCCTTTCCTCTAGAGGCGTTAAGCCTTTCAGGCATTCTGGTAGATCTGGAAATTCTAGGCCATTTGTTATTGAAGCCTTTGGTTTTTTGCCTAATTTAATACTGCGGCTACATGTTTTACAGAAACTATACTTAATTTTTGGTGAGGGGACAACAGAGGATAGGTATAGAATATCTGCACTAACTTGTTCACTACACTTGCTTTCAATAAGCTCTCTAGAAATTTTGTCCACTTGATGTGGAAACCACAAGCCCTTGCAACAAATGCAAACCTGATCGGGTCCCTGCTTGACTGTTCTATTAAATTTAGCTATCAGGGCTTGTAAACTGCTATTTGAACTCTGAGATTGCCTATCCTCTGGAAGGGTATTCGCACGTATCTGACTACTTTGGGTTGCATTTCTACTATTCTCTGCTATTATATTTTCGGGATTGCTGCTATACTGACTAACTCGCTGCGTGAAATTCCTATTGGCGTCAAGGGCTGCCTGTCGTGCTTGTATTCGAGCACTTCGCCTTGCACTTGTATTTCGTGCCTGCTCTATAATTCTACGTACAATATTGCTCCTAGCCTGTGATCTTTGACTTCTATCTCTTTCCCTTTCTAAGATGCGTCTTTCTAATTCTTGACGCTGGCTAGCGCGCCGAATAGTATCCTGACTCTGTTCGTTTGCCCTATAAACTAAGTTCTGTCTGCGCTACTTACTACTTACTACTTAGCTGTCTGCTGTCGTTGTCTAGTTTCAGTATTGTCACGTTGAATAATGTGCCTAGCAGTATCGCGATCTTGTTCGTCTGCCCGATATTCTTGGTCCTGTCTGCGCGTCGATCGACGCAAAGTATTAGCTGCCTGCTGTCGTTGTCTAGTTTCAGTATTGTCACGTTGAATAATGTGCCTAGCAGTATCGCGTTCTTGTTCGTCTGCCCGATAGTTTTGGTCCTGTCTGCGCGTCGATCGACGCAAAGTATTAGCGTCTTGTTCTTCCTGTCTTGTAGGAGAATTTGCCCTTAAGAGTGCGCGCCGTTCAGTGTCTTGACTTTGTTCGATAATCCTAAATCTCCTATTATTCCTTCGGCTTTGGTGACGCTGGCTGTTCTCTGTTCTCTCAACTTGAGTAAATTCGACATTGTCTCTACGCTGCCTATGCGACTCTATATTAGTCAATCTCTCCTGCTCAGCATAGTCAGCATTAGCCCTATTTAACTGATTTCTAGTTCTCTGCCTTTGAGACCTATTGGATGCCGATAATCTTTTTGCCCTGGGCATTTTGGTATATATGTGAATATAAAAGTTATTAAACTTTAATTATTTAACTTCTATTAAGTAATAATTAAGTAATTTAAATATTTATTCATATATATAAAAGAATCAAATATTTTATATTAAAATTTAATCAAATATAAAATATTATTAAATAATGATATAATTTATATTTTAAATAAATAGAAAATCTGAAAACTATAATATAATTCTCTAAAAGTCTTCACAATGACTCTTTTATTTTTTATAATATTTAAACCTGAAAATAATAATAACACAATATTCTATTTAAAATATAAACCTGAAAGTAATAATAATAAAATATTTTATCTAATATATAAACCTGTAAACAATAATAATTAAATATTTTATAAATTTTAATAAGTGTTAACAAAGACTGTTGTAAAGAAATCTAATTGAACTTGCATTTATTCTGTTTTCCAATAAGAAAATTGAAGCGCGAAAACTGGCAGCTCAATCTAACAAATCCTAGGCACACACGTTCATTAATCGGGCAGGGCGGCGTTCATCACTAGCCACACGCACATACACATATATCCACGTAGAATATGATAGAAGTTGCACAGGGGCGATGGGACGTTTATTCACTAACAGCAGGCAGTGTAACGGTTGTTATTTATCACTAACACTCGCGCACATATGTATGTAGTATTTATCGGCGAAACTAGCCTCCAAAAAAGTAAAACTGCTAATTGCAACTTTTCTTACTGTTGGGTTGTAACACGACGAGAATCGTTTTATATATCACTAAATTTCACTATCTCGAAAAATGTTATATGCAAGAATATATTGAACAATTGAAAATAGTTAAACAGCACAAATTGTACAAAATTGACAATCGATTGACGAAGACGAACAGTTTGTTATGTATGTATGTATGTATGTATGAATTTATCACGAAATTAGCCGCCTAAAATGTAAAAACTGCTAATTGCAACTCTTCTTATTGTTAAGTTGAAAACACGGCGAGAATCTTTTAAATATTTCACAAAATGTCACTTTGCAAGTAGTATTATATGCAAATGTATATTATTATGTATAATATGTAAATTAAATAACTGGAAATGGTAAATAATCGCAAATGTTTGGGAAATCGTCAATCGATTGATCACGGCGAAAGGCTTGTAGCATTGAGAAAATTGCTTATAGAGATTCCATTTGATGCAAACAACATTTACTAAAAATTTTCAATGCGGCAGGTCCCCTACGCTTCGTATTTGTTCGGGGGGACCTGTCGCAGTGCTGCTCTCGCTCTCACGACCCGAAGCGGCAGGTCCACCAAGTTCGTGTCGCACATGCTCACGATTGAGAGAGCTCACTGTCTCTCAATCGTGGCAGATGCTTAGCGACCGCCGAGTCGAGCGCATCGATTTGTATGTATGGGATGATCTGCGCTTGCATGGGTGCATACATACAGACATACATATATGTATGGACATGCACGAGAATCGTTTTCGCTTATTTGCTATTTCGATGGTTTGGCAAGCCGCGACTGGCATGCATGCGAATATCATTGAGTCTTGCAAAAAATACCCTGTACATCAAATTGGTTTTTTAGTACCAAATAGTATGGGTAGAATTGTTTAAAAATATAGATAGTCCTTAGAATAACACAAATTGACAGTGTCCATTTAAATAGCACAGGCATAACAGCTTTTATGTTAAATAAAAGTTGTAAAAATAACATAAATAATTCCAGGTTCCTCAAAATACAACAAATTGATAGTGTCCATTTAAATTAAACACGCATTTCAGCGTTTATATTGTATACAAATAAAAAACAATTTCCAAGGTATTCATGCATCGACGCACAAGTGCGATATTGTTCCGGCAACCAAATCCTATGCTACGCGCATGTACACAGATGCATGTGTGTGTACACGAAATGGAATCGCGAAGCGCGCTTGTGAAAAGTACGCACGCCTTGAACAATATTTGTTTCGAAAATTATTATGTTTAAGTAAATCGACGGTGCAAACCATAGTTCAAAACTTTAAAAAAACAACTTCGGTCAAGAGTAAGCCACGCACTGGTCGTCCGAAAAAGCTTGATCGTAGAGACGTATCCTTCATACGTAAGGAAGTGGACCGAAATCCCAAAATTCATGCCACTAAGTTGGCCCAGGACATAGATGATAGATCGAATATTGTTGTTCACCCACGCACAATAACACGGACCCTCAATAATGAAGGATTCCACTGCAGAACTCCTCGCAAGAAGCAACTGATAAGCGAGAAAAACCAGCAGCTTCGCTTGGAGTTCGCAAAAAGCATATAAATAAAGGAATCGACTTCTGGAAACGGGTTCTGTTTACTGATGAGTCCAAATACAACCTATTTGGATACGACGGGAAGGACAAAGTTTGGAGAAAACCCAAAACTGCAATGGATCCCAAGCACCTCACTCCGACTGTGAAGCATGGTGGTGGCAGTGTTATGGTCTGGGGAGCAGTTGCAGCCTCGGGCGTAGGGAATCTTGCATTCATTGAAGGCATTATGGATCGCTTCCAATATAAGACCATATTGGAACACAATCTGAAGCCATCGGTGGAAAAGCTATGCCTAGGAACGAGCTGGATCTTCCAACAGGACAATGATCCCAAGCATACGGCACAGATTGTGAAGGACTGGCTGCTCTACTATGCTCCACGGCAACTATATTCACCTCCACAAAGCCCGGATTTGAATATTATAGAGCACGTGTGGGAAATTTTGGAGCGAAAGATCCGAAAGCACGCTATTAGTAGTGCTGCAACACTAAAAGAGAAGCTGCAAGAGGAGTGGGCGAATATAACGCGGGAAGAGCTTGAAAATTTAGTAGCTTCAATGTCCAGGCGGTTGCAAGCAGTCATTGATGCTCGTCGTGGCCCAACAAAATATTAAATTTGGTTATTTATCATTTTTTTTCATATTACATTTAATTTTTTAAGTTCGTACGTACACTTTTGTCAGTGCCTTTTTTCAGATATTTGGAAATATCTTTAAAAGTAAATATTGGAGAAACGTAATTTTTTGTTATTTGTTATAAAATAAGATTTAAAACAAACCTTCATCATTATTTTATTTCAAAAGTTTTAGAACTTGTTAATTTCAAGAAAACGGGGTCGTACGTAGACTTTTGTCCGCCACTGTACATACCTTTGGGTACGCACTTCGCTAAACGAACACTGCACATGGGATCACATAAACATCTTCTGTTAAATACTTAAACAACTTTATATAATATAATGGATAATTATATTTAAAATGTTATCTATATATATAAAAGAGTTCGTGCTGACTGACTGATTGGCAATCATCGCACAGCCCAAACCATAAGAGCTAGGATGCTGAAATTTTCACAGTAGGTTCCATCTATAATGAAAGTGCACACTAAGACGGGATTTTGGAAAATTCCCCCCACAAGCGTGGAAAATCGCGGAAAACTGTTGTATGAAACTTTTCTGCTTACCATCCAATCAGGTTCAAACTCATTTTCAGAGATCTACACAAAAATTAATTTGACACATATTTCACCGATTTTGGAAAATCCACCCCCATGGGTGGAAAATGGGGGTCTTAAGGTTGTATGGGCGAAAGTCTAATTTTATTCCGATCACCTTAAAATTAATTTTCAAAGCTCTTCACGTAAAATAATTCGACACGTGTATCAGCGATTTTGGGAAATTCGACCACATGGTCGGAAAATCGGTGGAAAAGTCTGGCATTCGACATTTTTAGTTTTCATGCGATTGGCTTCAAAGTCATTTTCAAGGTTCTATGGGAAAAAATAATAGGCGCGGTGGTCAAAGATTTTGGAAAATCTACCACCAAAGTCGGAAAATTCGTGGAAAACTGTTGTATGAAACTTTTTTGATTATCGTCCGATTGACTTCAAACTCATTTTGAAAGCTTTTTACATAAAATAATTCAAGACGTGTATCAGCGATTTTGGGAAATTCGACCACATGGTCGGAAAATCGGTGGAAAAGTCTGGCATTCGACATTTATAATTTTCATGCGATTGGCTTCAAACTCATTTTCAAGGTTCTATGGGCAAAAATAATAGGCGCAGTGGTCAAAGATTGTGGAAAATCTACCCCCAAAGTCGGAAAATTCGCGGTAAACTGTTGTATGAAACTTTTTTGATTATCGTCCGATTGACTTCAAATTCATTTTCAAAGCTCTTCACATTAAATAATTTGACACGTGTATCAGCGATTTTGGGAAATTCAGCTCCATGGTCGGAAAATCGGTGGAAAAGTCTGGCATTTGACAATTTTAATTTTCATGCGATTGGCTTCAAACTCATTTTCAAGGTTCTATGGGAAAAAATAATAGGCGCGGTGGTCAATGATTTTGGAAAATCTACCCCCAAAGCCGGAAAGTTCACGGAAAACTGTTGTATGAATTTTGTTTTTATTATGTTCCAATTGACTTCAAACTTCTGTTTATCATTCAATTATTTTGAAACTAATTTTCAAAGCACCTCACATTAAATAATTCGTCACATGTGCTACCGGTTTGGAAAAATATAAATAAATACTAAGACCTCGGTACTTTGCGAGCAATACAACGGGCGGAAAACCGTTGGAAAGATTGAATCTGGATTCTTAGTATTATTCTTGAAATTGGCTTAAAATGCCAAATGATTTTGGAAAATCTACTCCGTGTGTGGAAATGGAAGTCAAGGACAAATGGGTGGGAAATTTTTTTTTTTTTTTCAAAGACATTTTCATAGCCCTACACTGAAAACATTAGTCACGTGGCTCAACTAATTAGTTATATTTCTTACGGTTGACGAGAGAAGTCAAATTCAAGAAAAAAAAAATGCATTTTCATCTAAATATTTCCCCGGGCAAGGCCGGGATATTACCTGCTAGTATATAATAAAAAAAAAAATATTTTATACATATTTTCATTTCTTACGTTTAATCATTATAATTTATAATGAATATTGTAATCTTTTATGTTATATAAGTACTTAACAGAAAATGTTTATGTGATCCCCACTGCAGTGTTTGTTATGTGAAATATCTACAAGAGCCGATATATTAGTGCCTATGCACCCTACGTTTGTCTTTTGATACGAAATACATAGGTCATCCGACAAATAAATTAAAATACTTATTAGAATAAAAACAATTTTTAGCAAATACTATATCTTCAAACGTATGCATATGTATGTAAATACACACATACATATGTATATACTTTACAGAAAACGCAGAAGTAAATTGAAGCATGTATCAGACATATTTACATACCATACATAATTATTACAAATTTATATGTATGTATGTATATGTAAGTAGACATTACGTAAATATGTATACGTCACGTGAAAAGTAAATGAAAATCCAAAATTGTACGCGGGTACTGTTAGATATACGACTACATTTGTATGTATGGATATACATACATACATATGTTAAAAAGCTACTGTTCTGTTAAGTTTGTGCTCGATACATGTAAACATATGTATGTATGTATGATGTACATATAAAGAATGCTTGAGCTATGCGCATCGCGCTCGCTCGCACACGTGCTTTGTCGCTGCTGCTGCAGCGCTCTACTATATTAAATATTGTTTCTTGAATAACTTCCGTGTTTATTATCCGATTGATTTGAAATTTGAAAAGAAGATTAAGAGTGACTTAAGTAATATACATGCCAAATCTTAAAGCTTTATCTTAAAATTTGTGGCTGTAAAACGTTTTTATCGAATTGCGGGGGAACGGGTGGAGATATCTGAAATTAGAAACAAACTTGATCTGCGTATGGTATACAGGAACCTACATTCCAAATTTGGTGTCTCTAACTCTTATAGTTGCTGAGATCGACGCGTTCATCCGGACAGACGGACATGGCCAAATCAAAATCCTTTTTGACACTGATCAAGAATATATATACTTTATAGGGTCGGAGATGTCTCCTTCTGCCTGTTATATACTTTTGCACAAATCCAATACCCCTTTTTACCCATTTTATGGGTACAGGGAGTAAAAAGCAGGCGTGTTCTAGTTATTTTAGTGGAAATTTTGTCTATCCTATAGGCTTTCCAATGTTTAGTCTTTATATTGTGCACAATTTACCTTCATATTGGTTTCGTTTGGAAATATGGTACATATTTCCTCAACTAATTTTGGAAAGTCCATGGTTCCAAATGCTATATTGTTGCGCACAGCGTCCTCAACAATTAACTTGACCAAGGAATCCCTCCAAGGTGTTGTCAAGTGGCTCTTGTCTCGAGCATATTCTAACAAAGTTTTCCCAATATATGAATCTTTCAACACACATATCAAATCCTGTACAATAAACATAAAACAATATCTTAAAAGGTTCTCAAGGAAATAATGTTTTCAAATGTTATGCTTACCCGTTGTAGCACTTTTGTATGACAACTGTCGGATTTTTCAGAGACTGACGATGGGCATTTTTGAACCCAGTTAGTTACCCTTGAGGAAGCTGACAATGTTTCGTCATCTAACTGAAACAAATCAATAAAATAAAATTTAAAACAAGTTTAACAAGACAGAACAAATGTCTATTGTCGGCATGCCGTAACGCTAACAATTTCATATTTAGTTTAACTTACTTTGGTCTTTCACCAATAAAATAACTTTTTGCGGAACTTGATCCGAAGACCCAATGGCGGTATAGCCTCACGCAAATCCTTGTCGCAATGCTTCAAGCTTTCAAACGTTATCTTGGCAGCTATAAATTGTAAAAATTATAAATTTAAAGGTGATAGATTAGTAAAATAACATAACAATTGTACATACATATGTATGAACATGTGTGAAACGTTACACGCTGCTAACAAATACATACATATGTTCATGTGTGGGTCTGTTTGAATATGTAAATACGTATGCACAAATTCATAGAGACACAACACAAATAAGTAAGAATGCAATCGTTGAGCATACCCAACTACAAGGCTCCTTCTAGGTAAAAAATTTCCGATAGCATATTCCTACACTTACGCATACACACACAGATACACAAAGGCACATCATATATAGCACAACCCTGTAGTACGCTGGACCGGTGCCACACTAGCGATATGCCTAGAACTTAGTGATGGGGACCGGTACTCGCCGCAACACCAGCAATGCAGTTTACCTAACGAATTTCGATACTGCATGTCCGCCGAACGTACCGGGCGGTACGGCGCTGCATTACCATTGCCTAACGACTTGCCTGGTACTAAAGATGCCGTAAAATCGTTAGTACACATTTGACTGGGGCTATTGCTCTAGCGAATTCCCTGGTAACAAAGTCCTAGTAGTATCGTTAGTACGCCTTACATGGCTATTTCGCTAGTGCAAGTAACTAATATTTACGCTAGTACAAAAATTATATTGATATGGTAGTAAATTTACTATTATTATTATTTTTTTTTTTTATTAGTAATTATTTATTTATTTATTTTTCATTTCACATAGTTTTATTGTTTTTTTTTTTTTTTTGTAACTGTATCGCCTTACGCTGCTCCAGCTCCGCCGGCCCGAGAGATTGCGCCTGGAATGTAAGAGTGTGATTAGATTTTGTATCAATTTGTGAGGGTGCGATTTTCAGCAATAACAAACAATACTTCTAATATTTGTATATAAAATTATGTACTTACAAGAATTTGTTTTATTTTCACAAGCACTGCGTTTGAACACTTCACACTTCAGAATGCACAGAAAAATGTGCTAGCGACAAAGAGAACAAAAAACGAAGAAAAATGAAGACAGAAATTGCCAAAATTCTGGTAATAACCAGTTACAACAACCGTTAACTTGGATACGTGCGCTTCGTATTCCTCTGTTGCTTTTGTCGCTTCTCTTGCCTTCGCTGATTTTCTGTGTTTCGTTTTATTTGCCTAGCGCCCTTGTGCATTACTTGCAGCTAACGATTTTGCTAGCTACTAGGTATGCATCATAGGACTAAAATTTGGTATGCCTTGACACCAGCCGTACTACAGGGAAGCGACAGTGCAAACAAGGCATTTTATGTAGCGGCTGTGCTGCTTCTTCCCGCCGCGCTGCAATACTGAATCTTGTATGCTGAATAACTTCCGTGTTTATTATCCGATCGACGTGAAATTTGGACAGTAGATCAAGAGTGACTAAATTGTTACTGCAAAACGGTTTTTTAGAATAGCGGGGGAATGGGAAGTAATATCTCGGATCCAAAATAAACTTGACCTGCTCCCTATTTCTCAGCTTAGTTTTGACATTGTTCATTTGACTAAATAGTCTTTCCACCTCTGCGTTCGATCATGGCAGCGATAAAAGACTAAGCGCACATGATGCCAGTGCCGAAAATCTTTTATTTGCGTAGTTGTTATTACGTTATTACGTAGTTGGACACTTCGGCCCAAAAGCTTGGGGTATCCTGTAAATTTGACCAATTTATAAGGTGGACGTTGGCGTATTGGAACAGAATCTCTTCAATTTTGGCTGATTGCACCTTGAAGTGCTCGTGAATGTGCACAATTTCCGCCTTCTTGGCACATAATATTTTGCTTTGAAAAATAGCTTTAATTCCCGCTACCCGCTAGTTTAGAATTTATCCCGCATTTGCCCATTGCAACCCGCTAGATCTATCGGGGAAATAGCTAAATTGGCAACCCTGCACTGCAGATCGAAAAGCAACCGAGAGCGAGAGCGCGCTAAGCGAAAAGCCACCTGAAAAGCCACGATTGAGAGAGCTCATAGTTTATGACCACGATTGAGAGACAGTAGGTTACGCCATGCGCATGTCCGTTAGACGCCGTTATTCGGCGCGAGAGCCCGTGACGTCACATGACCCAACGCACTTAAAAAATGTATGAAAATCAACGACTAATTTTAGAAAACCTTAGTCTGTGTCTGTAAATTAAGTCAGATGTGAAATTCAGTCAGCATATGTAGAACATAATAAAACTTAAATTTGGTATGTTTAGTTAAGCTATCTTTGAAAACAAAAAAGTTTTTCAAACAAAAACATAGTAGTCAACCTATTATTCCTATGGGAGCTATATGATAAAGAGATCTGATCCGGCTGGTTTTCAAATATGTACTGCCTGCACCGAAAATAAAGACTTCTGCCAAGTTTCATAATCATAGCTTTAAAATTGAGCGATATATTAGAATGTAAGCATACGAACTGGCAACATTTACTGACATTGAATGTGTATTTTTTAATATGTATGGCACCTACAGGGCACCAAAACCTATCAATCGACCGATAAGCATATCCCTACAATATGCAGGCAAGGCTTTCAACATAAAATTACAGCCATACGACCCGATATACCAAAATAAAGTCAGTGTTTTTCATACAAATTCAAAAGCGCGCGCTATTCTAGGGGTAGTGTGACGTCACAAGCTCGCGTCGCCTAATAACGGCAACTAACGGACATGCGCATGGCGTAACCTACTGCCTCTCAATCGTGTGCGTGGCATAGGATCTGCTTGCAGAACGTAAACAAACTGAACTTGCTTACATGACCTACATATGTCAACAATGGTATTTGGCTACTATTTTGATATAATCATGTAATTGTCTTTTAAATGCATAGGGAGGTTTTTGACGCTCTTGAATAGGTGGGCGAAAGGGCGTGTCAAAATATTTCTTAATTTTACTATGCTCCCGAAGGGAAATCAGTATATTGGGCTTGCGAAATGTTCGTCTGTCCGTATGAACGCAATTTTTTTCCACACCCTTGAAGCTAGAGCAACCAAACTTGGTACACATGTTGCTGTATATCGTCCATTAATAAAGTGTCAAGAAAAAAATTTTTGTTATTACTGTTTTTTTCGCGTTTCTTTCCGAACTCACAAATAACCAAATTATATAGGACTAGGAACATAGTATTCTGCAGTCGAGTGCGTCCGACTGTAACGTTCCTACTTGTTTTTAATTGTGTACCATGATATGTTTGGACTTATTACTTTATTTTGATTATATGGAAATCTTAATGTTTTAACTTCTTATCCTCAGTCTTTAACTCTAAATTTTGTATTATATAAGCATTAAGACCATCAGTATATAATTAGATCATTAGCAGTTTGAATTTGGGTGGCAGCTCGCGCATAGCGACCTATTAACTGAACTGTCTAAAAAGCGCACCAAGGCTATGGGAAAGTAAAATGAGAGAGTGCAATAAGAAGTCATTCGATAGCGACCATTTGCTAACGAACTTCAATTTGCCGATTAGAAATTTTCAGTTTTTACTAAAAAACTAAAAAGCCTTCTAGTTACAATTACTTTGCGCTTTAGTTCAGTGAGTTTAGCTAAGTACGAAAAAGTTCGTAGTTGTGGTTTAAACAGTGTCTAGACTCTAGAGTGCTAATTAAGGCAAAATAGAAATTACACCCTCAAATAGTTTTGGCGGCAATTTCTAGTGTCTGAGAGTGCAGCGCGACATATTCAGCGACATTTGTAGCTTTCGCAAGTATGTTTTTAATTTTTACACAGTCTTTTTCAAGACATGTATTACATGTTCTATTCTATACTTTAAGTTTCTCTAGTGATTTCAATTTAAATGGAGTCCAATAAGAGAAACAACGCAAATAGTGACAGATGCATAATGAGTTATGCCTTAGGAGTTACCGAAATAGTTCGACAGATTTCCCAGCGAAGTTGTTTTCTTTTCCATCGAACGAGGTGCGTTTTAATAATAATAAATGGGTTCAGTTATGTCATTTGTAATGCAACTTTAACAAAAAAAAAAAAAAACTGCTCGCATATGTGACCGGCATTTGGAGCATAAGTACTTGGAATGTAGGAAGTTAAAGTAAAATGCACTTCCGACTTTTAACTTAACACTCTATTTAATTCGTCTAATGTTGCCGTTGGTGACGAATATGAGTTTTTAGATATACAAGAAGAAGCAATTGGACCATATATTAACTCAAAAAGGGTCAAATTCTTTGATGTGTCTCATGACAGTTCACACGAGTTTGAACAGCTGTGCAATCCGAATATAATAATTTGATTTCAGGACAGTCGCAAAATTTAAATATGGTAAGATCTGACAAGCCATATGTAGCTGCTTGTTGGATTCAAACTCTGCAGAAAGCAGGCCATTTTGTGACAACTGCCTAAAAATGAAAAAAAAAAAGGTTTATTATAGGAATAGGTATTATGAAATGTTTGGTAAGCTTCAGAAGAAACAAGAAAGTTACGATAAACTTAAAAATAAGTTTATCGCTTCAAGAAATGTTTTGGTATGCAGAAATAGGCGCAGCACTTTACAAAAGAGAAAATCTCGTAATGTGTTTTCAGCTATTTCCAACATGAGTCATATTTCTGAGGAAGCAAAAATTTTATGTTTAATACTTAAAAAAAAAAAGCTACAGGCGAGCCGAGAAGAATATTGCTCAAAATATTAACTTTTATTCTGCGGGAACTTACGAATATCTTCGGGATATGCTTAAGCAAAATCTTTCCTCGAAAAGTACGTTAGCTCGATGGGCGTTGTTAAAATATATGACGCTAGGATTTCAACCGATCTTACATGAAAATTTAAAGCAAATTTTTCTTAAAATGAGTACGAAGGAAAGAAAAGCTGTAATTATGTTCGATGAAATTAAGATCAAGCAAGGTCTGCTCTTGATGAAATCCAAGGATTTGAAAATGATGTCGTAAAAACAACACAGATTTTGGGACAGCAAATCTGTGTTTTCATGGCAAGGGGATTGTATAAAGATTGGGAATATGTTTTTAGCTATACTCTTTCTGCAAACGGTATAAAACATGAAGACCTAAGAAATCAAATTAAGCAAAACATTGATTTCGCGCAGTTCCTAGGGCTTAATGTAAGAGCGGTTGTCTGCGACCAGGGGTCCAGCAATAGAGCCGCTTTCTAGAGATGGGGAGTTACCGTAAACAACCCAAACTTTAATGTTAACGGCAAAGAAATATTTGCAATTTTTTATGTCCCACATCTCATTAAATCTTTGAGAAATATAATTTTAAGACATGATCTAATTACACCCGATGGCGTAGTTTCATGAAAAATTATAAAAGATTTATATCAGAAGGAAACCAAAAATTCTGCTCGTCTCTGCCCCAAGTTAACGAGAAAACATATTGATCCAAATAATTTCGAGAAAATGAAAGTTAAGTATGCCACTCAAGTTTTTAGCTACAGTGTCGCCTCTGCACTCCGAACTATGATAAGTTCTGGTGGTTTTTCAAACTGTAAATAAAGTGCAGAATCTACGGCAAAATTTATAGACAAAATAAATAGACTATTTGATTGCCTAAATAGTCATATTTTCAATAAAAACCCGCATAGGTGTGCGTTACAACAGAACAATGTTGTTAAATAAACACTTATAGAAATGCGAACATATTTCGAAAAGTCCGTATATTCTAGTGTGCAAGTCTATTGCATTGATGGATGGTTTTAACTATTTCATCAATATTTTCTTTGCCTGAAAATGTTTGGAGTGAGAGTTCTGAAGTTTTTTTTCTTGCAACTTCAAAACTGAATCAGGATCCTCTATAGAAATTGTTTTATTTGATTAGGGCTCGCGAAATTACTAATAATAATCCGACAAAGTTTGAATTTAATATTATTATGTCGAAAATGTTTTCAATGTAAATATGAACTTCAAATTCAGTATGTCGAAATTGTGCGAACCGTGACCACAAATGTGCTAACGTTACCTTTGGCAACCGGCATCAGCTGTGCCCAGGCATCTCAATGCTTGGATCTCGTCTTCGCCACGATAGCTCCCATAAATATCTGGGCGTTATATTAGATAAACGGCTGACGTTTGCAAGGCACATCACCAAGGTATAAAAAAGCGTGCTGAACAAAGCCAAGAAAATGGCATGATTATTAGCTCCGAAGAACAAGCTTTCCCTGTTCAACAAAGTAACAATTTATAAAAGTATTTTGAAAATACGCACTCCAAGTGTATGGCATTGCTGAAAGGACGCACATCAACAAAATAAGAGTAGCCCAAAACAAAGTCCTGACAAGAATCTGCGACGCTCCCTGGTACATGGATATTGAAAGGGACCTTAAAGTACGCAAAGTGGGGGATATACTGCAGCTCCAGTCACACACATATTTTGAAAGATTGAAAGACCATCCAAATGTATTAGGCAGGCGAGGCGTCTTTGCTGTACCGTCAGAGCACGCAAAAGGCTCAAAAAGATCCACCCCAAAGACTTTTCAAACAGGGTGCTCAACTGAATTATAATTTAAATTTAATTAATTTTTGTTTTTATTTAAACTTGTCGGCGAGACATTGCCGATGCTCTCGTCGGGATTATTTTCCGTCATTTGTAGGCTTATTTCCAAAAGAAGCGGAGCGAGTCTCAGCGCACATGTGGACAATACCAATTTCACTATCAGAAAAATGCCGCCAGTTCTCAGCAACTGACACTTTCTGGTTGTCTCTTTTACTCCAACAAGCACTGAGCCACACTGACGACTGCCTATAGTCGTCCCACTCTTTTAGTACTGTATAACATGCAATGGGTTTTACACCTTTTGCAACATTGCGTCATTAGTCGAGCGCGCAATTCAAATAACTAAACACACTCCGACACGGCCAATCCTGACACTTTACACGTCCTCGTGTAATACAAAAGACATTCGTTTCAAACTAAATTCACATAACTTTAATTCACGATTAGTTATAATTGCCAAATTTTTCTTAAATTAAATTACATTTCATCTTATTCGACTCATTCATTTTTCATTTCAATTTTCTGTTTACATGAAGTTACAAGATCATATTAACTTGTTTACATAGTCTTAACTTAATTTTACTGGAAGCCTTTGGGCCAGGTACCGCCACGCAACATCGACTCTTCTCATTACCAGTGCCACACTGGTCATTTACCACGCTAGTGCCACACCAGCCACCACAGTCTATCGCAACTGTTTCTCACCTCACCCAGTGCCACACTGGTCATCTTCCACGCTAGTGCCACACTAGCCACCACAGTCTATCTCAACTGTTTCTCACCAGTGCCACACTGGTCCGTACAGTCTGTTTCAACTGTTTCACACATTTCAATATCATCATCTTCATTACATTCATCGTCAAATAAACTCAACTCATCTCCGTCGATATCCAACTCGCTTGGTACCTGCCCATCAGGCATTCTACGTAAACTCTCATGAGGATATTTATACTGTCGCTTGCTTGTTATCGACTTTAATTTATACCGATCATTGTCTAGGACTTCTGTTATCAAAAAGGGTCCCCGGAACTTTGGGTCTAACTTGGTTTGCTGGCGCTCACTATTTTTAATTAGAACATAATCTCCTTTGTTAAACCTCACGATTTTTGCTTTGCCCTTATCAAATCTCTCTTTATCATATTGTGCAGCCCTTGACATATTCTTTTTAGCATCTGACCTTTGTTTTTCTAAACAGACATCAATCTCATCGTCGCAAATCGGAAGCAAACCCAGTGGACGTGAACACTTGCCAATTAATAACTCCAGTGGACTCGATTTTGTAACCCGATTAACTGTACAATTCAATGCTAACTGTATTTCTCCCAAGGCGTCTTGCCAAGATCGATCACTAGATTCTACAACTGTCAATAAATTTTTCAAGGTGCTCATCACTCTCTCAACTTGGCCATTGGCACGACTTGCACCAGTTGCTATTAAGTGAAGCTGAATTTTCTGACACGTACAAAAGTCGGCAAATTTCGCACCCGTAAAACTCCTTCCCTGATCAGCTATCAAACGACTAGGAACACCAAATAACGCAATCGAGGACTTTAAAGCTTCAATGCAACTATCTGAATCTAGCTTAAAAGTATGGTAGAGGTGAACATATTTTGTAAAACCGTCTATCTGCACTACAATGTATTCTTTACGATCATTTTTACCACTCAGTTTTCCAGTGATGTCTATATGCAACGTGTGCCATGGTATATTGACTTTTGGAATTGAGTGTAATTCGGCCTGGATTTTTCCCGATGTCGCTTTTGTTACTCTGCAAGTAATACAATTATCAACGAATTTGCGAACATACTTTGACATACCTTCAAACCAGTAATAGTCGTACACCTTATCAAGGGTCTTTTCCCAACCTAAATGTAGGATAGACTCGTGAACCTGATTGATAATGGACCATCTAAAAGCTCTGGGAATGACTGGCAAACAACGAGTTCTATTATGTCTTTGAATTTTTCTATACAGCACATTTGCCCTCATTTCATAAGTTGTAGCTAAATTGTCTGAAAGTTCACCTTCTTTTAATTTTCTTATTATACACACAATGTCTTGGTCTCGCTGTTGTTCAGCTTGAATCCAGTTTTCAGTGACGTTTATAATTTCTATTCGTTGCTCAATAACTTTGTTTTGTAAAGGTTTACTCTGAATAGATAAAGGGTTTCTAGACAGGAAATCTACATGAGCCATACGCTTCCCTTCACGGTACTCTATGTCAAAGTCAAAAACCTGCAAGAATTCCCACCAACGATATACTCTAGCCGATAACTCGATCTTTGTTCTAGACGCCCGCAACGAATTACAATCTGTAAATAGAACAAACTTATTACCATGCAGATAGTGTCTAAAATGTTTAACGGCATTGACAACCGCAAGTGTTTCTAAATCATACGACGTGTACTTTGATTCACAAGGACTAGTCGACTTACTAAAGTATTCTACTACATATGGCTTGCCCTCAATTCGATGCAACAATATGGCGCCATACCCAATAGCGCTAGCATCGGTATGTAACTCGATGGGATGTTGCGGATCGAATATCGTTAAGACTGGCTTACTTGTGAGAATTTTCACGATTTGATTACGGATAGCTTCGTGCTCTGTTTTCCACTTAAACTCATTCTTCTCAGACGTTAGAGCATATAGAGGCTTCATTAACTGAGAAAATCCGGGCACAAACTGACGAAAGTATGAGGCCAGCCCAATAAACTGTCTCAAGGTAGTTGCAGACTTGGGTGGTGGCAATAATCTTAGTGCCTCAATTTTACGCAAATTTGGACGAATTTCCCCAGCCTGTACCTCGTATCCCAGATATTGTACAGTACTTTTCAAAAATGAACATTTTTCAACATTAAATGAAAAGCCTGCTGCAGTCAACTTTTTTAATACGGTTTCCAATCTCTCTAGTGCCTCTTCCCTCGTGCGTGACACGATCATAATGTCATCCATGTAAACGATAACAAACGAATACGCTAGCTCACCTAATGCTTTTATTATCGCCCTCTGAAAAACTGACGGAGCATTCTTCAGTCCGAAAGGCATTGCCAAGAACTCGTACTGACCGTCTGGGGTCACAAAAGCTGTATATTCAATGGATTCTGTATGAACTGGAACCTGATAATATCCACAAGCCATGTCCAAGCAAGTAAAATAACTAGCTCCTCGCAGTCTAGCCAGCTGCTCAGATATTAAAGGCAATGGAAACTTGTCAGCAATTGTGTTTCTATTTAATTCCCGATAGTCGACGCAGAGTCGGACAGAACCATTCTTCTTCTTCACCAATAATGCAGGGCTTGCATACGGTGAACAGCTAGGTCTTATTACATTATGCTCAATCAACTCTTGAACTTTCAATCTTAATAATTCTTTTTCGTTGGGACTAAATCGATACGGTCGTCTCTGTACAGTTTTGGTCGGGTCACACAAACGAATTACCATTTCCCCCGTGCTTACACGAGTAAGAGGTGTACCCCGAAGAAACGACTTTGAGTACTTTTTCAATAACTGTATTAGCTGATTTTTCTCTGATCCATACAATTCAGTTTCAAGTTCATCGAAATTATATTCGTTATCAGATACTGCACAAACGTTAATTGTTTTCTGTTTTACAAACTCTACACCTTTGTTTGATATTACTGCAGAATATCCCTGAGCCAAGATTTCGCGACCAATTACAATTTCATTTTTCATACACTTGTCATAAACTATATGAAACATTATTTCAAAGCAATTTCCATCAATCATTACGTTACTTTTAATCTGGATTGTACTCACTAACTTAGATTACCTATTCCACTTAACGATACAACCTCGTTATATCTCTTTCCGCTTAGCTTATGCGATAGGCTTTCCTTTATTAACGAGCACTCCGCTCCGGAGTCAAAAGTAATCGGAAATTTCTCACCCTGATGCAGCATGTATGCTTTTGGCTCCTTCACTACGCACATCTCTATTCGCTTATGGATGCGTGTTCCAGTTCCTTCTCCAGCAGCACGCTTAGGGCATTGCGTCGAGATATGTCCGGGTTCATGGCAACTGTAACATGTTAGATGAGTCTTCACCCGTTGTGCCGACCCCTGATTCGCACGATTCTCTCCAGACGATGAAAGCTTCTTTACACTGCATTCCGCCTTTTTATGTCCAAGTTGACCACAGGAATGACATCTAATTGCCAGTGACTTAAAACGTTTTGCACTTGGCTCCTCATTGAAATGGTTGGGTCGTTTTGTGTCTAACGAGAACACTTGCAGCTCGGATTGCAGATCACGCCTGGTGTGAATCTTTGCGGTGTAAGCAACCCGATGCAGCCGACGATCATGATTGGCCAAATGTCCCAACACCACTGATGCAGCGATCTCTTCCATGTTCATATCACGCCACTTTGTAACGAGAGACGTTGTTTTTCTACTAGCATATACAGCGAGACTCTCGCCGTCTGCTGGTCGGCTGTTTAGCAAGTTCAGAATTGTCGCCGCTGGTGTCTCGGTACTTTCGAACCTCTGCTCAAACAATTGTCGAAATTGCTGCCATGTGATGCCTGGGTAACAAACCTGCGATAACCATTGCGAAGCACTTCCTTCTAGAGATTTCGTAAGCGCTAAAATCAACGCACTGCCTTGCAACGAGTTCTCGCTCAAAATGATATCCACCGTCGCACACCACTGCATAGCATCGGCGCCAGCTACGTCTGAATTAAATTTTGGCAAAACAATGCCGCCATTTTGTAGCGGGCCACGAGTTGACGCCTGCAGCGCTCCAGCTAATTGCAAAAAATTATGATTTTGCTGCTCCAATAGCACACGAAATTGGTCTTGAAAATCTGCAGTTCGCGAGTTGTATCCCACTTCTGATGTCGGCGAGACATTGCCGATGCTCTCGTCGGGATTATTTTCCGTCATTTGTAGGCTTATTTCCAAAAGAAGCGGAGCGAGTCTCAGCGCACATGTGGACAATACCAATTTCACTATCAGAAAAATGCCGCCAGTTCTCAGCAACTGACACTTTCTGGTTGTCTCTTTTACTCCAACAAGCACTGAGCCACACTGACGACTGCCTATAGTCGTCCCACTCTTTTAGTACTGTATAACATGCAATGGGTTTTACACCTTTTGCAACATTGCGTCATTAGTCGAGCGCGCAATTCAAATAACTAAACACACTCCGACAAACTTGTAAATATGTAAAATGTAAAATATGTTTAAAGTTTACGCTTGAATCGTTTACTTTAGTTTTGGTTTTTTGTTTCTATGTATAACCATCTTAAATTGCCACATTGGTAGCAGTACGCTGGTTAAATATATTTGATAAATATTATATTCAAATTTATAACAATAAAAAAAGGGAATGAATATACTATATTGTCCGATTTTATAAAAGAGAGTTGCTTAAATCAGTCAAAACCCAATGACTTGTCTAATGATGAAGCAATGGATCACGATGATTTGATGTTTCCAGACGAAGAGTCTGAGTTAGAACTGTCTTTGGAAGAAACAGTCCTAAACATTCAAGAAGCTTCCAATGAAAACTCCTTGTTAATGCAAAATTATAGCTGCGAAATATGTGCTGGACTGTTGAAAGCGACAGATGAAGCAGAATGCCCCTCTGAGTATTTAATATTCAATAGAAATGATAACTTTGTCAATCAGAACTTAATGCTTAAAGCACCTTCTGATTATTTTCACACGTTAATAAAACTTCATTTTGATATTTTTAAACGTTTTTTTTTATAGAAAGCCTTATTCGCAAAATTAAAAAAAAAAAAAATTATTCAATTGTGCATGTTTGAAACATCAAAATTAGATGTGTACGCTGACTGGTTTTCTGTTTCTCATCCATGTTCTGGACACAGACAACACTTGCTCAGCAGGATTTTTTTGATTTTGATAAGCAAGAATTGTAATTGACTAACAGAGAAACTATTAGCGGGCCTACTTAAAACACGAAGTAAACGGCTAATCTCTGATTTTTTGCTCAAAGAGCATGTATGTAAATGAGACTTATTTACGGACAACAAAGAACGGTTAATTGTTATTTGTGAGCTCTGGTGGAAAAATACCCTGTTCTAATAAATTTTATATTTGATCTGATGAAGGCATCAGTTGATAGGGAAAATGAGGATAAGCTGTGCGTGGTATTTTTCGACGAGATGAAAGTAACTTCTGCATTTGAATACAACTTCGCACAAAAGCTGTACAAGAGCCGAGAAATTACGTGCAAGTGGCAATGGCTCAGGGATTGTGGAAATCTTGGAAGCAACCAATCTACTATGATTTTGACAAGCCTACGACAATTTCGGCCAAGTACCGAGGATTTTTTTTTATTAATATTTAGAAATTAGTATGAAGCCGAACTTCATCCCTCTCCCTTGGGCATGCAAATTTAAAAGTCGTTAGCACATGTGTCCAATTATTTAATGTGAGTTGCTTTGAAAATTAGTTTCAAAATAATTGATTGACAAACAGAAAAGTTTGAAAATGAGTTTAAAGTCAATCGGAATTTAATCAAAAATGTTTCATACAACAGTTTTCCGCGAATTTTCCAACAATGGGGGTAGATTTTACAAAATCTTTGGACACCGCGCCTATTATGTGTTTGGGTGAATTCATGAAAATAAGTTTGAAGCCAATCGCATGAAAATTAAAAATGTCGAATGCCAGAGTTTTCCACCGATTTTCCGACCATTAGGCTGAATTTCCCAAAATCGCTTATACACGTGTCGAATTGTTCAATGTGTAGAGCTTTGAAGATGAATTGAAGGTGATCGAATTAAAATTAGACTTTCGCCCATCCAACCTTGAGACCCCTATTTTCCGCCCATGGGGGTGGATCTTCCAAAATCGGTGAAATATATGTCAACTGAATTTTTGCGTATATTTTTGAAAATGAGTTTGAAGCCGGGATGGTAAGCAAAAAAGATCCCGAAATCCCGTCTTAGTGTGCACTTTCATCATAGATGGAACCTTCTGTGAAAATTTCAGCATTCTAGCAGCACGAACTCTTTTATATATATAGATTTAAATAATTACAATTATATAATTTAATAAAAATTAATAAAATAAATAAAACACAATTTTCGTTAGGAACAATCGTAAGTCAATGCATTATACCCTGGAAATGAATTATAATTTTTACATTATTTTTCTACGGGTTTGTAGTATGAAATAAAAAGACCAACCCAAATTTGTTGTATTTTGGTTCATATATGCATTCAATTTGGGAATTATCAAGCAGTTAAAGCAGAGGTAGCCAATTTGTCAGATTTTTCTACCGACCGTAAAATAATTTTGATTTTAATTTCAGGCTCCCAGACAATTTAAAAATTTAAAAAAACATCGACGTTTTTTCCGCCGACAAAATTTTGGCAGTACAAGGACATTAATCTAGTTAAGTGGGAAAACGTCAATGACAGTACAAAGTTTTGAATGGAATTTTCTACGTACAAGGATTCTGATGGCAGTCGCAGATTCCTTGAACAGGCAGCTCTTGCCCTGCAAATGTTTTCATTGATATGGTCCAACGCGGAGATATAGCGCGTATTTAGCCAGCTTAGCTTGGTAAAATCCAAGTTAAGAAACTCAATAAGCCCAAGCAAGACTAACAGCATTCTTAGCATAAGGTAATTTTTATTGTGAATGAAAGGATTTATTTTAATATAACATACAGATGGTTTGCAAAGCCTGGGAAAATGCTCCTATGATTACGAGGTGCCTTCAAATTATCTTCGCATGATCGGTACGAGCATGTCGTTTGATTGTGAAACCGATGATAGCCGCGAAGAATTAGACAACCTGCTTAAAATCTTATAAATAAAAATAAATTAAAAAAAAGATCATAAAAAAGCGCCTTTTTCGAATATTTTTAGTCTTTTTTCCTTTTTTCTAGTTAAAAACAGCTTTTTTCTTTATCAAAAGTTGGCAGCACTGCTGATGCCATACAAATTACGCCTTCGCCTTCTCACGAGAATGCGAGCGCGCATTCCCGTCGAAATACGAAGTCTACGTGGCCGTGGCCATCGCTGCCGTCGTACCAAATGGAATATCTATCCACTGTATAAACGCAAAAGCAATAAGCAAATGCACCCTCTCGCTCTATAACATTGGTTCAGTTACCAGAGTTCTTTTCGTCAGTGGCGCCACTGTTTCGCACAAGACAACGCACAAAGTGCACGTAGAAAAACAACAATAATTTTATGGCTGAAGCGCGGTTTATCGTTATAAGTGGTGTGCACATGTCGCATTTTATCGAGTGTCACGTACACGACAGCGTGTGGCAACGAGACTGAACGTAAAATGTTTATTTCGTGAATGCTTGTGACATAAAAGTTTGGGTGGTGACCGTCTCTAATAATATGAACCGTTACAATAGTCGACATACATACATATGTATGAATATGACAATAAACGAAGATGCAATATTTTTTGAGGTATTAAGCCCCGGACACACTGTGCACTTTTTTGGTATATTACATTGTATAGTTCAATACGGATAGTGTGAACGCTTCGTATATCGTCGTATATCGAAATGTTTTCAATACTGTATAGTGTAAACCGTATATAAGCCAATTTTGGCAATTTTTGGTATACTGAGACGTAAAGAACTTTACCAACAGAAATGGATATTTCTATACCTATACGTGCAGTGTTTGACTTGGCAGAATCACATTGGTGCTTGAATGTAAACATTGGTTTTAGCATTTTGTGGTATGCTTTTTTGAAATGGCTCAATGGAATTGTGAGGAGAAGCATAAATTGCTGGAATTAGTTTTGGAGAGACCGCCAACTTTTGATATGACATTAAAAGAATATATAGACCGTGATGTTAGGTATAAATTATTTGATGAAATTTCTAAGAATTTTGACGATTCTGCGAAAACTGGTACTGCATGTGCCGCACAGTTACGCCGAATGCGGTCACAATATTCTCGTAAGTAAAAGTTAATTGAAAAAATATGTTATGTATATATTGTGTTAAATATTTATTTTTCAAATTTTCAGAGAACCGAAGTAAATCAAAGTCTGGTGATGGCGATGGCAAAAAGGTCAAATGGGAATTTTATGACGAATTGGATGTGCTATATCGAAGGGAAGGTTCTCCATCGGATCAAACTGATTCATTGGTACGTTAAATGAAGTTTGTTTGCCATGGTACTTGTCCTTCGTTGTTGAAATACTCAGTGAATTCTTGCTGATATTCGTCTTTTAAAACGAAATAAATTGATTTCACAACTTCTGGTATAATCAAACATATCGTAGATTTTCCAACACGAAATTGATACATAAGCGAATGATAGTCCATACCTACGAAACAAAGGCACAATTTGCTATAAGGTGTATTTTCATTTTATGCACATATTTTTACCTGTAGCAAGGTACCTCAAAGTTAATGACAAACGTGTTCTCGCACATACGGCAGGTCTCAAATGCGTGTCCTTCTTTTGAATATATGGTTTCACTTTCTCCAATAAATATTCAAATTCCGCTGGATGAATTCTTAAATAATTGCGGTATGATGCTTCATCTTCAAGTTGCAATTCCCTAACTAAATTTTCCGTCACACCTTTAACAGACCGCCTTAAAATCCATGGCTTTGTCCATACTTTACGATTTTTCCGTTTTTTTATCTTGCGTTTCAATGCTACTGCAAGAATTGTAGTAGCTGCTAACTCTACCTTCTCGGAATCGTAAGACGAATCGGAATCGTTTTCCATTTCAACAATTATGAGTTTATTAAATTTTTACAAAAATTGACAAATTGTGTGCACATACGTATTTCCACATGTGTTGTACAATAAAGAATATACGATGTACAGTGTGAACAGCCATTTTAAACTCCGTGTACAACTCTACCGTAAATCGCTATGCGTATACAACTATACGGGAAAATATACTCATAGTGTGAACACGATCAGTATATTTGCTATACGTATAGCGATATACGGTATATAAACGCTCCACAGTGTGTCCGGGGCTTTAAGCTAGGTACACACGATGCAAACAATTTGCAGCAAGTTGATTGCTGCAATCAAATTTGCACGTATAAACACGAGTGCAACCATTTTGCTGCAAGCAAAGAACTTGCAAAATTTTTTTGTTATCTTGGTTGCGTCTGTTGCTTGCTTGGTTGCATGTGCTGTTTGCTTATTGGCAATATTGCATCAAGCAAAGCAACATGTGGGATCGCGAGAAAACGTTAAAATTAATTGAATTGTACGAAAATTATTCTGTTTTATGGGATGTCTCGTCAGCAGACTATAAAAATAAGCATAAAAAGCAAAATGCTTATCGCGAAATTGCTGAAAAATTAGACAAAAGTGATGATGAAATAAAAACAAAAATTCATCATTTGCGCACTCAATTTTTGCAAGAGGTGCGCAGAGTGAAGCAAAAAAAGAGTGGCCAGGGTACATCGGACAACTATACCAGCAAATGGGAGTTTTTCGATGCGCTTAAATTTATTAAAAATGACAACGGAAATAATTATACAATTCAAAATTTGGTAAGTAGTACATTTTATTGAACATATCGTAGTAATTACTTATTTTATATATGTTTATATTTCCATGACACTTCACCATCAGGCGAAACAAAAAATTTTTTAAATTGGTATGCAGTTTCCTTCTAACGTCAGATCGGTACGCCAAGTACCTGGTACCAATTCTCCATCAACTTCATTGTCGAATGTTCCATTCGGAGCATATTTTTGTTTTGACTCTTTCTGGGCCATCAACCAGTTATGTAATGCGCAAATTGTAGAGACAACATATATTGTTTTTTCTGGCCCAAGTTCCAATGGCTTTCTTAAAACCCGAAATCTATTTGCCTTTATGCCAAAAACATTTTCTACCTTCTTTTCTTGCTCTGAAAAGACGGTAGTTAAAAACACGATTTGGAGCTGGTTGATTTCTGAATGGATATGGTTTCATTATGTATATTTTCAATGCGAATGCATCTTCCGCTACAATTACATAGGGCACCTTTAGATCTCGACCTGGAAGTGGCTGCTCCTCAGGAACATTAAGTTGTTTATTTTGTAACGCATATGATAGACTACATGCGTTAAAAATTCCTCCATCAGAAATTGTTCCTTTGCCTCCTACATCGAAGTAAATTATTTTATAGTTTGCATCTGCTAACACCATTAGCACAACGCTATGCGTGCCCTTATAGTTGAAGTAGGTACTACCACTGTTAGACGGAGCTTTCATAACTACGTGTTTTCCGTCTAATGCACCGATACAATGAGGAAAGTTCCAAATACTTTCAAAATCGGATGAAATTTTAAGCCACTCGTTTGTAGAATTGGGAACCTAAGAAAATTCAAATAAATCTATATATATAAAAGAGTTCGTGCTGACTGACTGACTGATTGGCAATCATCGCACAGCCCAAACCATAAGAGCTAGGATGCTGAAATTTTCACAGTAGGTTCCATCTATGATGAAAGTGCACACTAAGACGGGATTTTGGAAAATTCCAACCACAAGCGTGGAAAATCGCGGAAAACTGTTGTATGAAACTTTTTTGTTTACCATCCAATCAGCTTCAAACTTATTTTCAGAGATCTACACAAAAATTAATTTGAGACGTATTTCATCGATTTTGGAAAATCCACCCCCATGGGTGGAAAATGGGGGTCTCAAGGTTGTATGGGCGAAAGTCTAATTTTAGTCCGATCACCTTCAAATTCATTTTCAAAGCTCTTCACGTAAAATAATTCGACACGTGTATCAGCAATTTTGGGAAATTCGACCACATGGTCGGAAAATCGGTGGAAAAGTCTGGAATTCGACATTTACAATTTTCATGCGATTGGCTTCAAACTCATTTTCAAGGTTCCATGGGCAAAAATAATATTCGCGGTGGTCAAAGATTTTGGAAAATCTACTCCCAAAGTCTGAAAATTCGTGGAAAACTGTTGTATGAAACTTTTTTGATTATCGTCCGATTGACTTCAAACTCATTTTCAAAGCTCTTCACATTAAATAATTTGACACGTGTATTAGCGATTTTGGAAAATTCGACCACATGGTCGGAAAATCGGTGGAAAAGTCTGGAATTCGACATTTTTAATTTTCATGCGATTGGCTTCAAACTCATTTTCAAGGTTCTATGGGAAAAAATAATAGGCGCGGTGGTTATAGATTTTGGAAAATCTACCCCCAAAGCCGGAAAATTCACGGAAAACTGTTGTATGAATTTTGTTTTTATTATGTTCCAATTGACTTCAAACTTCTGTTTATCATTCAATCATTTTGCAACTAATTTTCAAAGCACCTCACATTAAATAATTCGTCACATATGCTACCGGTTTTGAAAAATATAAATAAATACTAAAACCTCGGTACTTTGCAGGCAATACAACGGGCGGAAATGAGTTGTAAAGATTTAATCTGGATTCTTAGTATTATTCTTGAAATTGGCTTAAAATGCCAAATGATTTTGGAAAATCTGCTCCGTGTCGCCACGGGCGGGAAATGGAAGTCAAGGACAAATGAGTGGGACATTTTTTTGTTGTTTTTTTTTTTTTTTGTTTCAAAGACATTTACATAGCCCTACACTGAAAACATTAGTCACGTGGCTCAACTATTTAGTTGTATATCTTACGGTTGACGAAAGCAGTCAAATTCAAGAAAAAAATGCATTTTCATCTAAATATTTCCCCGGGCAAGGCCGGGATATTACCTGCTAGTTATTAATATTTTGTTTACACTTTCATTTCATTCTTTTTCACATATATTTAGGATCTAAGTGAAAGCGCCGTTAACACAATATTTTTAGGAGAGGCACCATGTTCAGCTTATTCGTCAATAACAACAGATGACGTACCAATTACATCCAAATCAAAAAAAAGAAAACGTGACGAGATAGAATTTAAGGAAGAAGATCTGCTTATTAAAACGGCAAGCGCTTTACTCGATAAGAGAGCGGATAACCATCAGGTGTTCGGTGATTTCATTGCATCTGAGCTCAGATTGTTGAAATCACACCAAAATAGACTTCTGCTTCGCAGAAAAGTTTTTGGCTTTTCAGATGGTAAAAAAGTAAATGCATATATATTATAGACATACTTACTTTAAGATATTCCCTTTTCAGGCATTCATATACAGCTCGACAAGACTCCGGCACAATGCTTGCAACCGTACTCACAGGAATTCGAAAAAGAAACATCAGAGAATGATATGAATCACCTGTAAAAAATGAAATTACATCAATAAACATATTTATTAAAAGTTCATAAAAATGTTAATTATATTTAATACATACCCGTGGCTAAAAAACGCAATGTCAGGGCTAATCGCTCATTTGGTGGAATCGCAGGACGCATTACAGTGTCTTGTTTAGTTATGTAGTTTTTAACTTTTTCTAATAAAAAATTGAAATCACTGACATGCGTAAAAAATTGTAATAGATTGTTTCATCGCAATTTTGTAGCTCTTTTAAAAGGTTCTGATGCACTCCTATTCATCTCTTTTGGAAATCCATTCTTTCACCCAACACTTTCTTTTTTTGCAGACTCTAATCTTCTCACTTTTTTACGTTTAATTAAAGTTGCTAATATAGCAATAGCAGCAACTCTCGATTTTTGTGCCGACATAATATAAACACGTTGTTATTCCTTGACTTTCACAAAACAACACAACTTGCAAATGAGTGTCACTTGCAAGCACTGCAAACAGCAAGTAAGAATGCTATAGTCGAGTATACCCGACTACAAAACTCCCCGTACCCAATCATATGTTCGTTCAGTTACACATGCACGCACACATACACAAAGCCGCACACACGCGAGCCACAGCGTACGCGAGGCATTTTAAGTCGTGGCTGTGCTTCTTCTTCCCCCCCTCGCTCCAGTACTGAATCTTGTTCGTTGAATAACTTCCGTGTTTATTATCCGATCGACTTGAAATTTGGACAGAATATTAAGAGTGACTAAAGTATTGTACATGCCAAATCCCAAATCCCGTTAAACGTTTTGATCGAATTGCGGGGGAACGGGAGCAGATATCTGAGATCAGAAACAAACTTGACCTGCTCCCGCTATACACGAACCTACATTCCAAATTTGGTGTCTCTAGCTTTTATAGTTGCTGAGATCCTTGCGTTCATACATACGGACAGACAGACGGACATACAGACGGACATTTGCACAAATCCAATACCCCCTTTTACCCATTTTATGGGTACAGGGAGTAAAAAATGAAAACACGTGTAGACATTAACGCAATATATTGCACGAAATAGCCATGCAAAAGTTTCCGTGCAAAACAAAAATTGATTGAAGCAAGACATTTTCTTGCAATATTTGCATAGGTGTAAACATTTGTGCAAACATTTGCTGCAAATTATTTTCAACTTCCTGCAAATTGTTTGCATCGTGTGTACCTAGCTTATACATACATATATATGTATGTACATATATTGCAGATTATGTTATGCCATTGTGCTGTTATGGTACACTTACAACGGTAGCCAAAAGTATTTTGACATTAGAAAAATAAGATTGTTATGGCGATTTCTTATGACTTATTGAGTTTATAAATTTCAATAACTTTTAATTTTATTAGTAACTAGCTGACCCGGCGAACTTTGTTCCGCCCTAATGTCAATAAATAAGCAGATTTTTTTTTATTGGAAGAAATACAAAAAAAAATTAAATTTCTACATTAATCATTCATAATTATTTCTGTATTTTAGTACATAGGTTGCTCTTCATTTAAGTACCTTGTGATACACGACATTTTTTGTTTTATTATCAGGCGCAAAAACAAACAACGCAGATGGTCTTCCGACCCGTGAACATGCCACGTATAATTGACCATGGGAAAAACATGAAAGTTCTAGATTTAAACCACAAACTTTTAAGGATTGGCCTTGTGATTTGTTGATGGTCATGGCAAATGCAAGACGTATCGGAAATTGAAGTCTTTTAAATTCAAACGGCATATCGGTTGGGATCATCGGTATCCTCGGAATGAGAACTTCCTCACCTTTGAATTTCCTATCATTATCGTAGCGTAAATTACATTGTTCATCAATTTTCTAACCACCAAACGCGTACCGTTGCACAGTTTTGGTTGGTTTATGTTTTGAAGCATGATTACTACGGAGCCAACCTTTAGGCGTAAATTGTGCGGTGGTAAGCCAGGCACGTCCAAAGAGTTTAAAAATTCAATTGGATAGTTGGTGGCTTCATCTTCATTTGTGACGCAGTCAATAGATTTGAATGAATGCATTGTTCCAATGATCTTATTTTGAATTATGTAGTTTAGGTCATCTACATCTTTATTCTTAGCCGCTAAAATTGCTCGCTCACTCAACCATTCATTATTTTTGTAGTTATAAATAATTTCTGGAAATACATTGTTGATAAGTTCATCTTTTGATGAGAAAAAATTACATAATTATACATTTTAATCACGTTTATAGTGACTGACGTTACATGTCAAGTCACACGGGAATGCTGACGAACGGGATAAAAAGTATCCTATGTCCTTCTCCTGGCTCTAAACTAACTCCCTGCCAATTTTCAGCTAAATCGGTTCAGCCGTTATTAAGTTATAAGTGAAGTAAGTAACACGACTTTCTTTTATATATATAGATATATTTAACTTCTTAAAATACAAAAAATTTTAATATATAATATTACAGGTTCCAAAAAAAATAAAATAAATTTTTCATAATTGTTAGTGGACAAAAGTATTTTGACAATTCAATGCTGCTTAAGAAACTAAGAGAAAAGGTTAATATTGGTGGAAGTAAGAAAAATATTAATAAAAAGTAAACCCTCCTTTGACATCAATAACCTTTTGTAAACGTCTAGGAATTGATTTTACCAAATTTTGCAGCGTTTCCAATGAAATATCCTGCCAAAGTCCTTGAACTTCAGCAATTGTCTCCTCGCACGTTCTTGTTAGATCTGAGCTGCGTTTTCTTTTTATGTAAGCCCACAATTATATTGAGATCGGGGCTTTGAGGTGGCCAATCTAATGTATTCACTTCCACATCTCTCAAATATGAAGTAATCATTTGGGCCTTATGGCATGGAGCGTTGTCCTGCTGGAGTATAAATGATTGTCCAATGAGTCGGTCACCGGATGTGAATGCGTGGTCATTCAGGACACGTAAATATTTGTCCTTGTTCATAGACCCATCAATTGGGACCAAATCACCAACGCCATTGAAGCACACGCAACCCCAGAACATAACCGATCCTCCACCATGTGGTACCCGTTCGCGCACTGGTTTAATTTTTTGCGTGGATTCTTTGGCAACCTGCAATAAATCTTTTTCTTCGATCCATGGTATTCAAAGGTGCTTTCATCTGTCCATAGCACTTGTTCCCAAAACGATGGCGGCTTGTTTCTACATAAACAAGCCGAATGTTAACCGTTTAAGCTTATTTTTTGTTGAAATCGAAAGTATTGGACGAGCTGTATAAGTAGAAAAATCGGCCTCCTTTAGCCGTCTTTCGACAGTTTTTCTACTTATTGACTGCTTTTGGTGTAATCAGGACATCTTCTTTAAATTTTTTCAATATTAAGCGGTCTACTGTAGGATTTGTTTTACGTGGTCTTCCCGATCTGGCTTTATTTTTAAGTGAATTATTCTTCTTTTTTTTGTTTATTTGATAGTTAATTGTTTGTCTAGGTACTTTGTATAATTCGCTAAGGTATTCTACAGAAATACCTGCATTATACTTGGTGACCATTTCATTTCTCACTAGTTCAGTTTTTATTATTATTATTATACACAGTTTACTTATAATGTAAAATTATAAATAAACTAAAAGCTATGGCTGCCAAGGCCTTGAGCTATTGTGGTGCAAATTTAGGATTAACTTATCTAGTTTGTTTATTTAATTATAATTAATGACTAATATTAACAGTGTATTTACAGAGATTCAAAAATCTTGTGAGTCTTTAGGAAGTGTATAATTTTTTTTAAATTTTCAGAGGATGGGTTAAAGATGGAGAGGAGTGGATTGAAGTTAGAATTGTGAGTAATTTTGACGCAGTTAGTAAGGATATGAGTGACTGAGGTTGGACTCAGATTGCAGAGTTGGCAAATGTTTGAGCTGTTGTTGAATAAGTGGGAGTGTGTAATGAGTGTGTGGCCCAAACGGAGTCGGGTTATTCTTGTCAGCTCGCGGCGAGACAGTTGGGAGTGCAAGGCATAGCTGTATATGTTGTTCTTAAGCGAGTTGTTGGTTTTGTAGTAAGCGTTTGTAAGTGACAAAATTGAGAGTTGCTTTAGCTTATATGAAAGTTTGAGATGCTTTATAATATCTGAGACGTTGTGGTTCGGTGTGAAGGTTAGGGGGTAGGAGACTGCGGATTTGGCAGCGTCGTCGGCTTTTTCATTGCCGGGTATATTGCAGTGTCCTGGTACCCAAATTATTATTATTTTAGGTGAGTGGAGTAGAAGGATTTGTCTAATCAATGCAGGGTAGAAGGATAGATTTCTATGATTGCCTATTGCGTGAACGGAAGAGAGGGAGTCTGTGCAAATGGCTGTTTGGTAGGAGAGATTTTTAACCATTTCTATGGATTTATATATGGCGATTATTTCAGCAGAGAAAATTGAGCTGTGGTAGGGAAAAAGAAATTGGTGAGATTTTGAAGCAGAGACGAAACCAGAGGATATGGCGTTACCTGTCTTAGAGCCGTCTGTATATACAAATTTGTAGGTGTTGAGGGTTTCTTTTAATTGGAGGAAGCGTTGCAAGTGTGTTGAAGGTGGAGTTGATGATTTTGGGAGAGAATGGAGTGAGGTGTTTATTAGCGGACTTATGTTTATCCAGGGGGGTTGGGGTTGGAGAGTTTTTGGAAGAGGTGTTGTAGGTAGCTCGAGGAGTTTGTTAAGGTCAATCGATGATTGGAGGGCTGAGCGTAATTTTGGGTTTAGCTTCTTTGATTTTTTAATTTTTTGTATGTGGTTGTATATTGGAGATGAGTTTGAGTTCAAGATAGATCTAATTAGTTTGGCTGTGTTCAAGTTTTTTCTTATTTCGAAGGGAGAGATGTTGGATTCATATAAGAGGTTGTTGATGGGAGTTGTTCTCAGGGCGCCAATTGCCATTCTGATTGCGGAGTGGTATATTGATTTTATTTTATTAGTTTGAGACACTGGAGCATTTCCATATAGAACAAGTAAGAATGCTCTAGTCGAGTATACCCGACTACGAAACTCCCTGTACCCAGGTCTAAAACTTCCAATCATATGTTCGTCTCTTACACATGCACGCACACATACATACACAAAGCCGCACACACGCGAGCCACAGCGTACGCAAGGCATTTTAAGTCGTGGCTGTGCTTCTTTTTCCCCCCCTCGCTGCAGTACTGAATCTTGTTCGCTGAATAACTTCCGTGTTTATTATCCGATCGACTTAAAATTTGGACAGTAGATTAAGAGTGACGAAAGTAGTGTACATGTAAAATTCCAATTCTTTAAAACTGTGGCTGTAAAACGTTTTGATCGATTTGCGGGGGAACGGGGGGAGATATCTGAGTTCAGAAATAAACTTGACCTGCGCCTGCTATACACGAGCCTACATTCCAAATTTGGTGTCTCTAGCTCTTATAGTTGCTGAGATCGTTGCGTTCATACATACGGACGGACAGATGGACATACAGACGGATATGGCCAAATCGAAGTCTCTTTTGATGCTGATCAAGAATATATATACTTTATAGGGTCGGAGATGTCTCCTTCTGCCTGTTACATACTTTGCACAAATCCAATACCCCCTTTTTACCCATTTTATGGGTACAGGGAGTAAATATGCCGAAGTCTATTTTGGACATAATTATGAGCTTTACTACTGTAGGAATTGTTGTGGGGTTGCAATTATATTTATTGTTGGATAGGCATTTGATGATGTTAAGTTTTTTAGTTAGGGAAGAAGTAAGGGAATTTATATGGTCGGACCAATTGTACCGTTTGTTAAATATGATGCCGAGAATTTTTAGGTGCTGTACATTTGTAATGTTGGCGAGGGTGGAGGACAGTGTGGCTGTTCAACACTTCTTCCTACAAATGTGGATGTGTTTGCATTTGGATACGCTGAGTTTTGCTCCAGAGTAGTCGCACCAGTCTAGGATGTCAGTTAGTAGGGGGTCGAGGGAGACGGAGTTGGTGCTATTGTGTTTTTTAATTATTAGGTAGTCATCTGCATAAGCATAAAAATTGAGGTTTCGATGGATGCGGATTAATCTATTGAGTTTATTATAGGCAATTAGGAAAAGTACGACCGATAGGGGGGCGCCTTGGGGGATTCCGTTGTGTTGAGGGCGGGTGGAAGAGAAGTGGTTGTTAATGTAGACAGTGATTTTGCGATGGGTCATGAAGCATTTTATGTTATTTGTGATTTTAGGTCCAATTTTCCAAAGTTTAAGTTCATCGATTATCGAGTGGATGCCGATTTTGTCAAAAGCCTTGCAAAAGTCTAGCGAGACGAGGGAAATGTGGTTCTTTGTTGAAAGAGCCGATGATATCAGGTAGTCTATGTTATGTGCGGCTAACACGTATCGATAGATACGCACGATAGTTAGGCAGAAGAGGAAGAAACCAAAGCCATCTATCGGCGAACGAGGGAACTAGAAAGTGCAGCAGTGGGGGTGTGGCAAGGGAGGCACTGCACTTTTGAGTGAAATTGGGATAGACTAGGATTAAGGTGAATAGGAGGATAGAATTAGGGATAGAAAGGAATGACTAGAACACGAGGCAGTCAGTCAGAATTTGGGCATGGACTGTGTGTGAAGTGTTAGTGGCAAGTTAGATATTAAAAGCAGCAGCAAACGAAATGGCGACATAACCTCGCCTATAACCAAAAGTACTAACGAAACTCACCTGAAGCTGAAGAGCAGCAAAGTGGCATTCATCCGGACATCCGCCAACCGGCGAGCCTAGACACCGAGTGAGTCCGTTCCGGTCCCTTCGAGCGCTGCCAATCTGCACATTAAACACCTGCGCACAGGCGCACACAAGTAGATCGAATTTCCAACAAGTCGAGTCCAACTTTAGTCCGGCCTTGTCCCGATGCGAGCCCTGTAAAAAGCCATATTGTAGGAGATTGCATATGCCCGTATATATGCCCCTGGCCCTGGCCCCTGCCATTACAACTCACCCGCTAATCAGCCAAGCGACAGCTGATCTGCACAGACGGCTGCAATCCGGTCGTTGACCCACAGCGTCTGAGATGCGCGCCGCTGAGGCCAACAAACGTCCCTAAAACACACACTGGACACACACAGCCACTCCAAAATTCGCCAAGAGCCCGATCTGACCTAGAATTAGGAGATTAAATCCATTAGTTAAGTTTTTTTTTGTTAGTCAAAATCATGTATTTGTAAAGACTTGTTGAATTTCGTCGTGTGCCATTTCTGTCCGTTTGTTTACTTTTTTTTATATGTGCGTTTGTGCAAGCGCATACATACCCATACATACATATCGCAACTCACACACATACATATATGTGTAGATGTGTGTTTGGGCCTTAAACAATAATAAATAAAACAACATTAACATTTCAAACATATATAGATCCTTTCCACCTTAATCTAACTAGAGCTCTTGGTAGGGATAAGGTAGATTAAGATTAACCCAAACTACTATACCTACATCCATATATTATTATTTTTTTGTGACGCCAGCCGTATATAGGCGTACCTTTATCGTCATACACGGGATTTTATTTAATGTTGTTTGGTCTAAGCACATAATAAGTAAGGTACTCAACCTTTCAAATTATGTAATAACGTATTAGCTCACCTGCGTGTAATGATAGCACCAAAAACATATATTTATTATTTATATTACGCATTTTGAAACACACGCGCGAACAGAGTTGCCAGGCGAACGAAATTCAGTGATTTATTAGTTTAGTTCAGGTGAACTGATTCGTAAATTAATAGAAATAATTAAATATATATGGTTACGATGCAGAGAGAAATTAATGTTTAAAAAAAAAATAAATTAATTAAAATTAGGAATATTATGTTTAATAAAATGAATTGTTGAGATAAAAGATACGAGGATGATAGAATTTTTTTTTTTTATAAGACGATATAATTAAAAAGCGTTTCATAAAAAAATTATTTTAAAACACATTTGGGACTGGCTTTGACGGTGAAAAACAAAAAAAAGAAAATCCATAATTTTATAATTGTCTGATAACAATCAAGTGATGTCATGTCTAGACTGAGACATCCGTGAGTGCTTGGCAGGGAGACTGCGCCTTGGTAGCTGCTCAAGGAATGTGCGCTTGAGTCTCCTGATTCTTGGTTTCTCAACGTCGAATTTGAGTGCATTCGCCAGAGGGTTTACGTGATTTGCGTGTCTACCATTTTGTTTATCAGCGGTAGAGTTTACTATATCAATTAATGGGGCAATCCCAAGGTCTCTCATTATGTCCTTATTTCTCGCAAAAGGAAAGCCACCAGAAATTCGCCTTAAAATTTTACACAACAAGGATTGGACCCTTTTTAAGAGATATGGGGCCGCTGTACCCCATACTGAAACACCATACCTCCAAATGGGCTGAATCATCGACTTAAATAACAAAACCTTGCTAGCGAGGCGCAATTTGGACCTGGGTCGAAGGAGCCAATCCATGCGTTTGAACCTTGTGTTAATTGTCCCTATAATTTTACATACATGTTGCTTCCAAGTCAAGCCTCTATCTAGACATAGCCCGAGGTATTTTTGCGAGGTCACCACCTTCATAACCACCCCATCTAAACATATAGCCGGGCAAGAATCACGCCTTTTTGTGAATGTCATCTGTACAGAAGGATGATAGAATAAACAAATTTCTTGGGTGAGATGACGGTAGCGTAAGAGGACGAAGTGGATAGAAGGGTATTCCATAAGCCAAAAAAAAAAAATAACATGGAATATAAAGGTAGGGTGGGCCACGCAGGCTGTTTGACACCGAAACAGCCATCGCAGGAATGCGAAGGTAGCTGAAATTGAAAAGTTCGTGAAAAAAAAAGTATAAATAGTTGTTCAAACTGCCGCCCAGTGTATCGCGGTCGTACTCGCCCCTGAGCCGATAGTTAGCCGGCACAGCGATACACTGGTGCCAACGACAGGCAGATCATAACATCTAACGAGAGTAGAGTATCTGATATCGGGTTACCCTTTCGGAATCCGGTTTGTCGACTGTCAATAGATTTGTTGTGGGAAACAAACCACCACAGTCGATTTGCGATAATTTTGTCCAACGTTTTGGCGAAGCAGGAGTTTAGAGAGATAGGTCTGTATGAGTTGAGGTTGGTTTTATCGGAGTTGGGTTTGAGGATTGGGATAATTTTGCTAAGTTTGTAGTTTTGGGGTATAAAGGAGTGGAATATATTGTTGTAGTGGGCAAGTAGCCTGGATTTAACGGAGGGGTGAAGGTGTTTTATCATGGGGTAAGAAACCCTGTCGAGTCCAGGAGTTTTTCCCTTTAACTGGGAAAGGGCACTCTCCAGTTCGATAGCTGTTATGGGGCACTCAATCTGCAGGGCAGACGGGGGTAGTTGGCAGGGGCTTGAGGGGTTGGAAGAACTGTATTTATTCGTTCTGAAGGTTTGGGAGAAGTTTGAGTCATGAGATTCAGAAGAAAGATGGGAGCAGAATTCTTCTGCTATTTGTTTGTTGTTTGTTAAGTTTGTTGAATTGGGAAGGGATATGCAGTGTACAGGGATTTTTTGTTTAAGGACGCAGAAGGTGCGGATGTTCGACCAAATTTTATTGGTGGGAGTGCTTGGGCTGATTTCGGCTGTGAAGGCCTCGAGAGATGTTCGCTTAGCTATCTTTAACTCACGTCTGTAAAGAGCATTTGCTTTTTTGAAGTTTAAGATATTTTCGGTGTTAATATTGTTTCTTAGCTGGTATTCGAACTGCATTTTTATTTGTTTGAGGGAATTGAGATTGTGATTCCACCAAGGTACTCGACGTCTATTTCTGTAGGCCGTAGAGGTTTGTGGGATATGGAAGTTGGCGCTTTCTCTAATTATTTTGATTAGGTTAGCAGATTCCTTATTAAGGTTGTGGCTGACAGGGCGTTGGGAGTGCTGAAGATATGTTGAGGCTGTGTAATTGGGCCAGTCTGCTGAGTTGAGGTTGAATTTTGGGGTAAGTTTTGGGGAAGGAGAGCGGTCAAAAAGATTAATAATTATTGGAAAGTGATCACTGCCATATCTGTCGGTGTCGGTTTTCCATGTTGACTGAAGAGCGATTTGTGGAGATGCGAGTGTAAGGTCGATGTGGGTATATGTATTGTGGGTACTGAAATGGGTGGGAGAGCCGTCGTTTAATAGTATGAGAGGAGACTGGTAAATGAATTTATTGATAATATTTCCTTTGCGGTTGTTGCTAGGAGAGCCCCATAAGTTGTGCCAACCATTAAGGTCGCCAGTTATTAGGGTAGGTTCAGTAAGGGTGTTGAATGCATTGTGTAGGTGGTTGGTAGTGAACGGTTTGGTCGGAGCTATGTAGGTAGAGTAAATATTGAATTTAATTTTTGAGTGGACTGTTTCTGCGATTAGCTCAATATTGTTAGAGCTGTTAAGACTTATTTGCTGATGTTGTAGTGAATTGTGTATGAGAAGTGCAACACCTCCATACGCATTAGGTGATGTATTGTTGTGGTACAGGGAGTAGTTTAGTGGGGTGGGGAATATGTGGTGTTTGTGTACAGTGGGGAGCAAAAGTGATTCCACATTCAACACTTTTATGTTTCAGCGCTCATAAATTCTAAACGAATGAAGTAAATCAAAAAAACTTTTTTTTCCAATACTATACATATAATTCTTAACAAATAGGACCATATAACGAAAAAATATAAGAAACAATGTAATAGTTAAAAAATGCAAACAATGGCAAGTCGCATGTACTCACTTTTGCACCTTCTATGAAAAAAGGAAAGTGAATACAGTATTAATATTTTGTCCATAGACCCTTATTATCTATTACATTTTTTATGCGGTTTGGCATACTTTCGACCAAATTTTTTATAATTTCTTTTGGAGTTTGTTTCCACTCCAGTTCTACACGTCTCCAAAGCTCATCTAGGCTGGATGGGGCTGATTGATACTGTCCGAGCCGTCGCTTTACGATTGACCACAGATTTTCAATCGGATTGAGGTCGGGACTTTGAGCCGGCCACTCCATCAACTTAAAATTTTGGTTTCCCAGCCATTCTCGAACAATTTTTGCAGTGTGCTTTGGATCCCCATCTTGTTGAAAAATGATTTCCTCTTCGGGGTATGCACACTTGTCAAGAATATTTGGAAGATGGGTTTGCAAAATATTCAAATATTCTTCCTTCCGCATTATCCCATCAATTTTTTGCAATGGTCCAACGTGCCACCAAGTAAAGCAACCCCAAGCCATTATATTTTCACCTCCATGCTTTACAGTTTGCTTCACATGATGTTTTTGAAGCTTGGCGCCGGGCCTACGCCAACAATACTGTTTCCCATCCGACTGAAATCGGTTAAACTTGGATTCGTCCGACCAGATAACACGTTTCCAGTCTTTTACTGTCCAGTTTTTGTGATCCCTTGCAAATTTCAACCGAGCCTTGACATTTTTCTCCGATAGAGCTGGTTTGTTCTTCTTCACAGTTGCGATATATCCAATGTTAGCAAGCGCTCTTCTAGCTGTCCACCCACTTACGTTTTTATTTATTGTCCTAGAAGCCTCCTTTGGTGTTAAAATCTTATTTTTTCGCATTGCCGACATCATAAGTCTTGCGTCAGAGTCTGTTAAGAGGCGATGGCGACCTTTAACCCCATGGTTGGAACAAACATTACGTCTTTTTTGCACCTTGACCACCAAAGATTGACTTACTTTCAGCTTCTCAGCAATAGTACGTGTCGAATAGCCATTTTTAGTAAGGCAAACAATACTATTTTCGGTATTTGGCGATAATTTCTTCATTTTTTAGCAAAAAGATAGAGACTAACTTCTCATTCGCGAAATCTGCTTCAAACTTATTATAAGAAACGTGTGGTTCTCTGAATTATGCCATCGAATAATGTTTAAAGAATAAAGAATAATATAACGGGAAATCTGCTGATAACAAAATAAGAAGAACGACAACAAGTGCGAATAACAGAAGGTGCAACAGTGAGTACATGCGACTTGCCATTGTTTTTGCATTTTTTAACTATTACATTGTTTCTTATATTTTTTCGCTATATGGTCCTATTTGTTAAGAATTATATGTATAGTATTGGAAAAAAAAGTTTTTTTGATTTACTTCATTCGTTTAGAATTTATGAGCGCTGAAACATAAAAAAGTTGAATGTGGAATCACTTTTGCTCCCCACTGTATGTATGTAAATGTGTCTATAGACATATTTTATGACATATACGAATATAAAGAAAGGTTGAAAAAACATAGGCCCAATTGGTTTCTTTATCGTAAAATATGTAGGTGTACGGTACACCGTGTACCATAACTGCATAAGAGCATAGCATAATCTGCAATATACATACATTCATACATACATATGTATGTATGTAGTATGCAATGCCTCAAAAAATATTGCATCTTCGTTTATTGTCATATTCATAAGTCGACTCTTGCAACGGTTCATTTTGTTAGAGACGAATGCCACGCAAATTTTTTTTGTCACGAGCATTAACGAAATTAGGACACGCGATAAAAAACGGCAAACGGCACACCACTAATAACGGTAAGCCGCGCTTCAGTCATATAATTATTGTCGTTTTTCTATGTGCGCCTTGTGCGTTGTGTCTTGTGCGAAATAGTGGCGCCAATGACGAAAAGAACTCTCGTAGCTAAACCAATGCAATAGAGCGAAAGGGCGCATTTGCTTATCGCTTTTGCGTTGGTTTGTGGCGATCGAGAGTTTGTGCAATTTGGTAATTTCAAGTTCAAGAGTGTCAGCAGCATCATGGAATCGGACGACGACAAAATATTGTCACTTTTGAAAACCTTTTTACTCCGTGTACCCATAAAATGGGTAAAAAGGGGGTATTGGATTTGTGCAAAAGTATGTAACAGGCAGAAGGAGACATCTCCGACCCTATAAAGTATATATATTCTTGATCAGTATCAAAAGAGATTTCGATTTGGCCATGTCCGTCTGTCTGTCCGTCTGTCCGGATGAACGCGTGGATCTCAGCAACTACAAGAGCTAGAGACGCCAAATTTGGAATCTAGGTTCCTGTGTACCATACGCAGATCAAGTTTGTTTCCAATCTCTGATATGTTACCCCGTTCCCCCGCAAATCGATCAAAACGTTTTACAGCCGCAGTTTTAAAGATATAGCTTTGGGATTTAGCATGTACAATACTGTAGTCACTCTTAATATACTGTCTAAATTTCAAGTCGATCGGATAATAAACACGGAAGTTATTCAACGAACTAGATTCTGTACTGGAGCGAGGGGGAAGAAGAAGCACAACCACGACTTAAAATGCCTTGCTTGCGCTGTCGCCTTGCTGTCGCTTGTGTGTGCGGCTTTGTGTATGTGTGCGTGTATGTGCACGAACATACATATGATTGGAAGTTTTAGACATGGGTAGGGGGAGTTTCGTAGTCGGGTATACTCGACTATAGCATTCTTACTTGTTAAATGTTTAAAAGGTGAGTGCAACTAATTAAAGTATTTGTGTTGTGTTAGTTATTGTGTTCAACATATATATGTATGTATGTTCATATGTATGTATGTATGTGTAATAATTTTATGTACACGCTACCGAAAGTTTCGGTGCTCCTTTTTTTATTTTTGTTTCTTGTGTAACTTTTTGTGTACATGCATATACATACATATGTATGTACATACATATATTAATGTTCATATATGTACATATGTGCGCATAAAGTGTACTGGAATTAGTCAATCGAACTAAGTTTTTAATGGCTGCAAACACTCTAATGCAAAGTTTATGTACACATATACATACATACATATTTTGATGTACATATGTACACGTATACTTTCGGTGGTCGTTTTTTGTGTTCTGTCTTTTGCGTATTCCCACTTGGCAAGGTTTGCCTTCTAGAAGGCATGCTCATATACAAATTTTTGCATCGCGAAGTAGTTCCAAATACATGCAGTCTTTAATTCGCTTTTATACAGGGAGTAAATACATCAATAAGGCATACGATAGATGGCATTCAGCAAGGGGTGGTTGTTGTAATTTCAACTTCGTGAAACGCTCGGGATCTGTTTCATGGTTCGGTTTCCGAATTTGACATTGGGAAGGCATAGCTGCATGCAATGCGGCGTTGCCTGCTCAATGCATGGCGTCAAAAGGTATGCAATTCGTTGCAACTTATATATGCCATGCAGCGCTTGCTGCTCATTGCATGGCGTCAAAAGGCATGCAATTGGGTGCAACATCTATATGACATGCAGCGCTTGCTTCCAAAAGAATGCGTTCGGAACCCATTGCTTTTGGATGGCTTTTTATAACAATAATAACAAATACGTATGTACATATATAATATATATTTCAAATTCCTTATTGCGTAATCTAATTATAATACAATTTTCAATTTATATCGGTGCTGTTGTTGCCATTGTGTTGCCGTTGTTGTTGCCGTTGTTGTTGCCATTGTTGTTGCCGTTGTCGTTGTTGTTGTTGCCGTTGCCGTTCTTCTTGCCGTTGTTGGTGTTGCTTGCAACGGTTGTCTGCGTGGTTTTTTTTTTTTTTTTCGTTTTTTCGCCTCTGTTGCAGCTTTGTAAGCCCTATTTTTAGCGCGACTGAAGGCTGCGCGCACATCCTTTGCGTAGTCCTCGTAGACATATCCATCTCTAGGAAAAACTTTCACAGAAATTTGAAAACCATAACATTGACATTGTTCAACGCATTATGGTTTCCAAACTTATAGAGGGATTAATACGTACCGTAAAGGGCTGCGTTGAGGCTCCTATATGAGTTTAGGGCACATTTAGAAAATGTGCCCGAAAAATTCATTTGCATAATTAAAGTTTGGACCAACACCCTATTTAAATGCTTAATTATGCCTTCAGGCAATAGCATAACTCTTAACAGTTCAATCTAAAAATATGGAAAAGTCTTATGCGAATATATAGAAAGTTAAAAGTGTACATAAAGTTAACTTACGTATTTTGCGGGATTTGCAGAGATTTTCAACTCAATCTCCTCAAGCTTCTTCAAATTGCTTATCGGGAAGTCAACCGAAGAAGCCTCCTTGTGCAAGTGCGCCGCAGTCTTGTTTACCACCGCGAGGATGCTGGTTGTCTTGGCGAGCAAAATACTCATGGAATTTTCCAAATTTTCTATCCGCTTCTCTAGGCGCTGGAAGTCTTCGCTTTTGTTGCTGCAGCTGGGTACCTCGAAGATCTTGTCCATCTTCACAGTGACATAGTAACAAAAAATAAAATGTGTTAAAAAATAGCAGAAATTTGAAATAAAACACATATTTCACAAGTTACTGACACATCTTTTTAAACTGACCGTCGGCTGCTGATACTGGTAAAAGAAGAACGAATTAAATTGTTGTTAAGATATACAATTCAATAGCCATCTTACCAAATGACACATATTTAAATCTTTTTATTTATTTATGTATACTTAACTTTTTCTCCCGAGGTCATACGAAAATTTTTTATTCGACAGAGCCTCGTTAGCGAAAACAGGGGGCACCAAGCCATAACGGCAGTGGGTGATGTTGTCATTTGAAAAGGAGAGGTTTTACTCACGTCACTTTTCCATCAACCCCCCTTGTTATTTGTTTTTGTGTGTTATTTGTATATATACATATATTACTTACTCTTTTATCATATTGTATTATCAAATAATGCAAAATGTGCTAGTCATTTAATGAGTGAACTAGGGGCACTAATACTATTTTATGTGCCACATGTGGAAGATAAACATATTTGAAGGCTACTTCTGAGATTGCAAAAGATTCTACATTTTCAGAAACCTTTTTGTCAACGAGTACAATTCCTAAAGAAGTACTCGCGACAGGTGAATCAAAGAAGCTGACAACATTAAGAAATCTATGCCCATTCAAATAGCACACCTCGTCTCTTTTGGAGAAGCTTGAAATTTGTATGGCAACTCCGCTTTTCAAACAACATACGTTGTTCGGCATTTTAATTGACAGTGAAAAGTTTCGGAATGTGTACTTGAAAATATTACCATGTCTGTCAACTTTTTCCCCTATAATCAGCTGATCCTCCTTTCGGTGGCATACCGAAAATCTGTTGTATACCTGCTCCAATATTTTGTTTGGCTTTCGGACATTTCTCTTAATTTTCCCTAAAAAGTTTTCAAACTTGTTAGCCGTGAAGGAAGTTATGTGACCTACTTCCTCAACGCAATCAACTAAGTGCAGCATATTATGAACATTATATGTCAATGACTCTTCGGGATAAACATTAGTGAACTGCTCTACAAAGTGTACTATCAGGTCAAATATAACCTCAAGATGGGGAAGATATTTGCCTGACAGTAAAAGCCTATATGCGCACATTAAGAGGAGAAAATGATAATAACAATCATCTGAAACTACATTTTTCAACACCACTTGTCCTAGATACAACAAAAACTGCCTATGCTCAACAGCCTTCCATCTCGGAAGCTCTTCTAATCCCCGGGGCTTCCTATTGAATTCTGCAGGTAAAAACGATTTAAAGCTAAGAAGCTTTTCGGACATGTCATTAATATCTTGATTTCTTAACTTAAAACTATTTGTTTTTTTTCCTAGTATCAAATTTAACATTTTCCTACCAACACCTAAGTCTATCAAATGCATTGGATCAAGAGGAAAAGCTGAAACCATGTCAATATTAAGACGTTCGAGGGAAAGTTGACTGTCATGGTAATATTTAAAGTGGTGGGCCAGGAGAGCTCGACTTCTAAAGTCGGAATTCCTCAATGGTGTACCTGCAGTAGCGCTATAAACAGTCACATTATTTATTCGCTTTCCAACCTGGGTGCATTTCATACAACCATTGAAAGAACTTGTTCCTGGCGTTCCACACATAAATGCCCTGGCAGGTGCATCGCAAATGAAAGCACGCATTTTTAAGGAAACTGTCTTATTTCCGGTTTTGAAAGTGGCTTCAGAAAGTTGAACAACTTCACTGACAAAGTCGTGTACATATTGATCGACGTTAGCTGGCTTTTGGCTGCCAACGTAACAACCAATAGTAAAAACGTCACTGCCAGGAATGTTGTTCAAAAATCCTAAAATCGGCCACAAAGAGGTTTTCGAACTTTTGTAAAATGGGAGTCCATCCACATTAACATCCAATACTATTTCTTTCTCATTTATTAAAAGGTCTTCAATGGACTCTAAATAAGAAGTGATTCCAATATGCGTGTAATGCCCAGGGGACACACTCCGAATAGTTGCCTACCTCGCCTTGACTTTCAATAAAGTCTTGACGGAAAGCGGAACGCTAATGTTCTCTGAGGATAAAACTTTCAAGAGCCTATCCAGTTGAAACTAGGTGAAATGGGTCTCCCTATACCAATTAATCAGTTTTGTGTGGAGACTGGGACGGGTTTCTGTATTTTGAGCGGAATAGTGAGGAACATCGTGCATGACAATGTTCTCCATAGACTCACTCGAAACCTCGGACGAACAGACATTCATAAAAGTGGGCTCACTATTTTCCTTATCCAATTTAGCCAACTTCCATAGATTACTTCTAGAAAGTCCACTCATTTTATACGGATTTATTTCTTATGTAATTTATATTGTATTATTTGAAACCTATGATTTTTATACTATGTTCCCGAAGGGAAAAATAGTATATTGGGTTTGCGCAATGTCCGTCTGTCCGTATGAACGCAATTTTTTTGCCTTTATCTTTGAGCTAGAGCAACCAAATTTGGCACACATGTTGGTGTATATCGTCAGTTTATAAAGTGTCAAGATCAGCCCCCACCCCCA
>JBAMCL010000242.1:0-184301 GCA_037075165.1 Hirtodrosophila histrioides
CGAGGGCCAAAGGAATCGTGCCCAAAATACAAGATCCTCGATATCTTGGGAACTACAAGGACGAATTTGATGTCCTTTGGCCAGTTGGTAGCCCTGATAATGCCAAGTTGTTTGACACAGGACTCGTCAGGGGCTACGCAAGGATACGTTTGAGATATCGCTAATTTTCTGTGTACAGAAAAGTCCTTATTTCTCAGCTCCTGTAAGGATATTCGTCCCTTGGGTTATATATTTGGATTTGGGAGTAAGTGCGCTATCTTTTGGCCAAAGGACAGCCAAAATCGTCCTTGAAATGACCGAGTTACAGGCGATTCTGTGATTTTGGGTCCTTTTTTCTGACCCACCCCCTTGCAAAAAAAGTGAAGTGTTTTTTTCGGTGAAATCCTGGAAATCCTTGAATGGCAATCGATAGTCCTGATTCCACTACGACTACAGAAATGTATGGGTTTTCGAAATCCTTAAGGATTTGGCCAAGTTATAGCTAATAATATGCCGCAAGGCTTTGTTGCTCAGCAGCTTGTAAGATCAGCAGTCCTAGATTATGCAACAAATATTTTGAATTTCTGCCCACACATATGGAACGGTTTTCAGGTAGCTGCTATTCAGCCATATCCTTGCAGAATCTGGCGGATCTTTTGTCAAACAACTTGTCATTACCAGGGCTACCAACTGTCAAAAGGACATCAAATTCGTCCTTGAAGTTTCCGAGATATCGAGCATTTTGTATTTTTCGCTCGTTTGCTCTCGGCCGTGGACTGAATTAAGTAGCACAGCCACCACCTAAAATGCCTCGCTTGCGCTGTCGCTTGTGTGTGTGCATCTTTGTGTATGTGTGTGTCTATGCTTAATTTTACGAAAATGAGATCGGAAATTTTTGACCTGGGTACGGGGAGTTTTGTAGTCGGGTATAGCATTCTTACTTGTTTGATACTGTATCTATCTATGTATTTAATTTTCAACTATGACTTGAATAAAGATCATAAAATGTTTTGCTTTTAAGCAAGTCTGAAACGAATTAAATTGAATTTATTGAATCGATCCGATTTCCAATAGAATAGCGACAACTTTTAAGTTATTGGTTCTGCAACAAAAATATGTATGACTGCATATAGAATTTTAAATATTTGGCGCTTTTTTTAATGTAAAACTACCCTGCTTTTATAGCAGCTGATTCTTTATTCTAGAGCTAGCGTTCACTAATCGATATATCGCAAAGTATCATCGATATGCCCAGTAATATTATCGATACTTAATCAGTTCTCTTTAAAAACAACACACGTGCAGCGCGCTCGTTGCTATTAAGCGGTTACATTTCCTTAAAATCTTTGTTTAAATCTGTTTAAAATGGGCGCAAGGAAGCCGCTAGACGTGCATATGTTTCCCTCGGACTTGGAGTTCGCCGTGTTCACCACCGAGGAGATACGTAAACTGAGTGTGGTGAAAATAATCACTGGACTCACATTCGATGCGCTGGGTCACCCAATTTCTGGTGGCCTGTATGACAAACGCCTGGGCTCGTATGGTCGTTGCATGGATCCCTGTGGCACGTGCCTCAAAATGCAAGATTGTCCCGGCCATATGGGCCACATTGAGCTGGGTTCTTTAGTCTACAATCCGTTCTTTATCAAACTGGTGCAGCGTTTACTGTGCATATTCTGTCTGCACTGCTTCAAGCTGCAGATTAAGGGTAAGTGGCAGACAAGTGCCATGCTAATTTCACATACTCTAACATCCCCACTTACCATCAACAGATCATGAGAGCGAAATAATCATGTTGCAGCTGCGTCTCATCGATGCTGGATACATTATTGAGGCACAGGACCTGGAGCTGTTCAAATCAGAGATCGTCTGTCAGAATACAGAAGAGCTGGTTAAGCTGGACAATGGCGATGCCGTGCATCCGCGCATTGCAGCTGTCAACGAGCTGCTGGCCAAGAATGTGAGCAATGCCAGCAATCTGACCAAAACAAGCTGCTCTATACGCACAGGGATTACCCATTTAGCGCTGCAGCGTTCCACTAGCAAAAAGTGCCGGCACTGCAACAAGCCAATGCGCTTTGTGCGCTATTTGCATCGTCGCCTAGTCTATTATGTGACCATTGCCGATATGAAACAACGGTGAGTTCGCTGTTATATATTTAATGTTAAAAAAACTTTAAAAATGGTTCTCCTTCATCCTGGCAGGCTGGGCGATGTGCCCGAGAACAGTGGCCAAAACAAGGTAATATTTGCGGACGAGTGCCGTCAGTATTTGCGCAAGATCTATGAGAAATATCCGCAGCTGCTTAGGCTATTGTTGCCTGTGTTGAGCCTGGCAGGCGAAAAAAGCGGCAACAGCAGCGATCACTCGCCGGTGGATATATTTTTTATGGACACGATACCAGTAACGCCACCGCGTGCGCGTCCAATGAACGTCATCAACGACATGATGAAGGGCAATCCACAAACGGATATCTATGTCAACATTATTGAGAACAACCATGTTCTGAATGTGGTGCTAAAGTTTATGAAGGGCCAGGAGGGGAAACTCAGTGACCAGGCGAAGGCCGCCTTTCAAAACTTGCGCGGCACGAACAGCCATGAGAAGCTCTACAATGCCTGGCTGGCACTGCAGAGCTCCGTGGATGTCCTACTTGATGTTAACATGTCGCGCGATATTAAATCCGCCGAGGGGCTTAAGCAAGTGCTCGAGAAGAAGGATGGGCTCATACGCAAGCACATGATGGGCAAACGCGTAAATTATGCAGCTCGCACGGTCATTACGCCCGATCCCAATATCGATGTTGATGAGATTGGCATACCGGATATATTCGCGCGCAAGCTTTCCTATCCAGTGCCCGTGACAGAATGGAATGTCATTGAGTTGCGCAAAATGGTTATGAATGGTCCGGATGTACATCCGGGCGCTAACTACATACAGGACAGCAAAGGTTCGACCACTTACATACCCGCCGACAATGCGGCCAAGCGTGCCAGCATGGCTAAGCTCTTGCTATCAAATCCCAAGGACGGCCTCAAGATTGTTCATCGACATGTGCTGAACGGAGATCCACTGCTCCTTAATCGCCAGCCGTCTCTCCATAAGCCCTCCATCATGTCGCATAAGGCGCGCATTTTGCAAGGCGAGAAAACTTTTCGGCTTCACTACTCGAATTGCAAGGCCTATAACGCCGATTTCGATGGTGACGAGATGAATGCCCACTATCCCCAGAACGAGGTTGCTCGCTCCGAGGCCTACAATCTGGTGAATGTGGCCAACAATTATTTGGTGCCCAAGGATGGCACACCACTGGGTGGCCTCATACAGGATCAGGTCATTTCGGGCGTCAAGCTGTCTATACGCGGTCGCTTCTTCAATCGCGAGGATTACCAGCAGCTGGTTTTCCAAGGTCTGTCGCATATCAACGGCGATGTAAAGCTGCTGCCACCGGCTATTCTAAGACCTGTCAAGTTGTGGTCTGGCAAGCAAGTACTGTCCACCATAATTATTAATCTGATACCAGACGGCTATGAGCTCATCAATTTGGATTCATTTGCCAAAATTGGTGGCAAGGTAAGCGCAGATATTTCAGTTTATTCCTTCTTCATGCCAACCAGTGCACATATTCAACTTTTATCCTTTCTTTTAACAGAATTGGAATATGACTCGAGCTCGTAGGCCTTTACATGGCTCGACGCCACTGGAGAATGAGATGTGCGAGAGTCAGGTACAAATACGCAATGGCGAGCTGTTGGTGGGCGTGCTGGACAAGCAGCAGTATGGTGCCACCACTTTTGGCCTCATCCACTGTATGTACGAGCTATATGGTGGCGATGTGTCCACGCGGCTGCTTACCGCCTTTACCAAGGTGTTTACATATTTTCTGCAACTGGAGGGCTTCACGTTGGGCGTCCAGGATATTTTGGTCACCGGCGATGCGGATCGCAAGCGTAGTAAAATCATAAACGAGTGTCGTGATGTGGGCAACAGCGCTGTTGCCGCCGCCCTCGATCTGGAGGATGTGCCACCCCACGATGAGTTGACCGAGCAAATGGAGGCCGCCTATGTTAAGGACACCAACTTCCGTGTACTTCTTGATCGCAAATATAAATCCCTGCTGGATGGCTACACAAATGACATTAACAGGTGGGTTAAATATCTAGCTAAAAGTGTCTTGTTTAAAGGTGTGCCTTTTCTTTATAGAACCTGTCTGCCTGGTGGACTGATTAGCAAGTTTCCATCGAACAATCTGCAGCTAATGGTGCTTTCTGGCGCCAAGGGCTCCATGGTCAATACCATGCAAATCTCCTGCCTGTTAGGGCAAATTGAGCTGGAAGGCAAGCGACCGCCGCTGATGATATCTGGAAAATCGCTGCCCAGTTTCACCTCATTTGAAACATCGCCCAAGTCGGGCGGCTTCATTGATGGACGCTTTATGACAGGCATACAACCGCAGGACTTTTTCTTTCACTGTATGGCAGGACGTGAAGTGAGTTTAGCATTTAAGTGAGAAAGGTTTGATTTTGATTAATATTTCGCTGTACTTCACAACAGGGTCTCATCGATACAGCCGTAAAGACATCCCGTTCCGGCTACCTGCAGCGCTGTCTAATCAAGCATTTGGAGGGATTGAGTGTACACTATGATCTGACAGTGCGCGATAGTGACAACAGCGTAGTGCAATTTCTCTATGGCGAGGATGGCCTGGACATACTTAAGTCCAAGTTCTTTAATGAAAAATTCTGCGCTAATTTTCTGGCACAAAATGAGAAGGCTGTTTTGCGGCCTAGCCAGTTGCAGCTGATGAAGGACGAGGAATCGCTTGCTACGATACAGCACCATGAGAAGAAAATACGCAGCTGGCAAAAGAAGCGGCCGGCCAAGTTGCGTGCCGCCTTTACCCACTTTTCAGGGGAATTGCGTGACGAGGTTGAGGTGAGTCGACCCAATGAGATCAATCCAAAGACAGGACGCCGACGCTTCGACGAGGCTCTGATCAAGCTATGGAATAAGGCGGATGCTGACGACAAAGCACTCTACCGCAAGAAGTATGCACGCTGTCCCGATCCAACCGTGGCTGTCTACAAGCAGGATATTTACTACGGCTCCGTCTCTGAGCGCACGCGCAAAGTTTTTGAAGAATATGCGCGCAAGCAACCCTTGAAGAAAAATTCAATAACAGATATAATGAATATGAAGAGTATCAAGTCGCTGGCTGCACCCGGTGAACCGGTAGGTCTAATTGCAGCCCAGTCGATTGGTGAACCCTCCACCCAGATGACACTGAACACCTTCCATTTTGCGGGACGTGGTGAAATGAACGTCACTCTGGGTATACCGCGTCTGCGCGAAATACTGATGCTGGCCTCTTCGAACATCAAGACGCCATCGATGGACATACCCATCAAGCCGGGACAGCAGCACAATGCTGAGAAGCTGCGCATTTCCCTGAATTGTGTCACCCTGGCAAGCCTGCTGGAATGTAAGTTATACTGAAACAGGGCTGGATGTACATGATTAATGACCTTTTCCCACACAGGCGTAAACGTCAGCACAAGCTTGACGCTGGAGCCAGAACGTGCCTATGTCTATAACTTACACTTTAAGTTTCTGCCGCGAGAGGCCTATATGGAAGATTACGGAGTGCGACCCAAGCGCATTATCAAATACATGCATCAGACCTACTTGAAGCAACTCATTCGCGCTATACTTAAGGTGTCCAATGCCAAGAAGTCTTCCAAAATGTGAGTACAAATTATTTGTATAGCCCAAGCTCAATTCTTATACTATACTTATTCGATTTTGCAGAGTTGTGATTGATGAGAAAAAGGAGAACGGCAACAATCAGGATGAGGACAATGAGTTGGATGCTAATGATGATTTGGCTGCACCAAACCACGGTGAAGATTCTTCAGATGATAACGTAAGTTGAAAATACCAAAGTAAACATTATTCTATGGCATATATCTGCAATAGGGCGACGACGATGCTACTGGCATCAAGCTGAAACAACGCAAAACTGATGAAAATGACTATGACGATCCAGATGATGTTGACGAAATTTTAGACGCTAATGGTAAGTAAGCCAATTAAATTAACTATGGTGAAAGTAAAAACGGCAATTTCCAGATGATGAGGAGGAGCAAGAAGAACAGGACGGAGATGGCAATGAGCCGACAAACGATGAGAATGCAGAAAAGGAAGATAAATCGGTGGAAAAGCTACTCTGTAACGAAATGGTTAAAGATTACTCCTACGACGAGGAGAATCATCTGTGGTGCAAAGTGAAATTGAATCTGAGCGTGCGTTACGAGAAACCCGATCTGACATCCATCATACGCGAACTCTCCGCCAAGAGCATTGTGCATCAAGTGCCAAATATTAAACGCGCCATCATCTACAAGGGCAACGACGATGAACAGCTGCTGAAAACGGATGGCATTAATATTGGTGTTATGTGTCAGCACAACAAGATCTTGGATCTAAATCGTTTGTACTCAAACGATATACATGCCATAGCACGCACCTATGGCATTGAGGCGGCCACCCAAGTCATTGTCAAGGAAGTGAGCAATGTGTTTAAGGTCTATGGCATTACCGTGGATCGACGACACTTGTCATTAATTGCCGACTACATGACCTTTGATGGCACCTTCCAGCCGCTCTCCCGCAAGGGCATGGAGCATTCCTCGTCACCGCTACAGCAAATGTCCTTTGAGTCCAGTTTGCAGTTCTTGCGCAATGCGACTGGTTTTGGTCGTCCCGATGAGCTGACTTCGCCATCAAGTCGTCTCATGGTGGGGCTGCCTGTGCGATGTGGTACAGGCGCATTTGATTTATTAACGAAAATATGCTAATTAACATTTTAATAATTTGTTAAATAAATTACTAACGGCTTCTCTTAAATGACAATACAAAAAATAAATGGAAAATTATGTAACTGTCTTAGATGCTAATAAATTGGCTTCTGGGTTTGGTTGAGATATATGTTTATTAAAAAACGAAAAAGTTTTCTACTCAACAATTTAATTTTCAACCGATCGTTCCTTGGCAGTTATAGTGTTCCGATCCTTCCAGCTCCGGTATATGAGCTGCATGCAGCAAAAAGGAGCGTCTGTGACACTTTGCACTTACATATATATAAATTTATGTATATTTCAACTGAGCTTTTAGCCCTACCTAAGAATACATATATCTTATGAGATCAGAAAAGTCATCCTTAAATACGTTACACATTTCGTGACAAAATTATCATACTCTTTAGAAGGGTATCAGATGTATCGATATAATCATTTTACACTGCCTATCGATAGTTTGAACAACAGCTGCTTTCATATGCTCATGCTGGCCATCTCAAACTGTCAGCTGGCTTGCAATAAATTTGTTTGGATATTAATTTTTGTGTGAAATACTAAGATATTAGTGTAAAATGTTGACTTCCATGGTTAAGGAACACCATGCCAAACAATCAAAGCGCAAGCAGGAGCAAGAAGTTCGTCGCAAAGAAGCCATTGAAACCTCCAATGAACTTGCTCAATCGCTGGTCGATCACCTGAATGTGGGGTAATCTGAAATTGCAGAATATTGTGTATATTTGTGTAAAAAAAACTTAAAATGTCTTGTCTTTAGTGTGGCACAAGCATATTTAAATCAGAAGCGTTTGGATGCCGAGGCCAAGCAACTGCATGTTGGCGCTACCAACTTCGCAAAACAGACGCACCAATGGCTGCAATTGATTGACAATTTCAGCAGCGCACTTAAGGAACTGGGAGATGTGGAGAACTGGGCGCGCAGCATCGAGGGGGATATGCATGTTATACAACAGAGCCTTGAGCTTGCCTACAAGTCATCGCGGGCAGTGCAGTCTACAACAGGCACTGCGACGTCGACAGTGGCAGCAACAACATCCACGAAAGCACCTGCTGCCAATCAACCAAATTAAAGACGTGATATTTACACGTATAGCTGATAAGTCATATAGTACTATTAATTAAAAAGTAAAGTATTTAAATAATACCACTGTGCATTTTGCGCTACAGGCCCTTGAGAGCAAGAGGCTCTGTTTCGCAGTCATCCTAGACGTCTATAGGCCGAGCATGACCGCCTGTTCTGCAGGCTCATATATTTCGACCAGGTTGGCATTACCTTCTGCTGTAAAGCGGAAGCAAGGAATCCTTGAAATCAAAGCTGCATTGGCTACAGAAGTCATCCAACGGCACCAGTCCGGCCAATAATCTCTTGGTGTACAGAATGATTCTGTGGCCTACAATGACGAGCTCGACCTGTTCCAGCTGGCCTTAAACTTTCAACCTTTTTACTCACAAAATATGGATCAGCAACAGCGTCGATAAAGTAGTATTCACAGTATTTGTTTGAAATGCAGTTTTATTTATCGTATAATTACTATGCAATAATATGAACATTACATAGGGTTTATAGCTAGATGCATTATATACAATTCACTTGCTTAATTGTTTATTCCGTCAGCCTGCAACTGCATAAATGTATGTATATATGTACATACTTAATAATATTGCACGTTAAGCACATTCAAGATGTTTTTTAGTTTATACTAAAACGTACAATTGAGTTAGTTTTGTTATTTTATTATTATCGATTTACGCAGTTTGCAGTTAAAAATACATATCACAAAGTGTGTTACGCGGATCGATGACAAACATCGCACACGTAATGTACACGGATGCTTTTTTGGTGGTTAAACTACATTTTACAATACGTACGAGTACGAGGGTGCAACATAAACGATAATGGTCAACTATTAAATAATTATAAATGGTTAGACATGATGAGAATTACATTATGATGATTCTACAGGCGCCAGCAAGTGCTAAAAGTACTAGATTAGTATGGGGATTTTATAACAAAACAATAATTCAGTCTATACCCTTGTGCTGTAGAATTTGTTTTCGTTGGGCTTTTGACAATATTCCCGGGCACTAATAACGCGATGAAACGCGAGCTGTGAGAGAAGGAATGGAACATAATCAATAACACTAGTTTACAATATTACTAATATCTAGAAGCTACTACACTATTACACTTCCAATGTCATTCTAATTAAGATGGATATTTTTCTTATATTGTATACGATTCTTAACATAGATAGCCTTGATTTTATTATATTTCCAACTAAACCAATTTAATCAGGATGGTCTATGTACTATATGTACATTTTTGTTTTGAAAATTCCACTTTTGGTGGATATATAGTTTAGCCACAATATAATCAAACACTGCCAAAAAATCTTAGAATAAAAAAGGCTTGCTATTTCAAAAGGGCTTAAAAGTTAGTTTTGTAGTTACTTTTGCTAAGAATATTTTTAATGAGTGCTTCCCAAGTTGATTAAATTAAATCACTTACACTTGCGTGGTGAGCGCGAACGGGAATAACTGCGGCTGCGGCTGCGCTCGTAACGATGGTTGCTGTGATATTTACGTCGTTTAGAATCGCAAGGCGAGACTGATGGCGAGTCGTCGCGGTGGCGGCGACGCGAACGCGAATCTCGGCTATTACGTTCTCGAGAACGCCTACCTACAGGGCTGCAACATAGATATATACATATATACAGTTAATTATGGAACATTTCTGCTAATATGAAATACAACTAACCGTGAAGGGCGTCCCATGTATACCCCAGGTGTGGGGGTATGGGCACGCTGGGTAATCGAGTAATCAACGCGAATGCGGCGACCATCAACATCCATCCCAGTGCAGGCATCCTTGGCAACGCGAGCATCAGCAATATTCTCAAAATAAATAAAGCAAAATCCGCGCGAGCGATGGGTCTGCAAGAATCATGATTGGGTTAATAGCTAGTAGCTTTAAGTAAACTATTTATACACAAATATATCTTATAATATTCTATATAAATAATATGTTGCATCAAGCCTTTAGTGCATTGCTAGTAACTTACATAGCAAGTACTCATTATTGCTGCATATAAATTTGCTGTTGCCAAGCGCCAAGCACGCAACTCAGCAAAATCTTAAGACCAAGTTGCATACTGACAAATTCATGGCATATATAATATATATTTATATATTTATAACATTATACAGTTTAACTGAAAGTATATAAAAAAGAATGGCTTTGTTATACCTATACCTAGATATAGATATATACTTTGTGGGTTCAAAAACGTCTCCCTTATGCAGTTTTTATATATTCCGTATAAAAAGCTGTCATAATCTTTCATACGCTTAAGATAGTTCCCATGGAATTCCAAGTTAGGCAAAAATTTAATCAGGTTCACTTACATGAGCATCAATGACCATTTGGATGCGTTCAATGTGTCCAAACTTGTTAAATAACTCACGCACCTTCTGCTGCGTGGTGTTAGTGTTCAGGCCAAAGACCCCAATGCAGCGGCTAGCCTGCGGATGCTCCTGTGATAAGGATATATATTCATTACATTTAGTTGTAGTATAATGGAGGATGTCGCTGCTTACGCGTGCCTGGCGCATGCGTTGGCGATCACGCGAAGTGCGGCCTGAATAGTGGCGAGCCGGTGGAGACTCAGACAGGGAGCGCGAGCGCCGACGATAGTGCGAGCTTGATTTGGAGTTGTAATTGTGATGACGACTGCCATAGATATCCACGTCCGACCTTGAATGGGAATAGGTTAGATTTTCAGTTGGTTGATTGGCAGGCAGTGCTTCTTGATGTGAGGGAAAATGTGTTTCTGATTTTTTGACACTTGAAAAATTGAACTGCTATGAAAATTGTATTGGATTCACATTGTGTGTAAATTGCGCTTAAGAAACAAATATGCTTGCTCTTCAATTTGAACTGTGCGATTTCTGTTCTGAAAAAATAAACATTTTATTTCACTTTTTTTTCTTACATTTTCTAGGTAAAATTATTTTGTGACAAAACCGGAGAATAGAACTTGCTCGCTTGAAAGGCTAAACCAAATGAAAAGATTTCCTAATGACAGTTCAACGACAACCAAATATTTGGCCTGCTAGATGTCTGTCAAACTTATTTTCGATACTCGATGCCACTCTCGATGCTAACCGGCCGTGCTGACAGGACGGCAACTGTCCGGCGACGATGCCGTGGAAGAGTACGGTGTGACAGAGCTTCATGTCGTTGAACGCGCTTAATGAGAGTTTGAGATCGTGCAACATGACCACATTATACATACCTGTGATTATAATTGCTCTTATCAATGTGCTCCAAATGTAAATTATCCTTTGCCCTAGCGTCGGCGAACTATGCGGACTCGTTCATACAGTCGTCTTAAACACGCTTTCAACTCAACACCATTAGTTGCGTTCTCTATATAGATTCACCGTGGTATTCCCGCATTCCAAGCAGTTGGGCCGCTTTACTTTGTGTTTTATTATTGTGCTTCAAATACTGTCAAAAACTAAAGCACGCAGAAATTTGTAGGGCTGCAAAGAGCAACATCGGCGTTTATACTAGATTCGATAGTAAAAGTTATCGATTTTCTCGATTATACCTTTGCATTTGTATATCAACGGTTTTCATGGGAAATTAATTTAAATTTTTAAATGTCGACACGGTTCTACACAATGTTATTAAATTATGAGAATTATTTTATTTTCACATTGTAGAGTATTTTTCACGGATTTCAGAGTTAGAACCTATTATTGTTATCATTATCAGATCACTATAGATAAAGTTTCCGATTTCTATGCGTCCGATAATTGGAAGAGGGGGCTCTTGTTGATGATGACCTGTCTTGTTGGCGGCGTTGGGAATGTGACCCACCATGGTTTTCAAGCTGGCGTACCCACGTCCGGTTGCCATAAGGTCTGCAATATTCCCAAAAACAAGAAAAATTAAAACACTTAAAATATGTGTAATATACAAACCGTGAATAGCGTCCCATGTATACTCCAGGTGTGGGAGAGTGCTCCCGCTTGGTAATGGAGTAATCAGCACGAATCCGATAACCGTCCACCTCCATACCAGCGCTGCCCTCCTTGGCGGCGCGTGCATCGCTCAAATGCTCAAAGTATACAAAGCAAAAGCCACGCGAAAGACGAGTCTGTAATTTTGTCGAGTAACAATTAGAAGAAGAAACTTTACAAGGCACACCAGTCTGCATAGTTTTATATACATATGATTTTTAGCAAGTTCTTCAAGCAACAGTTCCAGGGGAAAATAACATTTGATCAAATTGTGTCTACAACAAACCATAAATGCACATTGCTCTGGAATCGCATTGCGTTTCCCTTATTTCTTTATCTATATATATTTTATCGACTATTTCTTTGACTTTACTCAAATTATATGCCTGAGGGGATTGTAGCTGCAATTCTACATGACTTACATTAGTGAAGTTTATCATTTGAATACGTTCGATGGGTCCAAATGCTGTAAACACATTTTGCAACGTATCTTCCGTGGTTCTTGAGTTAAGGCCAAAAATGCCTAAGCAGCGACTGGGCTTCGGTTGATCCTGTAAGAGCCGAGAGGCAATTCAATGACTGCAGTAGGTATAATTGTATTTTAAGTAGCTGCTTACGCGTCCCGAACGATTGCGATGGCCATCACGTGAAACGAGCACTGAAAAACGACCGGACGGCGGAATCTTGAAGCCGGAACGTGAGCGCCGGCGTTGTTGCGAATACGAGTTAGACTTGTAATTCTGATAATTGTCATTCTTCTCAAAACGCGGCCTTAAATAGAAATAGGTTAAACTTGCAGTTAAGAAAGTAAGTCTTCTTTTCTTACATTTCTACTAGTTATTTTTCTCCTGACAAAACCAAAAATATTTTTTATTTCTGGCAAAGCTGGAGACTGCTCGCTCGAGAATTGAAATCAAATGAGGAATTTATGACGACAGTTCAACAACAACTTACATATGTAGCGATATTCCGATTGTTATCGTGTATGGGATGATATCGATATCACTAAATTTGAAATTTTTGTCTGAAATATATTTTGATATACATGTATTAAATATTTTTAAAATATATCAGTGTTGTATTGTATATAAATATGGGCTATGGGTAGGAAAAGTGAAATTTGAGCAGATCAATTAAGCCATATTTCTCTATTTAGTTCAAATGAGCACTAGAAGAAACCGGCGCTAAACAGTTGTATTTATAAGGTCTCTATAGCCCAATTGCCAAAGAACAAGTCTCCTTATAAATGGTTCCGTAAATTAACATAATATCCAAGATAAAACTCCACCAATGATATAGTACAAATATATCGTTGATAAGTTGCTTTTGTTTTAATGTATCAATATAGAGTCTAGTTTATAAAGATACAATATTTATTTAAGAATCACAGACTTTCTTAATTAAAGTATAAGTATATAAGTGTTTACCTATTTGTTGTAGCGTCTATAACAATTGTGTTTCATATTAATGTAATTATATATCATTTTTCGCTCATCATTGTACATGTCTGTAATAGTTTTTAACATACGCTCGTCGTTGTAGTGGCTTTTTGGTGGAGCTTCCAGAATATTGCCTTTGACATACCATTTCAATTCTGAGAAATGTGTTTTCACTCTGGAACGTAAACCAAGACCGCTGAATATGGGTTTTCGAAATATTTCATACATATTCTTTTTGCCATATTTTTGGAAAATGCGGTCCACGGTCTCGTCAATTTCAGGCTGTTTACAATAATAAATATACCACAATTTGCGCTCAGGTGCCCGCAAGTCGGTAAGACTTAGCACTCCGAAGTACTCAACAAGCGAAGGATCACATTTAGTTTCCTCACTTTCCTTTATGTAGAATATGCGATGCAAATGCCGCTCAAATTCATTTTCGAAATTATATTCTTCAACACCTGCTGCAAAATATAGATGTTACTTATTGTCTTGATTAATTTAGTGAGTCATTGTTTTATTTACCTTCGGACATGATGGATTATTTATCAGCTATGCTATCAGTATGCTTGTTCACTTTAAGAAATACTTTGATATGCTTTGCCAAAGTTGCGACAGCTTAAATAGGCTCTTGACTATAGATTTCAAGGAATATGAAATTTTGAAAAGCTTCAGTTGTAAATGTTTACTATTAATTTCACAACACGCTCCCTAAAAGCTGCCTGTGCATAGGTATCGATACCCAGCTGTCTTGGGCGCTGCCAGATTTTCTGTGGGAAGATACGCAATAAAGTTAGTTCATTTTAGACTCGTGAACTAATTCACTTGATTCACCACCTGCAACGTGTTCTACCAATTCACTTGCAGTGAAGTGATAATGCGGAAAAACGCTGCAAACATTAAAAATTGTACTATTTTGGAATTACAATTGGAATATATATGTACATGAACTCCTATGAAAAATTATACATAAGCATTTAAACGACTTGTTGTGTCCTTTCCTTTACGTGGTCATTATTTACACCAGAAAGAAAGATAATTTTCTTTGATGTTCAAAAAATATACATAGGTTTCATAAAAAAATAAATGAACGGCTAATGAACTGAACGAACCATGGATTCGTGAATCACTGAATAAGTTCAGTCGTTCAATTAGTTGTCCCCTTAAATCGAACTCATTCCGAACTAAACGACAACTCTAGTTCTTAATTTGTTATTTAACCAGTCTATTTTAACAGAAAACAATGCAAAATTGTGTGAAATTGTTGCCAATTGCACTCAAGTGCCAACTGCGCGCCATCAGTACAACAGCGCCATTGGCTGGAAAGCGTAACTTCCGCAAATTCAACGTATATGGTAAACGCGGCACGCGTGTGGTGAAGGAGGCACAACGAACGCTGGCCAATCCGCCGGTGGCCATTCACAAACGAGGAGTGCGGGACACAGGCATCACAGTTAATGGCCAATTTGTGGAGATACCAGAGAAAATACCCGACATAATAGTGCCAGATTTAAGCGGATGTAAACTAAAACCATATGTGTCCTACAAAGCACCCGAAGTAATACAATCTGAGTTTACCAGCCTGGATCTGTTCAACGCCGTCTACTCACAGAAGATTATAGAAGATTTCAAGGCTGGTGCACTCCAGGCCGACGGCAGTGCCAAAGAACCGTCACCCAATGAACAACTCAAGCCGGAGGAAGCCTTGCTGCGTGCGCGCAAAACAGGCACCGATATTTTTTAGAAACACACATATGTTTATAAGGTTTATTATTGTTAGATTTGAGATCGATCGCTATTGCTGTATGTACTTTTGACGATAATTATAGAGTTTGCGCAGCCATTTCTCTGCCTTCAGCTCGGGTTCGCCCAAAAACTGCAAACGGTACAAAAAATATCGGGTTAAATAAAAAACGCAAACAAAATGAAGATGTTACTAACATTCGGATGAAATATGTCATCTTCCTTTGGGAGTACGGCCTCGGCGGGCTTGGATATGATCACCGTTTCCTTTTTTAAATCGATTATTACTTTGTCCTTCTCTGGTGCCTCGCGGTCACGCGTGCTGAAGAATGCAGACGGTTTGAATGCATCCTCATCAATCGTTTCCAGTGCCTTTTGCACTTTGGTGTCTAGCAAGTCTATGGCCTTAATGGGCGGCACAATTGTAGCGGGAACTGCTTGACGGGAGCTGCTCTCTGAACTGGGCGCTCTGGTTGTACGTTGTGATGCGGATCGGGATTTGGATTTACGAGAATCGTGGTCCCGTCCTTTGCTCTGTCGGCTTCTTGAGCTGCTGCGGGAACTCCCTGGCGTTGTGCTATGCGATGAGCTGCGGCTGCTGCTGCGGCTGTGTCGATAATATTTTTTAGATTTCTTAGACTTTTTCTTTTTTGACTTGGATCTATTTCGGCTACTACGCGTAGGAGATTTCGATTTGGTGCGGTAGCGTTCTCGCTCCCGTTCTCTGTCCCTGTCCCGGTCACGATTTCTATCCCGCTCACGATCCCTGTCGCGATCTCTATCCCGCTCTCGATCTCTTTCGCGTCTGTCGCGCATAATTTATATATTTTATAACTTTGTTTATAATAATAAAAACTCACTACTAATGTTGTACCGAATCGTTTAGGCTCAGTTCAATTGAACTAATCCCCATAGTGAACAAATGAACTAAATCTTATCGTTCCAAAAAATGCTAGACAGAAATGTTATTGCAAACATTTTGAACATTGAGACAACTGTTAACAGGGAGAGTATATTCTGTTATGTGGGGAGTAGGTCTTCTAAAATATTGTGTTTCTTTACAATATGTAACGGAAAGAATTTGAGCTGCCATCTCAAATTCTTTCCGTTACATATTTAAATTATAAGTTCGCATTTAGATGATGATTTCAACTCGCGATTTTATATATAGAATTTTGTGCTAGTCGGGAAGAGTGGTAGCGGAACAAGCGAGTCCACTAATTTCTTCCCTACTAGAACAAAACTGTCTAGTTAAACTCGCGAGTTTACCATAAATCATCGTCTAAATACGGACTTAGACAGAATGCCCATTATAACTAATTTTAGCACACAAATTCTTATCAATGTTGACGCTATTTTCATGCCAATCATGCTGAAAATATTTTTCCATCAAATCTATAAAACTGCTGCACAACAAATCAATTATCTTAATCCCCGACAAGCTGTCATAAATTTGATTGTCGCTCAAATTAATATATTGCCTGATTTAACAACCATGGGGGGGTATATAAGACCTTTGTGAACTTGGGTAATTTTGCAATTTAGTAGTATCAACCAAATAGTTAAACTGTGTTCAAAATGTGGCTCTTGCGATTCCTGGTACTACAGCTATTTCTGGCATATATTGCCATTGCCTTGCCTGCCGATGTCGGTAGGAGCAGTTCAGTGACAACGGTAGCTATTGATTAATTACTCTTTAATTTAAATTGTGTGTGATATATATTCTATGTTTTCGTAATTCATCAGGTGTCTATTGTAACTAAATATGGTTACAAAATTGAGGAGCACCAAGTACAAACGTCCGATGGATATCTTCTTACAATGCATCGCATACCCTACTCAAAGAACACGGGCCCTGATGGTCGTCGTCCTGTGATATTTCTCATGCATGGGTTGCTCTGTTCCTCATCAGATTGGGTTTTAGGCGGTCCAGGCAATGGATTGGCCTACATTCTGTCTGATGCTGGCTTTGATGTCTGGATGGGCAATGCTCGCGGGAACACTTACTCTAGAAAACATGCAACCAAGTCTCCGGTGTTTCAACCATTTTGGAACTTTGAATGGCACGAAATTGGGATCTATGATTTACCCGCAATGATGGATTTTGTTTTGTACAAGACGGGCGCGGAAAATTTGCAGTATATCGGTCACTCACAGGGCACAACCTCGTTCCTTGTCCTTACCACAACGATTAAGAGGTTCAGTAATCGGATTCGCTCGGCGCATTTGTTGGCTCCAGTTGCCTGGATGGGACATATGGAAAGCCCACTTGCCAAAGTTGCTGGGCCTTTGCTGGGACAGCCTAACGCCTTAGTTGAGCTATTTGGCAGCGCAGAATTCCTACCAAGTTCAAGGGCCATGGAATTAATGGGTTCGCTTTTATGCCGTGATCAGGCTGTGTCCCAGATAATATGCACGAATACGCTCTTCTTGTTGGGAGGCTGGAATTCCCCCTATTTGAACGAATCAATGATTCCCGAAATTATGTCTACAACACCAGCAGGATGCTCAGTCAATCAAATGTTCCACTACCTGCAAGAATACAATTCTGGCTATTTCCGTCAATTCGATTACGGATCTATCAGGAACAAGAATGAGTACGGCAACAAGTCTCCACCAGAATACGACGTGGAGAAAATAGATGTCCCAGTTTATCTCTACTACAGTGACAATGACTATTTCGCAAGTCTGATAGATGTGGATATACTTCGGCGTAAGATGAACCCCAATTCCCTAAAACGCGCGTATCGTATGCCTGAGACGAAGTGGAACCACTTAGACTTCCTGTGGGGCCTGAATGTCAAAGAAATTCTTTATGATACAGTTCTTGATGACATTTTTAAAGCCTAATAAAGACAACACGCTATTGTGATAAACATTTCCTGTTATCTGAGAATGTATATCAATATTTGCTTGAAGTCCAATACAATATTTATAACTATATTAATTTATCGAAGAATCATAAATTTAATGTTGTACCTTAATTGATAAGACAATTTAATTGAAATTGTTGAAGGTTCTGCGCTCCGAAAAGCGATTAAAAAGTTGGGATGCAAAGATTTCTATTCGGGTAAAAAAAATGAAAACTTTTCGGAGTTTTTACTACGTGTAGAAGATTTAGATTTGGAGCGGTAGCGGTAGCGTTCTCGCTCCCGTTCTCTGTCCCTGTCACGATCTCTATCCTTCCTACCCTCAAACTCTTTTGCGTCTGTCGCGCATAATTTATATCTTATAACTTTCTTCATATTTCTAAATCTCACTCAGTTTCGGAAAAATGCTACACAGAAAACTTATTGTACAGATTTTTAACATTGAGAATGCTGTTAACAGATATAGTACATTCTGTTTTGTGTGGAGTTAGTCTGCTAAATTATAGGGGGATTTTTTTAAACTATATGGCAGCGCAAATATTTTCCGTTACAACTTTCAATTATAAGAAAACAACTTCTAACCACTCTATCAAATTTTAGCACACAAGTTCTTACCAATACTGACGATTACTATCTATTTTTAAACTAATCATGCTGAAATTATTTTTCCAACAATTCTATATAATTGTTGTACAACAAATCAATTATCTTAATCCTCGACAAGTTATAATAATATTTGATTGAAGCTTGCATAGAATATTTTGTCTGTTTTAACATCCATGGGGGTATATAAGAGCTTTGTGAACTTGACAAATTTGCAATCTAGTAGTATCAGTCAATAAGGTAAACTGTGTTGAAAATGTGGCTCTTCCGATTTCTGGTAGCACAACTATTTCTGGCATTTATTGCCGTGACCTTGCCTTCCGATGTCCGTTGTGCTAGTTCCTTGACAACGGTAACTATTGATTATTTACTTGAAAAATTAAATTGCACATCTCATACAGTCATATCCTTTATAATCCATCAGGTGTCTATTGTATTAAGGGATGGTTACCCAATCGAGGAGCATGAAGTAGAAACGTCCGATGGATATCTTCTTACAATGCATCGCATACCCTACTCAAAGAACACGGGCCCTGATGGTCGCCGTCCTGTGATATTTCTCATGCATGGGTTGCTCTGTTCCTCATCAGATTTTGTTTTAGGCGGTCCAGGCAGTGGATTGGCCTACGTTCTGTCCGATGCTGGCTATGATGTCTGGATGGGCAATGCACGCGGGAATACTTATTCCAAGAAACATGTCACCAAGTCGCCGCGCTTTAAACCATTTTGGAACTTTGAATGGCATGATATTGGGATCTATGATTTGCCCGCATTGATGGATTATGCTTTGAACAACACGGGCGAGCAAGATTTGCAGTTTGTCGCTCACTCACAGGGCACAACCACGTTCTTTGTTCTTAATTCAATGGTTAAAAGATTCAAGACTATCATTCGCTCGGCGCATTTATTGGCTCCAGTTGCCTGGATGGGAAATATGGAAAGCCCACTTGCAAAAGTTGTAGGACCATTGCTTGGACAGCCTGACGCTTTAGTTGAATTGGGCAGCGCGGAATACATGCCAACTTCAAAGATCAGGAAATTAATGGGTTCAGTGTTATGCAACGATCATGCAGTGTCCCAACAAATGTGTGCGAACACGCTCTTCTTGATGGGAGGCTGGGATTCCCCCTATTTAAACGAATCGATGATTCCCGAAATACTGACCACAACACCAGCCGGCTGTTCAATCAATCAAATGTTGCATTACCTGCAAGAATACAATTCTGGCTATTTCCGTCAATTCGATTACGGATCCCTCAGGAACAAGCTAGAGTACGGCAACAAGTCTCCACCAGAATACGACGTGGAGGGAATAGATGTTCCGGTTTATCTGTACTACAGTGACAATGACTATTTCGCAAGTGTGAAAGATGTGGATATACTTCGACGTACCATAAATCCTGATTTCCTAAAACGCGCGTATCGACTGCCTGAGAAGAAGTGGAATCATTTAGACTTCCTGTGGGGCCTGAATGTCAAGGAAATTCTTTACGATACAGTTCTTGATGACATCGCAAATGCCTAATACGGATTAAAGAAAGTACGCTATTATGATAGGCATTTCCTCTTATCTGAGAATGTCTATCAATATTTGCTGGAAGTCATTATCTATAACTACTTAAGAATGTCGAATAGTCCCAAATTGAATGTTTTACTTACACAATTATAGACAATTATACTAACACAACTAGTCCTGTTCAGAATCGAAATTGTTAAAGTTTCTTAGTTCCGAAAACTGATTAAAAATTTTGGATGAAAAGATTTTTCTTCAGGAAAGTGAATAAATGAAAATGAAAAACTTTTCAAGCGGAATAGGCCACAATAAGAAATATTATGTATATATAATATTTTGGTAAAATGTATCAGAATTTATGTAAAAATATGAAAAATATCATTGGTAAATGATGATAATTTAAATAAATGGTTGTCTTCAATATGAATTATGAACTTGCCAATTTATGTCGCTTACACGATTGAATAGAAATCTGTACATTTACTACACGTATATGTGTAGATGGGGCTAGCAACACCGTTGGCTTTAACTAATTGATTACTGATATAAGCGTACAGTTTACTGTACCTACCCCCTACCTACCTTGTTGTGGTATTGTTAATAACCCTTATCTTAGTAAGCTAAGTGGCATTATCGCTGTCGGTATTTAACGGATTAATGAATGGACGATTACACTTGAATGACTCTTATCTTACCAATCCGATCAACGTCTAATTTTGAATGATTGAATGATTAAATTTGAGTGTATATTGTATGATAAGGCATACATGAAGTTATGATCCCTTTAACGTCTTTATTATGGCACCCCTATTGATCATTTATCTAAAGGATTAAGGTAACAACAACAACATGGTTGATGTTTTTAGGATAAATTTGGTTGCCAGTGCTTCATTATACATATAGATTATTTTTCGAAATTAGTAAGATAGCTCCAGATTTCGCATTGTCAGATAGTTTTAAGCGACATCCTGCTGAACAGATTGTTGTGTGTAGCTGAGTAGATTGGTGAAGGACTTTACGAGCAAGTCCTGCAGCATTTCGTGTAGGGTTGGGGATAAGGCGTGTATAGGGAGGGAATCCTTGCAAGGCTCGTAATAGTTGTTGAGCGGCGCCTACGAGTGTGTGTGTGGGTGCTGAAGTAAGCTTTTTTTGTTTTTTTTTGTTTGTGGGCTGTTGTGGTGAGTTGTAGTCTTGCCAGTTCGTGCTCAAGCACGTTAATGTGTTTGATTAGTGAGCGCCTGCTCGAGCATATTAATGTGCTTGGTATAGGAAGCGCGTGCTAGAGCAGATTAATTGAAAATTCTTATGCTGTCTATTTCACCAGGGCTCTAAAATAAAGATGGTGAATTCGAATTTCCAAATTTTATAATGAATTCTTCAAATATTACTGATTTGCGACCTGCAATTGCCAACGAGCGAATGAAAAAGTGAAGTTATATGAAACGGCGTTGGAGTTAATGGACTCGGCGCTGATTTAGTGGTAATTGGCTTCGGGATTTTCGCTATCAAACTATCTGACAAGGGATGGGCGGGAGGTATTTAGAAAGTTGGGAAACGAAGACAAGGAGTCTCAAGTTCAACACGCTCTATGAGCTTATATAATAGAGATTTTCGAAGGAGCTCATATCAGATTTTTATTATATAAAAACAATTAAAATATTTTCATATTAGTAACAAATCCTTAATACTATTCATTCATATTCAAGATTTTCAGAGGAGAAGTTTTAAATATTTTTTTTTGTTATGCTTATATATTATATACCTTTTATTTTGCGCGTTATTTTTGCCACTTTCATAAATATAACGGGAAACAGAGCTTAGATAAGCAGGGTTCTAACAGAAAGTATTGAAAAGAATAGGCAAGCCCTTTACCAGATTCTACAGAGCTTAGCTATGTCTAATCGCCTTCCTACGGAGGTCCTGCCATAAATCTAATAATCCGAAGCTTTAAATATCTGCGGGAAAGAAAACCACTTAAAAAAAATTCAAATTAAGTTTAATAATCATTTGCTATTGTTTTACTTTTCAATTGTTGCGCCTAGTTTTCTCTGACAACTGCTTGTAACAGCTCTGTTATTGCTCTGTATTTGAGTAACAGTCGAGTATTTTGCAGGCGTAGCCAAACTCTGCGTTCATTGCGAATGCAGAATTAACAGCTACTTAACAGCTCATGTATTTCTTATGGGAAATGTGAGTTAACAGTTTTTGACGCAACCACAAACGCATTTTGTGTGGCAACAGGCTATAAAATTATAAAGAAAATAATAATTTACGCGTTCAAGTACCAAAAATGTCACTGTTAACTATGGTCTATAATATGGTCACCCTAATAGCCTTAGTAAAGGCAGCCAGATTTTTTTTGGTATATTTCTTAAGATACATACTGCTATTGCCATGTTGGTCACACCCTGCAAGCAGGTACAGCCTCGGCGAAAAAAAAGTGAATTGTTCATCATATTGGGAAAATAACTTTACTTAATAACCTAAAACAACAACACAAAATATATAAATTTCACTTAAAAACGCTGCAAAACGTAGCCCAGTGCGTGCGGAAATATGACGCGCGTAACTAGAAGTGATATATCACTCAATATGGAGTTCTGGGTAGAGGAACTGTCGCCGGCGCAGTTGGCCTACTACGAGAAAATCACCAGTGAGCACAACGCGGTGAAAAACGCGCTCAAAACAGCCGTCAGTGCCAACGAGGGTAAGGAGCTGTTCAATGGTCAAGTGTTTCAGGCTTACTCCTTCAAGGGCAAAGTGCTGCAGGAGTTGAAGGAAGCCACGTTACCGAAGAAGCCACCAAAAGCCGCAGATCCGCCACCCCCCACTCCTGTTGCTGCTACTAGTAGTGGTGGTGGCACAGGTCGTGGGCGTGGCCGTCCCCGTCTTGCTTCAAACATTGCGTACTTGGAGTCATCGGATGAGGGCGACGACGATGTGCCTCTAGCCAAACGCTTGGCGCTATCAGTGGGCAAGAAGTCTGTAGCTGCAGTAGCTCCAGCACCAGTTACCCCCAAGGCAGGTAAAAAAGGTGCAGCGGCAGCAGCTGCTGTCACTCCCACTGGGAAGGCATCGCCTCAGCCCAAGGGTGCCAAGGTCAGCGGGTCCGGGGGAAAGGGCTTGCCTGCTGGCGAAGCGCCGCCCAAAAACTTTCGCCCAGCCGAAGTCAACTCGGTGGGTGGCCTGGTGGTGGGCAGCAACGAAGACACTAGCAGTAAGGATGGCAAAGATGTCAAGGATGGGAAAGATACGAAAATGCAGGGCAAGACCTATCCATCGCTGGTTGTGCTGGCCAAGCCTTTCCTCAAGATCAAAGACATGGCAGCCACGCGCAGCAAACTGGACTCCAAGGTCAAGCTGGTGCTCATGCTGACGCCCAACAAGTTCTGCGAGTGGCTGCTCCAAGAGGGAATGCTGCGTGCCCAGCAGCACTGCATTAATCATCGCAACAACGAACTTAAGTTGGGTAAGAAATGATTTTAATTTTTATGTCGCACTGAATAGCCCTAGTATTTGGTAACTATCATTAACAAAACGTAGTCATGATTAATTCTTGATAGTTCTGTCAGTTTTAAAGTACTTGAAATATTCATTCACAGTATTTCCAATAAACCATCGATACATGTTTCCATATACAATATTTTTTATGATTGATTGTCTGATTGTTCATATGTGGTCCGATTTTGATCAAATTATCGGAAACTATATGAAGTATTATAAAACTCTCACTTGGTTTGGATGTAATACAAAAAGTTTTTCATACAAAAACTAATTTTTCATCCGATCCTATGGCAGCTGTGGTATATAGGGTTCCGATTTTGACCAAATTTGGTCAGTTTGTATAAAATCTCCTGAGACTTGGTGTAGGTTAGTTTGGTAAGGATAAACAAGCAAGTTTTTCATACAAAAACAGTTGTAGACCGATCATTCCTGTGGCTGCTATAGTGGTCCGATCCGGCCAGTTCCGACATATGTACTGCCTGCAGCAAAAAGAAGGGCCTGTGCCAGGTTTTATTACAATAGCTTTAAAACTGAGAGACAAGTTTGCATAAAACCAGACAGACAACGCTATATCGACTCGGTTATTCATGCTGATTATATATTGATATATACACTTTGTTGGGTCGGAAACGTCTCCTTCAGTCCATTATACATTTTGAGGCAACATTATAATACCCTCTGCTAGGGTATAAAAAGGCTTCTGTTTGAAAATAACATATTGAAACGATTGATATTAACGATGAAGCATATAATCGATGACACTATCGAAAGTATCGATGGTTTTTGCCAAGTGCCTTTCTCTACTCGTATATATTTATACTATCTAAATGCATGGATAAGCCAGTGCCAACTTTGAACTTATACCTCGAAATTGCGATTTAATGAAAAAATTGTATTACAAATAACCTAATTTCTAGTGTTACTATGGATAGTAAAGATATAAACTATTACTACCGAAACTGCAGAGTGGCGGAGCCATCGCTGGTTTCCCAGCTCTTCCGTCAATGTAAATATTGAAACCATTAACAATTTTACTCTTTGTAATCATTTTTTCAGGCGTCTACTCGGATATCAGCAAGTTTCCGTATACCGGCGGCTACGTGTGGATAAGCGAGTGTTGTCCATATCGCTTCGTTTCTGTGTTTAACAATTCCATATTTGAGGGCGCCCAGCACCCGCCGACATTTTTGCTGAAGCTCGTTTATCATTGGGCCTGCCAGACCAGCATCCAGAACGTGGTGCAGTGGGTCAAAGTGGACAGCGTGTACATCAAAGGCATCTACACATGGCTGCGCGCTATTTGCACCTTAGCGGTGCATCAAAAATGCAAAAAGCTGGGCGGACCCGGCAAGTTTGTTGAGGTGCGTTTTTATATTTAAGTTATAAAGTTATAAGTTATTAATCAACTAGGCGCGTCTTTGTGCTGTTGCAGGTGGGCGTCATATCATTGGGCACCACGTCGCAGGACGGCGCTCAGCGTCAGGTGAAGGTGGAGGTCCTAGGCGTCTACGACTATGCGGATAAGTCCATACGGTTGCGTGCCGTAGAACCGATTACTGACGGCGATCGCAATTATAAGAAGCGTTTTCAGGTACGCAACGTTTTTAACCCAACAAAATATGCATAGATTGTTAAAATTTTCGTATTAACAGGCAATTTTGGAGCCGCTGTCACGCTGGGTGCACAAGGACAGCATCATTTGCATAGATTTGACTGTGGACAAGATTACACTATTTAGCATGGGCTTCAAGAATATTGTACAAGCTGCGGCCACTGACAACGCTGCAAAGCATAACAACTCGGCGGTCATGGAGTATCTGCGTCGCATTGTACCGCGAATGTTTCAAAATACGCTCTCATTGCTCTCGCGCCAGATGATTCAGCAATTCCTCGATGAGCTGGTCTGGCGCGAATCCTTCGGAACGTATGCACTGCAAGCGTTCAACAATATCATCATACACATTGCCGAACAGACGCGTGTGACCACAAATGAGACCATTACACAACGCCTGTATCAGGTGAGCTTTCAGTATTTGTCTAATACAATTAACTACATATTCTAATATAACTTGTCCTTGCAGGTCGCAACAAATCCGTTTAAAGATTGGAGCATACTGCCCGTCAATTACAAGGAGACACCGGCCAATGCCACGCCTAAGCGCCTAAAGAAACGTTAGTAAATAGTCGATAGTTAGTATTTAGGCCGTGATTAACTTTAATACTCTAATAGAGTCATATAGTCAATTCAGTTCAGCAGCAGTAAGAAATGCCAAACCCGAATTACATCGTAGATGCCTTTGCGTTCTGTCACTCTAAAATGAATGTACTTTTTAACGATCTTAGCAATTTGCACGTCTTCTGTTTTTTCTTAGTTGAATTTGTTGCAGTTTTTTTTTAATTGAAGCGACATTGAATGTTACTGAAATCCTTATTTTCTTGTTGTTTATATCGATTTAGTTTAATTTGTGATATTTTTAAATGAGTCAGCATTTGAAAACTCGACTATCAGGCCTTTTCCTATTTCCGACTACTTTTTATTCGGAATCGTTTTCGATTTTAAATTCGAATTATCGAATGAAATATTAACGTGTTTTACGTACGAATTGTTTTCACTTCACTGCCTTTAAGGCAAAACTTTTCAAACAGAATATTCGATCGGTTTTCGGAATGTAGAAAAGCTAACAATTTCGATTCCTATAAATTTGATCAGTATCGGAATTGGAAACAGGCCTGAATATATAATTTTACTTTTGGCAAATGTGTTAATTTGTTCTTAAAAACACAAACAAAATAAAAAGAACTTTAAAACTGACACTCACAACACACCGTATGTAAAGCCGGAGTCACACGATATGACATTTTGCCACATATGTGTAAAATTGTTATCAAATCAACCGTACAAAATTCTATATGGTGATATACTTACTCGCAAGCTGTGGCAAATCATAGATTTCTATTAATAAAAACGTGCCACGTACTATAAAATATTTAATATATGTTCCTACGTTTGCCATATAGAATTTCTAAGGGTTGATTTTGATAACGATGTTCCACATATATGGCAAAATGTCGTATCGTGTGAGTCGGCCTTAAAACTGGCACTTTTTATTTGCGTTCATTATGATTTTTGGAGTGATATAACGTAAAGAGGCATGACAAGTTGGGTCAAAATGTATTCTTCTAAGAACATTGTATATTATTCTCAGCATCACTAAGATGAATGAAGAGAGAAGAAGCATGACAGAGTTTCTTAACTTTTGAAGATTTTAATCAAAATCGACCTTATCTTTTACTCGATTTGCAGCCATAAACGAATCAGACTATTTGAATGCTAGCAAGGATTATGCAAGCAAGGTAAAGAAAGAAAAGGAGCGCGATAAGGATGTTTTGCCTGCTGGCAGTAAACGACGTAGTACTGTAAGCGCGCCTCCACCGGTCCCAGCATCTAAAGGTCCTGGCAGACCGAGTGCCAAGATGAATGTAAAGACGCCACCTTCCAAGGCAAGCACGACCCCTGTGGCGTCGGCAAAGACGCCGGCCAAGAAGGTGAAAGAGTCAAAGGAGGAAAAAGAGAAGGTGGCCGTGGTTATTAAAAAGGAGGAAGACGAGCTCAGGGGCCTCGAGGAGCTCTACTATGGCATTAGCGATGGTACAGACGAGTATTTCGAGCATTTCCCCTATAGCTCACCTCGAGCTAATCCAGCGGAGCTAACCAGAACAGTGGAGTGTCCAATTTGCCTAAGCGGCGATACTTATGACTCAAATGAAAAGCTCCAAACACATCTGGTGTCGCACATCTCGCCAGAGGGCAAACAACATCAATTCCAATGTCTGTTCTGCCTGGAGAAGCATGCAACCGAATCGGTGCTGGCCAAGCACAATCAAATCATGCATCCCACCGAAACCAAGACCGACGGCTCGCCATCCTATTATTGTTTGATTTGCCAGCAGCGTCACAATTCTTTGCATTTGCTTACTGCCCATCTGCAGAAGGTCCACAGCACATTGGAGCTGCCATATTGGTGTCAAACCTGCGGCTATCGTTCCTCCTCGCATCGCGATCTGGTGCGCCATTTCTATGACGATCACAAGAATCAGAACTTCTTGCAGTGCCCATACTGTCTCGACGTAAGTTACATTCTAATATTCAATCTCTTTATAATTAACTTATGCTCCTTGTCTGGCTTCTGCAGATCTTTTACTTCACGCACAAGGGCAAAGTCAATAAGCTGCGTATTGAGCACTACTTTATGCATTTGGATGAACACGTGAACAAGCGAGACCTATCGCTTCGCTGTCAAAAATGCTCGCTGAGCTTCTTGGAGAAGGGCGATCTAAAGCAGCACACTGTACTACATCATGTCAGCATGACCAAGACGAATAAACCTGTACGTCTGCTGCTCAACAACTCGCTTCTGATTCCGCCGCCCAAGATACGCACCCATCATCGGGAACAGCCGCCGTTTACCACCTATAAACGGCCCGTTTTCTTTGCCTTCCTAGAGGGCAAGACCTGCGCCGAATGCAATACCGATTTTGCCAGTGAGGAGACGCACTACACGTAAGTAATTTTAGCAATATTTATACAATATCCGTAAATCATAAAAGAAATGTGTGTATAAATTATATAATTAATATTTGGTAACTGATCGCCATTTGCCATTGTTAGCTAGTGTTGGGTATAATTATAGAGAGAAACTTAGATAAACTTATGATAGTTTGTCATGGATTGTGTAACGCGTTGAAAATGGCATTTCCTACCTCGTAACATATATCATCATCAATAGCCGAGTCCATCTAGCCGTTTGTCTGTCTGTAGTCTCTCAGCTGTAAAGTTGTCCTAATACTACATGTCATAGGAACAAGCGGAAAATTGAGTTTTAGTATGAAAACTTCTCTACAAGGCTATATTATATTTGGTGCGCCGAAGATGCTATTTACTGTTTTTTTTTGTACTAATTTGAGCGGACCTTGTTTATCTTTTACAGCGGTTGGCTGCATTGCGTCAAGTGCAATTACCAGACATGCTGCGAGCGCGCCCAGTTTCGACATGGCGTTGACTGTAACGGCAACTTTGTGGACGCTATGGAAGTAAACATGCTGCAGGAGATGCACTGCATCTGCGGCTTTGCCACCAGCAATGGTAACAAAATGGCACAGCATTTGGCCAGTTGCGGCCTGAGCACCTGTTACCCAAGCCTAGAGACAGCCAACGAGAATGCCGTCAAGCGTAATATGCTGGATATGTTGGGCCTGGTGCGTCGAGATGGGGAAACATCTGGCGAGGGTGGCGACATGGGCGATGCCCCGGATGAGCCCCCAGATGACAATAACGAGCTACTACAAGCGCCGAACGATGACCAGATGCAGGAGCAGCATGAGGACCAGCAAGAAGGCCACCACGAGGAGCATGAGCATGAACAGCAGCCGGTGGCACCACTGGAGCCGCAAGTTGATATGCAAGTGGATGCGCAGCAGCAGCAGCAGAATTATATGGAGCCCCAGCCTGAGCCAGAAGCGGTGCCACAAATGCAAGAACAGCAGTCAGCGCCCATACAATTTGGTGAAATGGAAGCAGCACCCGTCATGCTAGATCCACAGCAGGTGCAAGCAGCCGCCGAATATGCTCAGGTGTCTGTGGTGCAACAGCAGCATCATCAACAGCAGCCATACGGCATGGCTGGCTACGGCCAGGGCGCGCTCTCCGCGGACATTGACATGCCACTAATGGGCGAACTGGCCGAGCCCAATGCGCCGCCAACACCACAGTTTCTCGGTGAGGTGCATACGCCCATGTTCGATGCGGTTGCCGCTGCCGAGCAGCAACATTATCACGCCCAGCAGCAGCAGCAGCAGCAACATCATCATCACCATCATCATCCTCAATGATACAAAGTGGCGGGTAAGCAAAAGCCACGCGATTACACGCTGCCCTGGCAGAACTACTAGAATTAACAATAGTTTACAAAGTGGATTCATGTATATTACGAGTATATAAAATGTATTAAATTACACTACAAATTTGTAGATGAGCATCGAAATATTGCACAGTAAAATATTAACAGAAATGGGAAAAAAGAACATTTAAAACATAAATTTGTATTATCCATATGCAAATACATAAACATAAAACAAAATAAAACTTTAAAGGCAATCACAATTATTGTCTATCAGTGCGAGTAAATGGTTAATCAACTTTTAAGGACCGTTTACAGAGGAGTAACTGCTTAGCTTTTTGATCATTTGGTAAAATTAAGCTGTTTCCATTGTATAAACAGTCCTTACAAGCAAATTCTGAATTTCAAAAATGCATCAAATCTGACAAGTGTTGGGAAGACTGAATTGAGGTAATTAATTATTACGTACCCACCAAACCGGTCAGTACGGGATTGGAACTCAGAATAGTCTTGATGTGCTTCTAATAGACCAGCCTTGTGATTAAACCAACTAAACTTGAACTGTTGACAGATGTCAGATACTTTTGTTGCTTGGAGAGATTTCTAAACGTTTGGAATTGTGTTATTGCTGCTTTTGTGACTCTTGGTCATTTCTGCTGCTGTCTTTGTTTGGATTTCAGCAGTGCGGAGAGTACCAGCGCTGTGTCCAGCTCCTGTTGTGTGCCGGGTTCGTTGTCCAGTGATATTTCAGCAGCGCGGTCATGGAAACGCGCCAACACGCGTGGACGATAGTCTGCAAAAGAAGGCAAGTTAATAAAGTTTTGCAAACGTTTTAATCATTCAACATATTTACCGACACTGCCCGCCAGCGGATTGCCAGTGAGTCTCAGCGTCTCTAGGAGCGGCAGATTGGCAACAAAATCCACCTCATCCAGATGTTCGATAAGATTGCAGCTCAAATCCAAGTTGACCAATGAGAGCAGCTTGCGCAGTCCGCACAGCGACTTGAGCTTGTTCTGTGCCAGATTTAGTGTCACCAGATTGCCCATGGTCAGATGCCAGTCCACACACTCGGCTATCAGATTGCCCGACAGCGAAAGTAGCTGCAGTTGTGACAGTTCCGCCAGATTCTGGACGCTGCGTATGCGATTCTGTTCAAGGACCAAGCGACGCAGTTTGGGCGCAGTTCGTACGCTGCCATCGATCTGTGTGAGCAGATTACCCGTCAAATCCAGTTCGCTCAGTTCATGCCATGCGTCTGTGCTAAGCAGCGCATCGTCGCCTTTTGTGGCTATCGCTTCTGGCAGAATGCTGGGCACATCGCAGGCCTTGTGTAGATTGTCGCAGAGCAGCACCTGATTGATGTGTGTAATGGTTGTGTTGTGCACACAAATTGTTTCCAGCGTCGGCTTTAGCAGCTCTATGTCCACAATGTTTTCCGTGGAGAGTGCTGAAAACTTCAGAGTTTTTAGATTGCGGAATGCATTCAAGTTGAAGCTTATGCGGTTCGGAATGATATTGCTGCGCCCAATCGGCACATCCACCGTATTGTAATCCTGTGCAAAGCTGGCATTATCCTTAACAGGTGTCACCACCAACGCTGCGAGCTGCGTGCAAAAGTCCAGCACATGTGAGAAATCAAATTTACCGCCATGTTCACTACTGGGAGGACAGGGCAAGGCGAGGCGCTCACTTATGGCATATACCTGAAAAATTAAACAAATTCTACGACTGTTAATATACGAAATGAGAGATATTTTTAAATATGTACACTAATACTAATTCTCAAACATTTTAATATGCATTTGCTCGTAGGTCATATTATGTTGTCGTTCTAAAAAGATTATTATTTTAGAATTGAAAGATTGCTATGGATTCCTGTCTGCAACTGAAGAGCATTAGAGATTCTATTCTGCACCTTTTTATTCTATATAAATAAACTAAAGTAGTACTACTGAACGTGTTAGACGCCAATAAATGATTTTGCTTTGTGTTAAGGACTAAGCGGACTGTGCTGCTTTAATTTTGAAAACTTCATGGACAATATCGGGTTGCAGTTCACGCTCCTCGTTCTTCATATAAACCGAGAGCAGCTTGTAGAGCAAGACTATGCCCAGTTGCTTTCGCTGTTCGCTTGTAAATTTGCTGCGCGCCAATCCAAAGTAGACGCCCAGTCTCCTATTGGTCAAGTGATTCATGCCTAAGGCATCGATCATTGCTGCCTCGCGGGTGTGCGCATCATTTGAGGAGATGCCATAGAAGGCACGCAGCAACAGGACACCACGCTGCTGCTGCCAAAGGTGCACGATAAGCGCCAGCTTCGGATCCTTGGCGAGTACAACCGAGTTCATCGATCCCAACAGCTTGTAGGCCTGCCGCAAGTGCACGTATGGACGCGAGGACTTTCCCTTCCCTACATAGAATATGGCCCTTAGAAAGGTCAACCACACATCGAGCTGGTGCATGCTTCGAGCACGCTGCTGCAGTCCATTGGTTATGCGTGGATCCAGCAACAAGTAGTTGAAGTAAACGCGCTTGCTTTGATCGTGCCGCCAATGCCACCTGTTATGCCGTGCGGCAAGCTTCGAGAGTTTTGTAATGCTCGCAAAGTTCTGCTCCGTTTGAAGCGTATGCTGCAGCTCAGCAGAGAAATTGGTCACGGGCATGTGCATTTCGCCCAGTGAGTACTTGATGCCGCGATTTTGATACATTTGGTACAACGGGGGACGGCCGTTGACCATGGTCTGGACTAACACAATCAATTTGGACATGCTTCGTGGTAGTTAACGCGAAATATGTACTTCAAAATAAATATTGATAAAAACTAAACTAAAATATTGAACTACTAGCATATAAAAAATGAAAAAATATTTGACTGAACTGAGCTTTATATGCTGAACTCATTAAAAATGGGTAGAAAGGATAATGTTTGTAAAATATAGGTAACAGGCAGCGGAAGGCATCTTTGAACCTTTAGAGTATATAAATTCTTGACCAGCCTCATTGCATGGCCATATCCAGAGACTATATGGGCTAATCCATTTTGGAACGTGGGCTCTCGTATACCATTTTGTTTAAAATATAGAATATTCTTATATTTGTTGCAACTGAGGCTTACCTCTAACGCCGACAAATTGTACTCTTTTTTGGCACTCAGGAGCGCATCGCCGCTTTCGTTGAACAGCTTGGCTAGATCCTGCAGCAGATAGACAATGTCATACTTGTTGAAATCCAAGAACTCAGCAAGCAAACGTGGCAGCTCATTGCGAAAATGGATGAGTAACTCTTTTAAATAGATTTCCAGTTGCTCACGTCTTTGTTCTAGAAATGCGGGCTGCCGATTGCCCACTAGCTGCAACATGAAGCGAGAAGGAGATTAACTTTTGAGTTTGTTTAGGTACATATATATGTACGTGGTTTCAGTGGGCGTACCTTCTTTGGCGGCAATAGTTTTTTGTTGATCGAAACCTCCTCGACGAGTTTGTCGTGCAGCTGAGCAAAGTCACGATAGCGTCGTTCCACGAACCATTCCACGCTTGCTACTCGAACCTATGAAAGATTAAGTTTAGTTACGTTGCATGTACTAATTTAAATAATACCTTTATGTCATAATACGTGATTCCTGCGGAGCTTTCGACGAAATATTTTGGAATTGTCACAGACGTTTCCTCGAACTGGCGATAATAGCACGACATTTTTGCCTGTTTGTGCGTTCTTGTGTTTCATTTGGGGGTCACTGCATGAATAACATAATTGCAACACTTAGCACGACATTTGATTCAATTTATGTCTACAAATAACAAGTTTTACTAAATTTCGTTGTGCAGTTGTTGTTGCACAGCTGTTTAGAGCGGCGAATAGAGATGGACGTATGACCACAGCTGCGATGTCAGATACATATGGACAGATAGATGTACGTATTCACTGTCAATTTTTATATTTGTGTGTAGTGCATCACAAAATATAACCTTAATGATCGCCGCCAGTTTCAACAAGTATTTACAGAATCTTTTTCGTTCGTGTTTAGAATTAAATGGCATGTGTTAAATACTATTAATAATTAATTTGGTGTCATATTTGGTTGAGTAAAGAGACATCACTGAACATCATTGACACTTATCGATTAATTGTTTTAGTATAAAGTGTAAAGCAGTCTGGCAACGCCGATTCGGGCACATCGGCGTTTTTGTTTATATTGCTTGTTGGCAATTTCCATAATACGAGCGTTTATAAAAGGACAAATTCTGTATTTAAATATGCAATGTCACTGCCCATGCACTTGAGCATAGTAAAACTAACAACCGAAGCATAAAAACTTCTGACTGCCAAAAAATGGCTTTCCTGGCCGACTGTGTAATTGTGTTCGTCTCGCAGGCAAGCGTCTCAGGTTTTGTTACTTTTAAATCGTGTTGCAATTTCCATTTGATTTGTTGCAGATGCTGTTCTTTGCCGGCGGCTGGCTGTTTTTTAACAAGCAGCTCTTCAAGCACTATGAGATACGTCACATTTCCGTGCAGTTGATCTTCTCATCAACGTTTGCTTTGTCTGTAACAATGTTTGAGCTGATCATATTCGAAATCATTGGCGTGCTGGAATCAAGTTCGCGTTATTTCCATTGGCGTCTGGGTCTGACGCTGCTACTGTTTATGGTGACGGCTGTGATCCCCGTATACATTTGTTATTCTGTGATACACAGTATTTCCTTCTGTAAGACCTTTGTAGTAAGACTTATGGGACATTTAATTTGATGCTTGTCTGTTGCAGTTTCCGACAAATGGGTGCGCATTTTAACGACTCTCTGCTGGTTTGTCTTTCTGTACGGACTCTGGCGCATTGGTGAACCCTTTCCGCTGCTTAGTGCGTCGCATGGCATCTTCACCATTGAACAGGGAGTGTCACGCATTAGCGTTATTGGTGTGACAGTCATGGCCATACTCTCTGGCTTTGGTGCTGTCAATTATCCCTACACCAGCATGGCCTATTTTATCAAGTACTTACAGTTGCTCCAACACAGCTGTTTCCTTATCAGCGCTAATGTGTGTGTATTTATTACAGACCCGTTTCGCGCAATGACATCATCTGCTTTGAACGACGGTTGGCGCTGACTGTGGACATGTTGACGGCAAAAAAGCGACGCATTGCCATGGCCGTCTATAATCACAACAAACTGCATCCCACAAAGCCTAGAATTTGGGATATGCTGACGTCAGCAGTGCAACGCACAACCAGCAATGGAGAGGGTATGTAAGCGTTTCCATGTCCCATATGCATATTCCATTTACTGCGTCCTTGCAGACATCAATCAGCTGAAACTGGAGGTCTATGGCCTGGAAGAGCTTCAACGCTCAGTCTTTCTCGAACTTAGCTCGCTGAAGAATATGGAGGAGCGCCAACGTTGGTCGCAAACGCTACAGGGCAAATACTTTAATGTGCTTGGGCATTTTTTCAGTGTCTACTGCGTCTATAAGATATTTATGGTTTGTTATTTTTAGAATGCCAACTGTTGCCATTATTGATTACTTTCTTATATTACAGTGCTGTATTAATATAATTTTTGATCGTGTTGGCCGCAAGGATCCAGTGACACGTGGACTTGAAATAGCCGTACATTGGTGTGGCTTTGATATAGACTTGGCATTTTGGAATCAGCACGTTTCCTTTCTGCTCGTTGGCTGCATTGTGGTCACCTCCATACGTGGTCTGCTGCTGACGCTCACAAAGGTAGGCCTTGCTGGTGAATTAAATCATTGTTCAATGTGTTTTCTTGCAGTTCTTTTATCGCATTTCATCGAGCAAATCGAGCAACATAATTGTGCTGATTTTGGGCCAAATAATGGGCATGTATTTCTGCTCCTCAGTGCTCCTGATGCGCATGAATATGCCAGCTGAGTATCGTGTGATTATCACCGAAGTGCTTGGAAATTTGCACTTCAACTTCTATCATCGTTGGTTCGATGTAATATTCCTGGTCAGCGCCCTGACAACCATCATTGTATTGTATTTGTCTCGCAAACCTGTTCGCGTCGACGATACCGACGATATACCACTGAGAGTGGGTTAGTGCATGACAGGGTATAATAAGCTAGGCACAATTGATTAAGAATCAGTTATAGCATAATAGCATAACTAATACAAGCTTTAAGTTATACAGTTACATATTACATATATATTTATAAATCTGTGTATACGCCAAGTGTATTGAGTAAGTATCTTATGTTTTGCATAGCACAAAATCAAAGTTATGTCAGCTTAAGTAGATTAAAGCAGAAAACTGTAACGAAAATGATTTTACTTTTTTGCGGTTTCATTCTGTGATGAAAGCTTTACAAATGTATACCCACTATTATAAATGCAAGTCACTAACAGTTGGAAAAGCTTTTGAGGAAACGCTTTGGCAATGAAACTAAGGCTAAAGCTTTGCAGGTTTTTGGGTTGCTAGGTTACAAGTGTCCTGTTTATGCTCAAGGTTGGCTCTAAGTTGAGTTTATTCCTCTCACTTGAGTGCAAGTTTCGTGTATGTTCCATAGCCACTGTTTCATATGCTTCACATACTCTTAACAGGGCTCTGGAATTTTTTGAGGTAAGCTGTTTTAATTTGTTGGGTAACTTGGGGGCGGGCTCCGTAAGGATAAGGTGGTACGGCATAAGGTGCTAGGGCGACTTGATACCCAAGCGGGGGAAGTTTTTTAATTTTGTAGAACAACTCTAGGTACCATTTTAATTTATGCTGTTCTTTATATGCCACATTAATATAATTGCTTAAGATTAAATGAGTAACTGGAAATATAGTTTTTTGATACATAATTTACATAATTTTGCGTTTTCCAAAGACACTTTAGTGCTTTGCCCACGTAACCGTGTCCCTTAACATTTGCTTAAGCTCACTTTTTAATTCAACTTCATGGCCTACTCTGGGGAACAGTTTGCAAAAAGCCGCGAAGACATTTGTGATAGAAATGTAAAAAACAGAAAAGCATCCAACAGTTGCCAAAGGAGCGGTGTAAAATTTGAAATGCGTTTCAATTCGAATCATGCCCCCAACAGGCTGGGGACAACCTAATGCCATATTCCATTGCGTCCATTTGTAGATAAAACGCCATTAAATCGTTGCGGCAGATAAAACAGAGCAGAAAGCATTTAAGTGTCTGTGTATGAATAAATCATGAAACAAAAATGATTGAAGGCTGTGCAACAGAGAGGGAACTGATGTCTCACCCAGAACTGCACTCCGCTCAAAACATGGGGACAAAAGAGCAACTGGAGCGATTTAATCAGCTGTAAATTCGATTTGCCCTTTACAATACTTGAGATGAGCTAGTATAACGATAGTGAAAGGAACATTTGTTGGACAATATGTTGTAGCATAGACTTGGTAGCTAATGAGATCTATATACTATTACCATATTGAGTCCACTGTAACTGTTTTTTATTTGATGATACGATTAACGTATAACGCGGTAACAGTTTCAGTTCCTTGCCACGCTACCATCTCTAATTGTGTGGGTCTCGACCCTCGGGTCATGCCACCGTTCCCACCGTGTATCGCAGTAAGGCTACCTTATCGATTTCATCGATTAGCTATTGATAATGTGCATGGCCTGCTTTCAGGCTGCTGCTGCTGTTTTCGTTGCTCTGACAGCTAACCTCATTGCCATTATGCAAATTTGCGAGTCAATTGATTTGAATTTCATTTACGCGCCATATGCTGTGCCATAATTAATGTCGTATGCCACAGCCGGCTAATTAGCATAAACTTAATTAATTTACTTGTTTACACTTGGGCCTCTGCCGCGCTGCCGATTGACAACTGTAAGTCCCATGCCTAAGGTCGTCGCGGCATCCGAGCCGCAAAATCGGAGTCAATTGTTGAGCCGCCCCCTGTTTCCCACTCCCTCTACACTTCGCTTTCAATCCTGCCTTGTGACTCGAAGAGCCTGACACTGCCATATTCCTTGCGCACGCATTTAGCATATTTCCTGCACGACATTTGACCTCTGTTGTGAATTGATGGAACCAACGTGTGCGCGTCAGATTCGCACCTGACAGCAACAACACTAAGCACAAGAAGCACCACTAACTTGTGATGTTCCTGTTGTGGTTGCCGCTGTCTTGCCCCAGGACATGGCAACAGCATTAGCATATAAGCAGCCCGCTCCAATTGCTGATGAATTTCTGACAGTCGTTGGGCCAATTATGCAATAAACTTGAGCGAATTGTATGTAAATGTATGTTTATGTAACAGAAGATGAAATAGATATGGAATTGAAATTTTGGACAAGCTACAAGCTTAAAGCAATGTAATAAATCTGGTAAAATGCAATGTTTTCTATACAAAAACTCGATTATCGCTTGATTGTTCCTATGGGAGCTATATAATATTGTGGTCAGATTTTGATAAAATATATGGAAACTATATTTTGAGGCGAGCTATTTAGATTAGTTTAGATTAAAATGCATTATGTTGAATCAATCCTCCCCCATTGAGTTTTTGGATAAAGATTTCGTATACATATATATATTTTTTTTTTGGGTTTTAGGTCACTTTATGCCCGACTCAAAATCAAAAAAAATATATAAAAAAGGTTACTTCTATAAAATTTTAAAATTTGAGTTTTCGCGCTGAAATCATAAGAGATTGAATCTGGTTCGATGTGTTTTAAATTATCAAACAGTCTGAGATTTTCAGGAACTATTTCCATTTTCTTTGGATGAAACGAGAGCTTCAGACTCAAGATATCGTATTAATGCAATTAAATTCGAATTTTTGATAAGCTTGCAAGTCATTAATCTTGTTATGTTTTCTATAATCCACTAAGACTACAAAAATTATCAGCATTCTACCTCCTCCGTTTTGGTTTGCGCGATGTTCTCCAATCAGTCGGCCAGGACGAACTGTGTTATGTATAATATATATATGATAGATATAGATAAGAAAACGAGTTGAAAAGTGTTCACACGAAATCAGTATCTTAACGACAACTTCCTTGAACATTAAGGACTGCACCTTGCAAAATCTTTAATGTCTTACAAGACTTCTGATCAGCTAATGGTTTTGACTTTTTTCCTACCTGTTATAATGAGCATCGTTTGCTATCCATTAACCTTCAGTGTGCACATTGGCCTCATTATACCACATCGATTGTTATGCAGAGTCCGCTTACTAATTAAGTTCTTACCTGCTCCCCTGAGCAGCAGCAGGTGCGCATGTCTCATTAGCGTGGTCTACACATAATTAACGCTTCAGTCCAGTAAAAAAAGAAAGCAAATGCAACGGCTAAGCAATCAAAGCAATCAAAGCATTTTGCAATTATTACATTGATTACAAGATGAAAGCCATAAATACTCAAATGCCATGAGCTCCTCAGTGCAAATTCTCGTACATTCCTGGTTCGTGGCCAATACACAAAGGAAATGAAAACGCCTAAAAGCACACTTCATTAAGCAGGATGGAACAGAGAGAGTGTATGTAAGATCAGGCCAGCTAAAAATAGCATGCTACAAAATGCCGACCATCCTGAACGGACACTTCATCCTTTCCAATGTAGTTAGTCATCCTTAGATTTGTTTATATTTTATTTTTATTTGTAGTTATTGAAATATAAGATTGGAATACTATTACCTATTATAGCAACTTAAGCTAGTGTGAAATGAATTTAAGAATGAAACTATGTTTACATGAACTTAGATATTATATACAGCTATTTACATTATGCAAAGGAATTTGGGGTGATAATTAGGAGTTAAAGAGTTATTAATATAAAGAGAAATAGGATAAAATATAAATATATAATAAGGATAAAGGATTTTGGGGTAATAATTAGGAGTTAAAGAGTTATTAATATAAAGAGAAATAGGATAAAATTGAAATATATAAATATTAAGTTAAGAGCCGGTGGGATCCTTAGATTGTGAATTAATGTACATGAACATAAATTATAAATTTAAAGTTAAAGAAAGTTACTCTCGCATTTAGATTTCAACGATGTTATTGATCAGGAAGCGGTTATTATGGTCAGATGGGCTTAGTCAAATATTCTTGGTTAACTTAATGAAACTTCCTAAAAATAATCAAAAAATTTCAAAAATATTCACCAATTCTTACATTGATTTGCGTATTTATCTTGACTAACTACATTGAAAAGAAAGTTTAGACTCTGTTTGAAAGGAATAATATTGCTGTTCAGTGCTTTATTCGTTGCCGTCTCGTCTTAAATTTAAAATGGGCCATGACCGCTTTCACAACTTGAAACTATTGTGCTTGGCCAAGTTCGAGTTGAGGTCCTTACCAAGCTGATGAACGTTATTTTGTCTGCGCTGAATGACGGGTCAAAATTCACAGCACAAAAAAAAAGAAAAGAAATGTAGACATGTTTGTATTGCAATGCCGATTGCCAATCAAATTATTTGAAATAAATAAAATATTTAAAAGCGCAGCAGTGGCTCTGGGCAGAGGTTGAGAGTGGCTATAAAGTACTTATAAAGGGTGTTCAATTGAATGAAATGCCACTTAGCGAGATTGTGCTTCACCTGAGCACCCTGTATACTTATGTTGGTAGATATATTGTAACGTATCCCAACAATTTCACCTTTTTGTAGCTCTCACTATAATATACGACAGGCCGTATACAATATGTATGTGTATACAGAATAAGCCGCCTCATACGAGTGGTATGCAGAGATCTGTGTGTGTGGATTCCCAGTTGGGCACAGCTGAACAAAATCATGGCTGTTAATAATGTTGATGATGAGGCCGCTGCTGCAAAGGCCTCTCTGCGCTGTATTGATGAGAATTCAATAATTCAATGCAGCTGCCGGGGCAGTCATTAAAGGCACTGGGCACAACGAGTATCGGTGTGCTAGGAAAATGATTCGAGTGTGCTGCTGGGATATGCGAGTAACTACACTGAAAGGTCAGTCTTAATAACGTTATGCATGCTTTTAGGCGCACAAGGACACGCCCGGGGCGAGTGGTTGCTATCCAGGGGACGGGGATTATGTTACTTGTTGTACTTGTATGCTCTGCTATTAAATTTATCGCTGCTCAGCATCAGCCCTACTGCGACACGCCCACAAAAGGGCATCTGCAGTTGTTTATTATGCATAGCACCCGCCCCACGCTGCAACACTCAGTTTAACTGTGCCAAGATTATTGCTCTATTTTGTGCTTCAATGATTTTTGCGGCAGTTTACAGCTTGGCTAAGTGTGATACCCATATTAGAAATGTATATGTATGGGTGTTACCTGTGCGCCCCATAAAAGTGCCATAAATGTTGATAAGACATGTTTGTCACTTGCCTTCCCTGCACTTCTTGGCCTGATTGTTCAAAGCGACGAGCTGATAGCTAAGGTTGTGCCCCGTTGGTGGTAGCACGGCAATTTGTTTGGCCCGATGATAAATGCATTGCCTGGCATTATATAGATTGTTTTATTACCCTTGCTACAACTACATATGCGGAAGCTTATATAAAAATGCTTTGAGCTAGTTTAGGCAGCCATAAAAGTGTGCAGATTTGTGACTTACTCAACAATTTGTAAGCATATTGTGTTAAGCACACCTTGGAGCACCGCTCAGCTAAAATTAAGCCTGACTGAGCTCTTAACACAGGGTCTACACTGTACGCTGTATACTGCATGAAGCGCGTCATTTGAACGGCCATTGAGTTAGTGCCTGGAATTGAACCCGCTAACAGCTTCTGTCTGAGCTCATTTATGTCACAATGTGATGGCCATCATCCACAGGGTCGACCAGACGATTGCTCTGGCCAGTGGCCATTTGTTACCCACTGGCAGACATCCGGAGCGCCTCTGTCACTGTCATTGATGGCCTCAATCAAAGCTGTCATATGCAGCGAGACGTCCTTTTAGCGCCACGCAATGGACGAGCTGATGTAGCTCCTCTTCGGCCTCCGCTGCCCACTCTCAGCCCGTCGACTGCCTTTGTCTTTCAATCTGGACACATCGCGTTGCCATCGACTACTATATATATGTATATATGGAAATTATGCAAATGAAATTGACTTTTGTATTGATTGCCATGTTCATTGTGCGGTATTTGTGTTGGCAAGTCACCGAAAAACAATTAAGGATTGCCATGACACTGGATGCTTTCTTACTATCCAACAAATAAGAATGCTTTGAGACTACGAGACACCCTGTACCCTGTACCCTATCAGCAAAGTTTGGCAGTACAAAATCTGTCCTTTAAAATAGCCTTATAAAACGTTTCTATCTATATCCAAAAATGTACATCTTATAGTTTGCGAGTTACTTGCGTTCATAGATACGGATGGATAAGGAGGGATGGGTTATAGGGTCGGATATGCATCCTTCTGCGTGTTATGTATATGCATGTAGGTTTGAGATAGGATATATGAGAATAATGCTAATTTCATGTTGAATTTCAGTTCTTAATTAAACACTTCACTTAAAGGACTGTTTCCTTCAGCAAAACTCAGGCAAATGATTCAAAACAATCACTCTTAAAAATAATGGTATTGAATTATCGATATCGCGATCAGCCTATATCCACACCATCAGTGTGACCAGCTTCCGTAAGGGCTACATATCCTTTGCCTTATTATGCCATTCCCACATACATTTGCACAGTGTAAAAACGTGACTACCTTTCAGAAAAGAAAGCATATCAAATGGAAATGTTTTCTGAGCTGGAAACGAAGCCAAGATATTCAAACATCCTTATGAGAGAATAAACGGATAGATTGTGTTGTGATTACAGCTACCACGAGAGCCGAAACATGGCATAGTAATGAGGTATAAGTAGGATTAGATTCAGCTTAAAACTTGTTCTTTCGTAGTTTTCTTAACCGTTAAAATAATCATTGCCACTAAGCAGACACAGCTTGAATTACAAATAATAATACGCGGCGTATGTAACCATTTAATGAAGGACGCTGGAATTTTAGATACAACATGGGGCTACAAGTGATTTTGTATTAATTGAGAAATAAGAAATTCAAATGCTCGCCAAAGTTGTAAACATTGCGCAAATCCTCATCGGGATCTTCATCAAATAAGCTGAAAGCGATCCAGCAGTGAATAAATCGTTCAAGCGCATTGGCCAAAATCAGTATTTTGCATAGCCCAGTAAAAGTGAATTGGAGATACAGAGAAAGCTTCGATTCCAATTCGGTATGTTCATAAATCCGCATCACATATAATCCTATTTGCCACGTGCTTGTCATCCAGCAGAGTATAAAGAGCAGCAGATAGGGCCCAAAATAAAAGAACAGCCGGTCATTTAAGGCAATTTTATCGTTATTGCGGATATTGGTTGGATCATCTGTGTTTGAAAAATTGCACCGACAGAATTGATAGAGGCGTACGAGCGCCAAAATCACCAATAAACTGATGTAGGATTGAGTAAGAAGGTCGAACGGCAGCAACGTTGAATATGTTATTGAATATTTCAGTTTTTTGATCCACAAGAATCTCTTAGCCTCTTCGTTCAGTACGGGCATTACAGCTGCTGCAGCCACCAATGTCCAGAGATAGGTATATGACATAAAGCAGCGCAGGAACACCATCAGGAGACGAGTGTGCTTCCAGCTGTGTTGCTTGAGAGCCGGCATACTTGGAACAAATTCAGACCGTTGAAGAAAAATAAATCTTTAATTTTAAAAATAAATTTACTTTGAGCTAAGTGCTATGAGTAAAGGCGTGTAATAAACAATGCCTACTGTGTATAGTATAAATAAATACACATTTAGGCAACCCGTTTCTCCGAAACTAAAGGTAGTTATCTTGAATTCGATTAAGTGTGCACAACCTTGCAGATCCGTAAATGCCAGAGTTCAGTCAGAGCTCCAGGATATGAAATATATATTTATATATATTAAGGCAACCCTTTTCCCCAAAAACTTTAGGTAGTTCTCTTGAATTCGATTAAGTGCGCACAACCTTGCAGATCCTTAAATGCCAGAGTTCAGTCAGAGTTCCAGTATATGAAATACATATTTATATATATTTAGGCGATCCTTTCCCCGTAACTTAAGGTAGTTTTCTTGAATACATTTAAGTGTGCACAAACTTGCAAGTCCTTAAATGCCAGAGTTCAGTCTGAGTTCCAGTATATGAAATATATATTTATATATATTAAGGCAACCCTTTTCCCCGAATTTTAAGGTAGTTCTCTTGAATTCGATTAAGTGTGCACAAACTTGCAAGTCCTTAAATGCCAGAGTTCAGTCAGAGTTCCAGGATATGAAATATACATTTACAAATATTAAGGCAATCCTTTTCCCGTAACTTGCCAGAGTTCAGTCAGAGCTCCAGGATATGAAATATATATTAAGGCAATCCTTTCCCCGTAATTTAAGGTAGTTCTCTTGAATTCGATTAAGTGTGCACAACCTTGCAGATCCTTAAATGCCAGAGTTCAGTCAGAGTTCCAGTATATGAAATATATATTTATATATATTTGGGCAACCCTTTTCCCCGAATTTTAGGGTAGTTCTCTTGAATTCGATTAAGTGTGCACAACCTTGCAGATCCTTAAATGTCAGAGGTCAGTCAGAAATCCAGGATATGAAATATATATTAAGGCAACCCTTTTCCCCCAAAACTTAAGGTAGTTCTCTTGAATTCGATTAAGTGTGCACAACCTTCCAGATCCTTAAATGCCAGAGTTCAGTCAGAGCTCCAGAAATATTTATTTTGGCAGCGGCGAAGATTTTTGTAATTAACAAACACATGATTGATCCAACCACCACAATTGTATACTCAGTATTTATGTAATAGATAAAGTAGGGTATGCAAATGCATGCAGACGGAAGGAGTCCTTCTAGCCATCTCAGAGACTGTAAGGCTTAAAAATATACAATTAAGTATCTTTTCTGTCCCATGCTCCACTTCAATATGTTAAAACGAAGCAGTTTAATGGAATTTTGATTTTGCCTAATCGTTATAGTATTCGCCATGTTCTGGATAACATAATTTCTATATATATAATTATCTATATAACCCAGCAGGAATTAATTTTTATACAAAACTTAATTTTTGTCTGATTGCTTCTATGGAAGCCATGTGGTCCGATTTTGATAAAATTATAGAAAACTATTCGAAATATAATAAAACTCTCGCTTAGTTTGGATTTGCATAAACAAAAGTTTGATATAGCGAAATAGTGGTTCGATTTAGACCAAATTTGGTCAGATTTCATTTTTCACCCGATCGTTCCTATGGCAGCTATATGATATAGTGACCCGATTTTGATCAAATTTGGTCAGATTGTATAAACTCTTAAGAAACTCGGCTTGGATGAGTTTGGTGGGGATATCTATATAAACAACAAAGTTATTCATACAAAACATAGATTTCTAATTTCGATCGCCCTTCTCTGCGATTCTCAAGAATTCAAGGGACCCCACTACAATTTGTCATTTTGGAGGTAGACTTTGTGATTTTTTTGTGTGTGTGTGTGGTTTTTTTTTTCGAAGTCGACGGAGTGTGTGTGTGTTTGTCTGAGAGAGAGAGAGAGAGAGTGAGAGAGAGCGAGAGAGAGAAAGAGAGAGAGAGACAGAGAGAGTGAGACAGAGAGTGAGTAAGAGAGAGAGAGAGACAGAGATAGAGACAAAGAGAGAGAGACAGAGAAAGAGAGACAGAGAGAGAGCAAGAGAGAGAAAGAGAGAGAGAGAGAGAGAGAGAGAGAGAGAGATAGAGAGACAGAGAGAGAGGGGCAGAGAGAGAAAGAGAGATGGGCAGAGAGAGAGAAAGAGAGAGAGATAAAGAGACAGAGCGCCCTTCTCTGCGATTCTCAAGAATTAAAGGGACCCCACTACAATTTATCATTTTGAGGTAGACTTTGTAAATAGCAATAGCTTATTTTTTGGAGGTCAACTTTAGTGTGTGTGTGAGTGAGAGTGAGTGTGAGAGAGAGGGATAGAGAGAGTGAGCGTGAGAGAGAGAGAAAGATAGAGAGAGAGACAGAGAGAGAGAGAGAAAGAGAGAGACAGAGAAAGGGGCAGAGAGAGATAAAGAGACAGAGCGCCCTTCTCTGCGATTCTCAAGAATTAAAGGGAGTCCACTACCCTAGCAAGAATTAATTTAGCTTGCATGAAGTATTTGTATTAACAAATGCATATATTGGTTCGATTTTTACCAAATTTGGTCAGATTGTTTAAACTTTCTAGAGACTTTGTTTGGGAAAGTTTGGTGACGATACATTTATAAACAAAAAAGTTATTCATACGAAAACATAGTCTTCGATCGATCGTTTCAATGGCAGCTATATGTTGTAGTGGTCCGATCCGGCCGGCTGCCGACATATGTACTGTCTGCAGCAAAAAGAAGGGTCTGCGATAGCTTTAAAACTGAGAGACTAGTTCGCATAGAAACAGACGGACAGACGGACATCGCTATATCGACACGGCTGATTCAGAATATATACACTTTGTTGGGTCGGAAACGTCTCCTTCAGTCTATTACACAATTCGAGGCAACATAATAATACCCTCTGCTAGAGTATAATAACATAGGGATAATAAGTTATATCAAAATGTTAGAGTACTTTAGTTCTGGATGCAGGGTATCTCCTAGTCTAGCATGCATTCTTGCTTGCTTTTTGTACATAAGTGTGGTCAATTATACAGCACACATACGTACATACATATTTATAAATCACAACCTTGCGTATACGCGCTGTGTAAACATTTTTATTATGGTGTAAAACATTTGATTTCTCATGTTTGATTACGTTTTTATACTTTGTTGCCAAAAATGTGTTCGGAAAATGAGTATATTGTGTTTGTGCAATATGCACATAGGTACACATATTAGCATTTATACAGAGTTAATGGAGTGTTCAGATCCTAACATATTTGCTTTAGAGCCCTTCTAGCAAATGAGCACACAGATAGAGTCACCAAATTTCACATAGAATTTAATATTTAAAGACTAGAAACAGAGTATCCTGCAGTCGGGAACTTTCGACTGCACAGCTTCTACCTTTTCAGGTTTCAGTTTCTGTTGATGTTTCTTTTATTCCATTGCTGTTGGTCTTTTATGGAATTTTTTTCCTGTTTCATTATAATGCCGCAGGTGCTCTGCTGAAAATTGCAGTCAGCCGTAAGATTTCTTCCTCTCGTGTGTGAAATCGACTCGTCCTTAAAACTGATATTATGTGCAATTCCTTTTGCTTGAAAAGACTTAAGGGTTAATTGGCTTGAACTGAAAAACTTTATAAAATGTTGTACACTGCCCATAACGAAGTTACCTTGACCAATCGATAAATATATATAACATGGCGAGCTGTCTTTATTGCACTTATCATTTAGCTTACTAGCTATGAAAAGTATTTAGTTCAGTTTAAAACAAAAAATGAAACTGTACCAGCTGGCTCTGACATTGGTTTTAATTATAGCACACCAAAAGCCTGGGAAAAAGTGTCCCAATGGTAAGGAATGGAATGCGATATCTGGAAAATGTGTTAAATATTATTTGGGCACATAATCATGTAGTAGTCTAACACAAAACAATGATATACGTGTATAATATAATGTCGCACAAAACACAAAAAACGCATTAATAATTGTACAGGCGACCATTAAGCAGAATGACAACTAATTTTTGGGTTAAGCCACACAATATAGCAATTGTCATTTATAACATTTAAAGACAAAAAAAAAAAAAAACCTAAGAATAAAGGCCACAAAAAATAATGAACAACATGAGAAATTAAATGCCATTTTTTTGAAGAGCAGCAAAATGCTCAACGAGTTTTGTTTACATTTCATGCCAAATAAAAGGCAGCAAATGATGTCCTTGGTAGTGTATTAAGCAGCTTGACTGAATGACTGTAAGTAACTTGTCAGCACAGCACAGCACAGCACAGGACACAGCTGTCCTTGCGGTTAATCCTTTGTCAGTAACAATAGAGTGTTCAATATGCCGCCGAACAATATCAATACCAATACTTATAAATACAAATGGCGACTTTTAAGGATACCCATTTACACCTCCATCAAGAGCTGCACAAAGTTCAAGCGAGCAGCAAAAGGGAACAAAATGAAATGAGCAAAGGGTTACATTTTTGGTTTCACTTCATTTTGAATGACACTTTATTTTCTCACCGGAATCTTGATTACTATTTTTGTATGTCAGCCACGCGGCTGTCAGGACATTCAGACATGAAGAAGGCACAAAAACACATTAACAAAGTTTTTTTTTATTCCCAAGCAGTATTTTATTTATGTTCTGGAAATCAATTTTACTTTCATTTTGTTGGCCTTGAAAGGAACTTTAATTTTATTTTTAGTTCTACACAGACAAAACTTGAACTTTGTTAATCAATATAAATAAATAAATAAACAGGAAAGAACGGCTATCCTCGAAGTGCTGAAGGGTATACCCTACCAGAAATTTACTTTTATATGAAACTTTATTTTTGTCTGATTGCCATGTGGTCCAATTTTGATAAAATTATAGGAAACTTTTTGAAGTTTGGATGTAATATTTGTATAAGCAAAGAGTTTTTAATACAAACACTCATTTTTCTATGCTGATATAGCTTTTAAAACTGAGAGACTAGAAACATAGAAATATGCGGACGAGACGAATAGAAGGACATAGCTATATCGTCTCGGTTATTCTTGCTGATTCAGAATATATGTATGTACTTTGTCGGAAATGTCTCTTTCATTACACATTTCGAGACAAAATTAAAGTACCCTCTGCTAGGGTATAATAAGTGCTATTTTCTTCATTGTGAAATTGTGTGGAAATCGTTTTTTGGAATGAATTTGGTTGTCCGCAGTATCCTTTATTTATGCATAAATAATAGATATAAACACAAAAACACAAAAATACAAAATATGCGGCATAAAAGTGTACAACGGCACGTATACGCAATCAATTGCGAGTGTCCGTCGCACACATTGGCGCAACAATTTCAATTTATGCGCATTAGTTTTATTATTATTATCTGAATATTTCCTGCCAGCCATGTGCAAATTGAATAAACGACCGTGGCAAATTGTTCCGGGTGAGGCGAGTATGGGGGGTAGGGAGCAACTGTAATTACTGTCAGGTGACACCACCCACCCGCTGAGCTATAGTTCGAGTCTATAAGCAAATTTAATAATAGCTCCAGACTGGTGGGCGTGCCTAGCACACTCTACACTGTCTTTACATGGTTGTTAAATTAAATAACATTCATTATGCTTTCGACATAAATGACAAGATCCTGAAGACATAAATTGTAGCTATGCCTTAGGAGCAAGCTTTTTCTTATATAAAATCGAATTACAGTTGGTTAAAATATATTTAACAAAATTATAATACCCTTTGCAACGGTATACAAATATAATAAAAAGGAGAAAACATAAATATCATTGATGTATATTATTCATAATATTATTTATTATCTTCCCTCTTTTAAATATCTATATATTATAATATTTAAAGTAACGTGTAACATGCTTTTATTGAATATGCCATAATTCAATTGAAATTTAATCATACTTTATTTAAGGATGCTTTTATTGAATGTGCCGTAATTAAATTGAAATTTAATCATCATAAATATAAAAAACCCAGTAAAGTTAATAATATTTTTTATTGCTCGTCTTTATATCGTAAAGTTGCATTATTGATTTCAACAGAAAGAATTAATTGAGAGCTTCAACATTTTCCAACAAAAAAATATTTAAATTGTAGGTAAAATCAAGTATTTTTTATACATTGTCAAATTAAAATAGATTTTAATGAAATTTTAACAAACCTTAAGACCACAATCACTAAGTTTGCTTGTTATATCGATAACAAAATAACAGGATCTGTGGCAAGTAACATCAGTAATTTATTTAGTACTATTTTTTTTGTTTATATGTATTTTTATTTAAACATTAAGGTTCGTGTAGGGGGTAGGATTTGACTGGAGATGTGGGTGGGATTTAGTTACTTAATGGAGTCAGAACTCGTTCTCCAATGTATTACACATTTCGTGATCAAATTAAGATACCCTGTAAGAAAACAGCGTGTCATAGGATACATGTTTAGGTAACCAAATCATAGAAAGATAGAAGTTTATACCAATGCTCGCTTTTCCAATAAAATTATTGTATATTGTATTATATATTGTATATTCAAAAGTAAATATATATAGTGTGTGTGGTAGTAATAGCTTTTGCTTTCCACCCTTAGATATATTGTAGTTGGTTAGCCATATCGAATTTAAGAAGGCGAATCATAACTAATTGAGTAATTTTAATTAGATTATTAATTAGACTTGCCTAACGCAACATCAGAAACAATAGTTTAGTTATATTTAAGTTCTAAATGAAGCGACTACTTTTCATCAATTTGTTGCTGCTGCTCGGCCTGGTGAGAGCCAAGGATGAAAATCATAAATGTCCAGGTTAGTAAACAATGCATAGGTAATTAAAACCAACATAAAGGTTCTTCTTTTGCTCTAAAAAGCTGGCCAGGACTGGTATGAGGAGGCTAAGAAATGCGTAAAGTTTCGGATAATCGCAAGTGGTCCCGTTAATGCCATGACTGAGAGAGATAAGAACAACAAGCCAGTATGTATGTCTAACTTTGTGTGGCTGGAATCGAAAAAGATATGCGCCAAGAAGCCAAGAATCTGCCAGGACGAAACCTGTCACTCCACAACTATCAATCCGGACAAGCCGCCCAAGTGCAAAAAGAATCGTGTTTGGAGCAAGGAACAGCTTAAGTGTGTGCTTAAGAAAGATCTTATAACTGGGAATGCAGATGGAGTCAAGGATAAAACATAAGCTGTACTACGTTGCGATATAAAGTTCATGTATCAAATTTAACACAACTAAAGACTTTTCACTGTTATTTTATACGCCATTAGAGCTCAGCTAACGATTTAAAGTGCTTTTTATAAACAGTCTTCAACTGACAGTTCCGATTCAATACTTTAGTGGAATGCCGCAATCGACAATCGCATTTGTCATGTGGTTGGTTTGTGCTTGACCGTTAAAACCTTAAGTTGTCAAAGCATTAAATGTAGTGCAAAGATACAAGAATTCAGCAGGTTGCCTTTGATGCCAGCTTAACCCATGAGCAACAACTCCCTCGACTTTTATATGAAATGTCCAAATGTCAACGATGGTCAGCTTTTCTGGCTGAGGATTAAAACTTGGCTGAGAGAAAATAATAAATATCGAAATTTCTAATATACTCGCTCTTACATAATTTAACCCCGGGCACAGTTGTGTTGTTAACGAACTACCATAATGAACAATCTGGGGGAGGCACATTGTTTACGAGAGGAAGTGCCATGGCAGTTGGCCAACAAATAACGTATACGCCACGTTCGCCGCTGGCGAGGCAGTGTCAAGTGAGCTGCGACAGGGGGATGGCCAAAAAGACAGTTCAAACGACGGCTGTCGACCATAGAGCACACAAAACAAATGAAGTTGAATGGCAATTGCAATTGCAGCAAACGTTCGAGCTGCAGTTGTCGCTGGCAAATAATCAGTTACGAGTCTGCTCCTTCCACAAAACAGTTTCCACTCAAATTCGCCAGAATTTAAATTTAATGCGAAAGAGATTATTGTGCTTCATTTGTGGCTTTCTTTGGATTTGCATAAACAAAAAGTTTTATACAGCGAAATAGTGGTTCGATGTAGACCGCATTTTTCACCCGATCGTTCCTATGGCAGCTATATGATATAGTGACCCGATTTTGATCAAATTTGGTCAGATTATATAAACTCTTTAGAGACTCGGGTTGGATGAGTTTGGTGAGGATATCTTCATAAACAACAAAGTTTTTCATACAAAACATAGTTTTCTAATTTTGATCGCCCTTCTCTGCGATTCTCAAGAATTCAAGGGACCCACTATATATAGGTATAATTTGTCAAGACTTAAAGGGAGTATACAATAGCTTATTTTGGAGGTCAACGTGAGTGAGTAAGTGAGTGAGAGAGAGAGAGAGAGAAAGAGAAAGAGAAAAAAAATGAGAAAGAGAAAGAGAAAGACTTTTCGCTCGAGTTCGAGTTTTCACAAATTTATGGAGTTAAGAATCTTAGGGCATGAATTGTGATCCGTTAAAAGCTCTAAGGGGTCGTCCACATATTACGTAATCACGTTTTTGCTCCTTTTTGATACTGTCACCCCGTGTTATAAACTATAAAAGGGCAACCCTTCGATGATAACGTAACCATTAAGACTAATTTCTTCGGAATTTCATTACAAAAATCGTTCAAGAGGCTTTTGACAAATTTATGAAGAAAGGGGATGATTACAGAATCTTAGGGCGATGAATTACAGTCAGCACCGAGAAAATTAAAAGGTACGTATATTGGATCTCCCTACCAGATTACTCCATAACTATATTCAAATAATATTTTGTAAATATTGTATAATAATATATATTATTCCTATATATAAATATATCACCTTTGATAAATTTTTCTTTCTCGCTTACATGTAAAACTAGATAAAGTTGCTATATACAAATATACATATATAAATATAAAAATTTTTGTTAACAAAAAAAGAAATAATAATTATTATTGGGTTAACTTTTCGCATGCAATTTAAATTCATGAAATGGTTTCCATGGCAACCTTTTAGTGCCCACTTCATGAGATAATTTTGAATTGAGTATAGTCTCAGTCTCAAGTGGCAAAAGCGAAATTGACAAGGCTGCGAGAGTGACAGTAGCAACAGACGTTACGCGTAACCAGTAACAGTTCCAGTTCCAGTAACAGTTACCATTTTAATGCGCTCAAGTGCGCCGTTTACAGTTAAACGTGTCGCAGCCTGCACTACTCAGAACTGGTGTCCTTGTGAACGCCTGTGTGTGTGTGCGTGTGTGTGAGCGTAAAGCTGTGGATGTGTCGGCACACTCGTTGGCATATTTTGCGGTTGAGATCCACACAAAAGGTGTGAAAAGCAGCAGCCGGCAGGCGGCTCTTTTGATTGGATGCTGCTGCTTATTTGGCACGGATTTCATTTGCCTTCCGCTCGCCCAACCCGCACACGCTTAAAAGTGGTTTTAGAAATTGAAATTTGATGTGTGTTGCAACTGCAAATGTGCGATAAATGTTGAGTGCAGCAGCGTTGGGGGGCAGCAGCATGAGGAAATGAATTAAATGAATGACAGCCGTTTTTACAGAAACCAACCATTTAAAGTGGTTATAGCATGAGCAGAGTGTATTTTTTTAAGTTAACTCATGAGGATGATTAAAATCATATGCAGAGTGTCTACAAGAGGTATTTATTCTGAAGATTATAGTTATCATAAACTTAAAAGCAGGATGGAATGTAATTGCTGAATACTTGATTTGAGCAATGAAGTCTACTTTAATAACTTTCTTCTTAAACTGTCCGTCTGAAGAGAAGAGTTGTAAGTGCCTCAAGCTAGCTTTATCACTACATCATGGTCTAAATACAATATAGAGACATATTTCCAACGAGTGAGTAGTTTTTGTGCCAAACAAATCAAATATGCTGTTTTGCTATTAGCTTTTATAGCTAAATCCATTGCTGAATGTTGGCATTTCATCAAAATGCAATGAAATAAAACAACTATCCGCATAAATATTTAGTGTCTCTCACTTAGTGAGCAGCTCTATTGTATGCCATGAGCACTTACACAACTCTTTGTTTTTTAAGGCCTCATAAATTGCGCATACGCCATGCTGCACACAAGCAATCCATGTTCCGGCAGCCAAGCTCTCTTGATAGATAGCTAACACTTTTTTCCTTTCTGTGTTTTGTGTGTGTTTTCTGTAGACGGAAGCGCATAAATTTGCCGTTGAAATATTTGTGAGCCGTGAAAAAGTCAGTAAAAAAAGTTTACCGAATGCCAAACGCGCAGTTCCAAAGCACTTTAGTCCTTCCTCAGGCCTTTGGGGCGCCTGGGAGCACTGGGGAACAAAAATTGACATGCAATTGCAATGGCATGCAAATTGCTGTTCCCTCATACTCCGCTCTGTTTCTTTTGCCTGTGGCAAGTTCAATTTGGTAGTCACACCTATACGTCACGTGGCACTTGTCCAATTTGGATGTACTCTCTGCGGATTTGTGCCATTTTGTGAGTTTGTTCATTTTTAATTTCATGGATATTCCAAGCTCTCATTTCTTTAATGCGCTTAAAACTTTGAAATGATGATATCTATGGCCAAAGGCTAAGCAGTTGCTTAAACCGTCTCAAGAGCTTGTCTTGCTGCTGCTTTTTGTAGCTGAAGCCTTGACGCTGCTGTCGTCCTCATTATTTCTCATCAACATCAGCATTATCATCATCATCATCGTCATCATCATCATCATCATCATCGTCATCATCGTGTGTGTCATTGTCAAGCAATGTTCTTGTGCCAGAAGTGTCGCTTCTCAACCTGGTTGAGTATCTCACTTCAACCTTCACTCTAGAGCCGCTGCGACTGCTTCTCTGACAGGACATGCTTGCACTGAAGTTATCAGGTGCTGCTGCTGCTCCTGCCAGTGTGTTAACCCATTTAGCCATGTCCAGTTGTATGCCCTGAGCCATCAATATTATTACCAAAGATACAGGCTGCCAAGCAGTTGCTGGCCCAAACACTTTCTGCGAATATGTTTTGGTCTGTTTTGGCGTTGCTCATGTTCATAAACTGCACTGCTGCTTTAAATGCAAATGTCAAATGCAACAAAGGACCTTGGCTGGAGACAGCAGCCGTGAAAGCGAAGACTGACAACACTTTTCGGTCCACTGTTGGATAACAGCTTGAGGCTTTTCAGGCAGCCCCCCACACAAAAATCGTTAAAACTGTTGGCCATGTGCAGTGCAAAGTTGAGCCACGGCTAAAATAAGTACTGGAGTGGAATGAAGATGTGGTTGACTGTCAGACGTACTAGCACTAGCACTTGAGTGGGTTTAGTGGGGGCTTGGTGGGGTCAATGGGGGTGCAGTTCCACTGGATAGACCCCATAAGTACTTATATAATGTGCCAGATAAAAATAAAAAGAAGCAACTTAACTTGCAAACGTGCTATGCTGGAAATTCTTCTCAAATACTTGTGAGCTGCAATAAAAAATGTATTTACATAAAACCAAGATTTCTTTTTTGTTTTTTTTTTAGCATTTTATCAAGTTTTATTTATTTTTATTACTCAATTAAAATTTAGTTGGGACATTTTGTTTTTGCTGATTTTGTTGTTGGATGTATATGCTTTTTGGGGTTTTTGTCATTTATTCATAAATATTTGTTTCTTAAGCCTATTTAATTTGGTTTAGTGTAATTTGTTTTTAATGCATTTTAGTAGAATTTTACTTTGATCTCTAATATAATTTTAATGTTTTTCATTATGTATTTTTATATAGTAGTAATTAATTTGAATTTTAAACATTTTGTTTGTAGTTTCTTTTTGTAACAATATTCATTTGCTGCAATTTTGTCAGCATTTTTATTTAGTTTTTGCTTGATTTATTTGTTTTTCAAAATTTTTGTTTTTTTAATACTCGTACGTACGTATGTATTGTATATATATATATATATATATATATGTATATATATTTTATTGATAATATATTTTCAAGTAGACAAACTTGTAGTACACTTGGTAGAAAAACAATAAATTGTGCCACCAGATTAGTATTGAGTTCTTGTTTATCAGTTTAAGTAGCTCGCTGAAAAAATTTGTTGACGTTTCGTAGCTGCTGTCGCTTGAGTACCCCTAATGTGCCTTGCGGGCTTATTCAAATTATTTTTTTTTTAACATTGAGTATCAGTTAAAATTACTTTCTGTTAGTTTATGTTATATAATTGTTTTTTTTTTTTTGGTTTTTTTTTCTTTTTTGGTTTACGTTTATGTAGGTACAACAATACACTGCATTTGGTTTTTGGTTTTGTTTTTGTTTTGGTTTTGGCTTTGGCCAGACAAACCGGTTAAGTTTTAAAAATGTTTCAGCATTTACCTTGGGTTTGTCTTCATTGTTTTGCCCTACAATCAATTTTGGAACATCGTGCCTTTTTAACATGCTTTTGCAAATTGCATTTTAACACTGCTTTGCCATTAGTTTTAGGTTTTAAGTGTTTAGATTTTATGTTGGCTACTGCTTAGGATTTTTGTTAATAATTTAAACACAATATTCAATTTTCAAAAAATTTATAACATCTGAAATTTCTGGCAATTATGAGAAATTCCAATAAAGAAAAGAAAGTAATGCGATTAACGGAGACTTTTTCAAAAATGGTAAAGAATTTCCTCCCTACACACTAGTGTATTACTTAAAATTCCAGTTGTATTAATCGGAAGAAAGTTTGTCAACTTATAACTTAAATGTTAGAAGTTAAGGCTACAATTTTAGCTAATAATTGGCTCGGGTCGGGCTTACCTATCAATTGAATATTCCATATATAGTATATCCTTTTATTTTTCTTTTTTTTTTTAGCAAAAATCGGTAATTTTTAAGCCATAAAAGATTTCCTAATTCTTGTTCAGATATTTAAATGTTTTTAAATTCATCTCAAATAATATGAAATCAAGCGATCGAAATAATTGCTTTGGACTCAAGTTATATATTGCTTATAAAAAATGAATTAATATATTTATATTATAATGATCATATTGTTCTGCTCATAATTATCATTTTCATTTAATTAACATATTTACTAAAAAGTTTACAAGAGTGCAGGCTTCTTCAAAGGCTTTGCACAGTTACATATTACCAATTTTATTTCATTCAATTTAATTAATTTTTTTTTTATTATATTTTTGTTGACTGCTCTGACAGCCGACACCAACAAATTCAAATATTGTTAATTGCTCAACCTATTCGGTATTGGTTTCCTTGCGTATCTTATGGCCACGGAACGAGGCTTGGATTTTGGTAGCAGCCTTGTTCAGCTCCGGATCAGTTAGATCGATATCCAACTCCTCAGCCACCTTTTTGGTTATCTCCTGAATGTCTTCGTCCTCGGGCTCGTCCTTATTGACCAGCTTGCGTGCCAAGTGGCCACGGAAAGTCGACTGTATCTTCAGCGCGGCATGGCACAGCTCTGAGTTCATAGGATAGAAAGAAAGCAAGAAAACGGAAATTTGTTAGTCTTGGTATACTGGTCTTAAGTGGCCACAAAGTAAAAAAGCTTAATTGTAAAGTTTGGTCAGCTTGCCGTCATTCTAAGTGCTGTCTGTTGACCAAATTTAGTGCAGAACAAGACATTTTTTCCCCCGCTTTCCAGTTGAAACTTTGCACTAAACTAAAACTATTTTAATTACTTTTAATTATCTGCCACCAAACTGTCTATCGTTTCAGTCCTTTCAGTCGAACATTTCAGTGTCAGTTTCGGAGTCAATTCACAGTCACGAAATTATTTTTGCCCATCAAGCATTGGGAGAGTTAATAAAGCTTAAAGGGGCTAAAAAATGGAAATTTGCGAATATTTATAGTTTAATAATAATATATTTATAATAGCACACAAGACAACTGGCATGCGCTCCTGCGACATATTTTTACTAACAAAATATAACGCACATTTCAAATTTCCATTCCCGGCAGACACATATTTTGCGGGCCAGATTGTGTGTGAAATCTGCAATTGTTATCAATTTTGCAAACGCTCACATCGAAATCAAAAAGAAAAACTCCCCAAAGGCTCTTCAGGGTAGAACTGGGCAGGGCACTGTCAGGAGACTGGACCGACAGCTCCGATTTCGGTAAGGCTAATCACATTACGCATACGCAATGTGTGTCGCTGGGGTCACCCGGGGGAAACGGAGTCCTGCACTAGGACTCATGTTGACTGCATATTTAATGTGCGTCGAGTGCACATGGGTTGGAAACTGAATTAAGCTACATATATAATGCTCCGCTGTGGATGCATGCGAATGTGTCCACCCTTTGGTCATGTCGCTAGCACGTGCCCCAGCATAAAGTGTATGATTAAGATGGACAAAGGGTGGATAAGTGCCCTAATGAGCTTTTTTTCGGAGTAACACCCAAGCTAATTAGCAATTAATTGAGTAAAAGCAGCAGAGCAGCAGAAGTTGCATTTCCAAAGATATATATATATGCTTGAATAACTTTTGCTTAAGTTAGTAAAGAAATTTGTTAATTAATTTCAATTGTGTGGCATTTATTTTTAAAAATTCATTTTAAGATCTGTTATTTTAAATTAGATTTATTTAGCTGTGTTCTACATTTGGACTTAATTTTTTTAGTTTAATTGCTATATTTTTTTTTATTTATATTGATAACTAAGTTTGCAATACTTAAACTAACAGGGGTTTTATATAGTTTGTTTTATTATTTCATCTAAATTCATTCATTCTTTCTGTTGTTTTATGAATAACTTAAATTATTTACAAGGACTACTTAGTCCGAAAAAAATAGGTCTGATTACATTCAGACTTAGCTCAGTTATTTTTATTTTAGCCACAAAAGAAAGATATTTGGATGCTTTTATTTTATAGGACGAGACTTTTGGAGTCCGGCAAAGCGACAAGATACATAGAATAAGATACTGAACATTCCACACACTTAAATTAAAATATATTTAATTTTTCGTATGTTTTCGACTGAATTCATAGACACAATTCCCAAATACAACTCTTATAGTTGAAATAGGTAAAATAATGATTATTTTAGCTTCACTTTACATATTATTATTTATATTGATAATTTTAATATAAACTTTATTTGCCAAAAATCATTCAAGCCAGTTATTATTCACCCTTAGCTTAGACTGATTTAGAATAGGGTTATAATTGCGGTATTAGCATCTGATTGATGTAAATTTGACCTGCTTTATATATTTATATATTTCAGCTGTCAAATTTATGCATTCAGTTTGCTTTATGTTATAAATGTATTTATTCATGACATTTTCTATGCAGCCTAATAATTCACAAGCTCACATTCTTGTCGCATTCATTCATTCATTTCATTTCTTACAAACTGCTTTAACATTCATACAAAATTCTTCTCGTCCGCCTTACATTATCATCATTTCTGTGCTCAACTTAACTACAACTTCCATCCAAAATTATATAACTGCAGTTGCTTGCCTTCCATCTATTTTTCTTAACTTTTTCCTTGCGCATTTATGCAAATGTTAAAAAATTCTCATTTCAGATTTTCTGATTACATTTGGGCTGCTGTGACAGCTCCTGCTGCTTGTGGAGAATTTGTTTAACGTTGAAAAATGCATATATACTATGTATATATTGTAGTTAAGATAGCTGGTTTCTTGGACCTGAAGACCATCTTGGACCATTTCAAGATTCAACGCAATTAGGCGTTAAAATGAAATTGGCTACAGCTGCTGCTCGACTCTCATTTCTTTTATATATTCTTCTTGACTGCGTTAATGCGTTAAGCTGCTGGCCACAACTAATTGGAGTTGGACACGGGCAGCACGGCCCGGAAATGTTATATGAAATTACGCATACGCCATGTGAGCAACGTGACTGAGGTTTGGGTCACGTGCCACGTCGACCGTGCTGCATTTATGTTTATTTATAAAATATTTAAAATAACTACAAGACGTGCAAATTGCTTGCAGTGCCAACGGGCCTGCTGTGACATTTATAGGCCACTCGCACGATGAGCAAAGTTGGCTAGAAGCGACTGTAAAGCGACATTGTATATGCTTCATGAATATGGATGACTTAAAGCCCGCTTCCTCTACCTGAATACACACAGAGTACTTAGATTCTGCTTAACATATATAAAAATATACAGCTTTAAGCCTACATACGATTCTTTAAAACAGCCATCCAAGCTTATGCAATAACAATAATTACCAGGACTTTTAAAACTCTTGAAATTTTTTAAGCAACTAAGTAATCACTGTGTCCTAAAGATCGACTTTTTTAAACATCGATTCTGATTCTCCTGATTCTTCCACTCATGTCCCCAGTCGTAACCTTCTCTTTACATAAATGTTTATTTATTCAGTAAAATGATCAATGTTTGCACAAAAATACATATAAATCAAGATGCAATGGCAATCTTTGGCGTCCCGAAGCTATCTATCCTTGCAGCAATGTTTTTTATACAAAAACCTCTAATTTCTTGTTTGTTGAGGTTATATTCACAAACAAAAAAGGTTTTTGATACAAAAACATAGTTGTTAACCGATCATTCCTATGGCAGCTATATGTTATAATAGTCCGAATCGGCCGTTTGCCGGTACATATGTACCGCGTACAGCAAGGAGAAGGATCTGTGCCAAGTTTCAATACGATAGCTTTAAAACTGAGAGACTCCTTTGCATAGATACAGAAGGACATCGCTATACAGGCTCTGCTTTTGATGCTGATTCAGAATATAAATATATAATTTGTGGGATCGGATACGTCTTCTTCAGTACGTTACACATTTCGTGGCAAAATAATAATACTCTCTGCAAGGGTATACAAAAAGTAACCGCGAACTTACCATTTTATCGAAAGTATCGCTAGACTTAGTAAGAATGGTTTCTATACATAATAATGTAACTCTGCAGAATAAATACATTATGAATTTAGATAATTTTTGTTTAAGCTGTGTACATCTTTCACATAGTTTTAGTACGCAATATTCAGTTGCCAAAATTGAGGCGAATGAGACTTAGACAACTTTCTGGCAGTAGCTATCGTACATATTTTGTGCCTGTCACGCTTTGGTTAAGGATTGGACTCGGGATTTTGTCTCTGCTGCTGTCGGCGGCAATGTAACACATGTTCTGTGCCCGCTCACGTGCGGAGCGTGTCCTGTCACAGGACATGGCCAAAGCCAAAGCAAAGGTTGCAAAAGAAATCTTTGCATGCACAGTTGCTGTTGCTGTTGCTGTTCTGCCAGCTCTCGCTGCTGTGTGGGGGCAAATAAATTAAGTTTGTATTTGCCAGGCTGTCTGTCTGCCTGGCCGATTTTACACCTATAGCCTGTAACTGTGGACAGAGGCACGAACCTGCAGCTAACTTGATGTTTGGCAACTGATTTGCATGTGAAACGTTACCAGGCAATCACTGTCTCCACCTGATTGACTGACTATCGGCAAAGTTTTGGGTTTCCACATGCCACGCTCAGCTATTACGATTTGCTTTACTTGCTAACCTTCTTATATAAGTTTGTCATATTTCATTTGAGACTGTTAATTAATAGTACAGTGCATACCATATTATAAGAAATTTCTTATCATTTCCTGCTTTAAACTTGGGTAAAGGCTAGTTCTTGCTCGAAATATGTTCGATAATGGCATTCTTGCTTGCCTAACATACGCTCTCCTTCATCAGTCATGGAAACTGCCTCCAGGAAGTTATATTTCCTACTCGCCTACTTCATCTTCCTTTTGGCCCAGACATCTATTGGCTTATTGATAGCGCATCGCATAGCCTTCAGGACATTTCTGGTCTTGCCAGCAACTTCTATCTGAGATTCCATCAATCGCTGCGCAAAGCCCAAAAGTAATCAATCATTCGATGTGTGTGCTTTGCAATTTGCACTTCCACTCCATTTTACAGCTGCTGCTGCCCTTCGATATGATGATTATTGGTATTATTGAGAGGGCCCACTGGGCAAGAAAACCGCAAGGAACTACCCTTGGTCATGTGTTGCCACTTTTGTGTGGCATTCAACGCTCTTGACCCACATTCTCAGCGCAACAAAAACAATGCAAATTTTATATTAAAAATAAAACAATGAAAATGTATAGAAGACACACATACGAGCAGTAAGCGTGTGTGGCTGTGTGTGTAAGTGTTGCTGTAGGTGCCATTAGCAAGAGTGAAAATCTGTGACGTGTGCTAAGTAATTGTGTCATATACACAACAAGCACAGACCCAGACACTTGCATAATGAGCACATAATGTACTCAAAAACAAAGAGGAAACATTTAACATGATCTGGACGAAGTATGAATACACTTACGCTAGGCAAGAAGCTTATACATTGGTATACACAAGTATTTAGTTTGGGTTTAAGTCTTCTACTTGAAGACATTAATACATTGCCAACTGACAAATGGCAACATAAATATTCATGCTTCATTGCCTTGTAGATGCCATAATGGTTATACCCTCTGTCAGAACAAATGTCCTGTATAATGACAGGCTAAGTGTACCTCCTCCTCGCACCTCCTTCTCTTGTAGTCTCCTTTAGACATACATTTAATAATCGTGCTCTTGTCTCTGCGTGGCTGCGTCTGTCATTCTCAAGCAGCTGTCATAATAACTTTGTTAAGTCTTTGTCATAAATCTGCATTTTAATTACTTCGGCTTCACGTGCACACAAACAACACACAAACAACAAATAACAAGCATATACACATCCTTGTATCTAAACACTGTAAACGACACCATTTTGAATTGCTGCAGGGCACAAAATGGCCGCTTCCTTGACAGTTGAGTTCTAAATGCCATGCTAAGATTGCCGCGTTTATGACATGTACTTGAAGATATCTTTATTCTGTAGACTCACAGACACTTTACAAATATATATATACATTGGAAGTACGCAGTTATTCCATAAAAACTTTTCTGCTTACGACTCCATGAAATGGTAAAGTTAGGAATATAATTCATCTCAACGATTGTCTGTGTCTAATTATTGCTCCTTGTTGTTTGCAATACAGTCTCTGAAAGTTACATACAGTTAGTAAAACAATATACCTCTTATAGCTGCCGTACAGGGTATACAAACGACAAATTGTGAAAAATGGGCAACGATAATAAGCTTGCTTAAAAGTAGCTGAAAAACGGAAATGTTTGCCAAAGTTTTTGTGGCTCCCACTCTGGTGACTGGGGAAAATGCGTCCGTTCTCTTTCTTACTTTGTATTCCCTTGATTCACTTTTGCCGGGCCTTGTGGTTGCCAAGATTTTTGCCCTGTTTGCCAATCTTGAGCCCTGACCCAGCACAAAAACTAAGCCCATTTTTCAATTTCCGCCAGCTAAGTCCTGTGGTTAACCGAAGAGGCTTCATTTCCATTACCAGTTTTTAACGAAATTGCTTGGATACTTTGTTTTGTGTCGGCTCCTTGGCTCCTTTCTGGCCGCAAATAAAGCTGCTTTGGTAGCCAACTTCAGCGGAAGTAACTAAAGATAATTGCGCATACGCACTGTGACATCTCAATTAAAATGGCCGGTTGAAGCCTGGACTTGCCTGGGACAGTTTTCATTATTAATATTAATGCCTTGTTGCCGGGTATTGTTGCCATCCTCGGCCAGATTAAGTGATAATTTGCACGTAAGTGCCTGTCACATAAATTTGAGCATGTTGCTAATTAAACTTCAAACACGTATAAATTCTCTTGTGGTAATCACATTTAAGCCAACCGAATATTGTCGGTCTAGAGTCCCATTGGTAATTTGTGGACCAGTCCGGGTGCTGTTTGCATATATGCTTATATGTATTTAGCCAGACCCACGCACACACTCACACACGCACACACACATGTGCATTAGGCCTTGACAAATCAAACAAAAACTTTAATTAATATAAATCCTTGCACAAAAGCGGCTTATGGCCGATTGTGGCCTTTGAATTGGGTTAGGGTATGTTTCGGGTCGGTGCTTGGGAACTAATTAAAAGTCAGCCGTGCTTTAAGTTAATACCAGGCATAAATTATGACCGGCTTATAGCTTAATTGAAATAAACTCCTTTATATAGCAGGTGTGTGTAGTCGATGGAGTAATAAATATCTAAATGAATATCTGCAAATCGATATTTATTTAAAATATCAATGAAATAACATTCAAAAGCTTTTTGAGAGCTTATCCTAAACGGCTTTTTTATTTATTCGTTTAGTAGCATGAGTAAATTTCTTTAAGCCTGAAATGCGAATTTTAGTGAAATAAAAGAATATCACAATTTCTCTTCTAGGGGTAGTTGGCTTACCAAAAAGCTTAGCCAAACTCAAGCTAACAGACCATAAAATGACTTGAGGCTTTACTTTAGCTGTCCGAAGTTAATACAGTACGTAAACAGACCCAGTTTTCAGGTAGACAAACAACAGAATTAAGTATTGAAACCGCAATTAAATATTTACAAAGTCGAATTTAACAGCAACAATAAACATGTTTGTGTGGGCAAAAAGGTGCTGCTGTGTGGAGTCCTGGCATTCTAACAGCCTACATACACATGTACATACATTGTCTGAGAAAAAGGTGCCAGATTGTTAAAATATTTAAAATGCGGCCAACGACAGGGCGACTGCCAAAAGAACTTTGCAAAACGTTTAGCACCGGCTAAGTAAATACAAAAAGCAGCTGTCGTGAACACACACACACACAGAGACAGACAAACACACCCAGCATACACACACACACACCCACACAGAGATACACACTGGTAATCTATGGCAGCTTTTGGCCACTGTGCATTATAAATTAAAGGACCGACAGCGAAATGTTGTCTGTTTTATTTTTCGGGGCCCCGCTGGAGTTTACTTTTGTGTTGCCTACATTGCGGCGCACCTGAGAGCGCGCTCTTGTGTCCGTGTGTGTATGTGTAAGTGTGTGTGTGCGTGCGTGCCCTTTGTGTGTATTGGTGAGCTGCAAAAAAGCGCCAATTCAGCGTCCAAAATGTTTTTAGTTCATGCCTGCTTATTGCGTGTTTGTTGTTGTTGTGCGCTTTCCTTTATTTTGTAGCTGCTGTTGTTGTTGTTGTTGTTGTCCTTACTGCGCGTGTTTTCCGGATCCGCCTTTTGTTTGTGCTGCTCGTGGCGCTGCTGTGAATAAGCAACAACAACATATATACAACAACAACAACACACTTAACATTCTACTTAAATGTCTCGCCCTGCGGGTATGTTTTTGTTGTGGTGTAAATGAAATTACAAGCGCGCTTAAAGCCGAAAATCCAATTAGAAAAGCGTTGCGCCTGTTTTATCGCAGTTGTTGTTGCCGCTGTTACTTGCCACATCCGATAAACACGCAGCCAGTGTTATCTGCCAGTCCAACCGGAACCCTTCTTATACTAGTCACTAATTTTGCAATAAAAAACAATAAGTACCCCGTTAACTGGATTTCGCTGTGATTCTAAGACTCTAAGAACAACAATTTTTCAATTTTAACAATCTTATACTCAACAAATTTTTAATCTTACGCACATATAAGGATAGAGTTGGCTATGAATAACCATAAAGACTGATACCATTTCCAAATGCGATCAAAACATTTGTTCCCTTTTCTGAGTTCGTCATATCCGATTTAGAAGCTTTGCCTTTGACGTTGGGGTATGAAGATTATTATTCGCGTTTTCATTCCACGTCGAGAATACAAAATCACAAACGATTTGATATATAACTAAGTTTCCACATTGTTAGCAGAACCCTAGTTAACTATATTTGTTAAATATAATATTCAAATTCTCACAAAGGAAACGATTTGAAATGAAAATTACTTGGTAAGCAATGACAACACAATAACCCAACGGAAAGCACTGAAAATAACTTGGAATGCGGACTATTAAAATATAACATATTGTTTTGGATGTAAAACAATGACTGCTGCCGAAATGTTGAAATAAACCTACATTCAAAACTCTTAAAATATCTTAATCCTATCTACAATTAGCTTATCTAACCTAAGATATTATCTATGTGCATCATTTGCAGCTGCAAACGTGTCTAGACTCAATTTCCTAGTATAAATATTAGTTTAGGAGAACTCGTTTGTAGTTTTATTACGGACACGAAGTGTGTTCGCGTACGTGTCTAGCGCAATTAAAAACTTTTCTTCTAGATAACAGTCCTATTCTAGTATATATATAGTAAAATTAAACATTCTGGTCCCAGTTGAAAGTTTGGTTTTTCAAAAATTGTTCAATTTAATGCAAGTTTTGTATACATATAATAATATACTAAGAATATACACTTGCAAATTAGTTGAATTCTTTTTAAAGCATTTCAAACACTAACCATTCAACTAAATAAATATTAAACATTCTTGTAAGTGGGAGGATTAGACTGGGGACATATATGGGGTTATTAAAAATGCACTAATCTAAACATCAATTACCTTTCCACTTTCTAATCAATTATACAGAAATTTGCAAACATTCCTTTGGGCTTGCATATCTAAAACTGTAGTTTTTAAAATGGAAGCTACACATTCCTGTGGAATTGCTTCGTAAGGCCAATAAATATATATTTAGTTAAATATTTTGCGCAACACATTTCAGTCAAATAGTTTAATTATTAATAATTGGAATTTATTATGATTATACTCAAAACACCATATCAAAAACAAATTAAATAATAATTTGTAGAACTAGGCAGACAAAGGTAAAATACAATTATATGTGACATTTAAATGCTAACAAATTATCACACTGTACAGTATTAACGGCAAGCCAATTAGTTTTAATTGGCCAGGGTTTCAGACATTGGCAATATTGTAGTATTTATATGCATATAGAACTGCAAGGACTGGTCCAATATTTACTTGTTATCACAACATGCAAACACGAATAATCCTGAAAAGTAAAGCATACGCAACGTTGGCTTTTAGCATGAGGTTAAAAGGCATTTGGCATGACCGAACTTTGCCTGCAGTAAACAACAATTAGTGAGCAATGATTATGCAAGCGAAATGAGGCCACAATTGCAATCGTCCTGGTTGCAATACAAATTGCTAGACAACTGGGCGACCTTCAAAGGCATTACTGCGTTTGTGTGCGTAATGTGTGTGTGCGCAATGTGTGTGTTAGTTTTGGCAAGAAGTGGATTTGATGGCAATAAGAAAAACTTGCGAATGAAACAAGAAAGTATCCTTTAAAACCGATTTGGCTGTCGATTTTCGTCCTGCACTCGAATGTGTGTGTGTGCCCATTTGCATATGGTATGCCAAAAAGTGCTTTCGCATTCGCTTAAGCCAACCTCATGCTATATAATTTGCTCCGGCCCCTAGTTCTGGTTATTGTTGGTTGTTAAAATTGTGCAATATGTTGTTAGGCTGCACATTTTAAAACTAGGCCAACGACATCTGGCTGTCCATTGCTGTTGTTTTCATGATTGCCAACTTGAATAATGATGAAGTTCTAACTGTCGGTTACTGGGACTGGGTGCAGTATGGTAACTACTGCTTGTGGCCAGGTGTAAAGCAGCTGTGAAATTGTTGTTCAACAGCAGGAAGGTATTTAGTCCAGCGGAAGAGAAACTGCAGGAAGTGGGGTGGTGAAACACGCCACATATATGAGTGAAGAAACGCTTTATGGGGCATGAGATAGATATTTTAAAAATATATATGAAGAAAATAGTTTGTATATTAGAAAAGATGTGGTTTATGGCAAATTCTTTTTAAATTAAAAATTCCAATGAAAATAGTTGAAAAACCAAACCTAGAAAAACAATTCAGTTTATTACTATGCATGTAGAAGTGCCAGGATTAAGGAAGCACTCGATTTTGATTATTTTCTTATTATTATTAAAATATTATCTTTAGATTTAAAGTGTTGTTGACAGGTTTAAAAAGAACTTATTTATTTTGTTATTTTCATATTTCTTTCCTCGTTTTAGCCAAGATTACAATACGAGTATGGTAACAATGGGCATGTCCTTATGACAAAATGGCAAAAGCAGTGTTGACAGCGCGTGTAAAAGGTGAAAAGTAGAACACACTCAACTAATCATGACCTTCTCATCAGTGCTTTTATTCCGCCCATTCGCTTTATTCACCTTATTCCGCTTATTCCTCTTATTCCGCCGTAATTGAGTGCAGTACAACAAGTCCAACGGCTTTTCAGGCGCTTTCACTCGCTTTGACATATGAACCGCGTCTAATTAGCCTGTGCCGCCCATTGTCTCATATGAAAGGCATATGAGACATCCTGCGCCCGCAAGACACGCCCCATACTGCTGCATGAGAGTAGAATTTCGAGCAGGATAATTAAGCTCAACGGCAATTTCTTCAGCCCGGCTTAGAGCCCGTGAGATTGTGACGTTGGCCTCGTCTCCAATGCGCCATGATGACAGGCTCTAAGTTTTTAATGAGCAGCCTGACAGGCTGACAGCCTGAGAGCCTGGCTGACTGTCTTATTGTACCACTGGCAAATTATGGCTAAAAATTGTCAGTGGCTGTTACGGCTTAATAGGGTTAAACGTGCTAGCTGGAGATCCTTAGACCAATTCGGCCTGCCCCTTGTCCCCGGGGGTAAATGCCTGTGTCGCTTGAAGTTTTTGCGTTATTTATGAGCATTGCGGATCTGTCAGAGCCACGATTAAATACACACTGGGTGGGGTATGGAGGCGATGCTGTAAACTGAACACGCCCATGCGGGCCGGGCCGGGCCGGGCCGGCTGTCATTGGCAGGCAACTTTGTTGTTGCCAAGTGACAAATTTGTTGTACACTTGAAAACTCATATATTGCGTAACGGTAACACCAAAGTTTTCATTACGCTCTACGAAGTTGTGCAAACTGTAATTCTAGCATGTAGTTTGGCTTGGGGTGTAAAGTTGCTGATTTGCTGACAATGTGCGTGTGGGCGCTGTATCCTGGCAGCCCCAAGGACACAGCTGCAGCTGCTAGGGACTGACACTGACTGCCAAGTGTCAAATAATGTACATGATGATTTTGGCAGGTTCTAGGATGATTAATGCGGTTACCATGAGCAGGCAGGTTAACAGCATAGTCAAACGACTCGCCTCTGGGTTACTATATCAAAATGTAGCCTTAACTACGTGAATGATAAATTGACTTGTTGTCTTAATGCGACACACATTTCGAATTAAATGTAGTAAATTTCGAACGACCAAATTTGTAAGACACGCTATTTTAAAGCTTATTACGGAATTTTCGGTCAATAATCAAGCCAAATATTCAAATAATTGGTGTTTTAAAGGTTAAACTTCATACAAACTGTAAGTTACAATATTCAGAACTTTGACAAAGCTGAACTGATTTCCATGCGAATTGTTGCTCTGCTATAATATATTTCTGTTATTTAATAAGGCATTTATATTTGATTTATTTCGAAGAATAGAGTCGAATGCCTAAAAGCTGCTAGAACTCTCCAAAAATATATGCTCAAATTTATATTTTTATTTAAAATTATAAAATAAATTAATAAATAAAATAAATTTCTAAGCATAAAGATTTCTAGATATTATTTTTCTTGAATTTTTTGCCTTACTTCTTATTTTGTTATTGGATTAATGAAAATCTTGAATATTACTTTAAATTCATTGAGAACATTAAAAATAGTTAAGAACGCTATTTAAAAACTTATTCTGAGTTCATTCTTTTTAACATAAAAATTCATAAAAAATAAATAATTTTTAAGTAGTTTGCCTTTTAAAGTTCCAAAACTCTCAGCTTTACCTAGTTCTTTTCAGGTTTCAAACTACCATAACTAAGTAAGATGAAACTGAACCGATTTTTTGCTAAATTCTATTGTTTTTGTCCAAGAGTTGTTCTCTAAACAGATTTGTCATTTACTTTTTATTTATTTCTGAAAATAAGCTTTAAAGATTATTTTATCTTGAATGTTATTCTATGCTTAAACCTTTGTTGTATTTGTTTGTAAATATACCCTACTACAGCATTCTATGCGTCCTTTTTATGTCCTTTCGCTGTTTTTGTCCATTCTTGTTCTGGTCAAAGCAAATATTTGCTGTCCGTAAACTAACGCCACTGTCAAGTCTCCAATATTGCTGAACACTTTGCTTTTATGCAGCATTCACTTACCTTTGTCGTTAGGATCGAATTCAGCCTCAAGCTCCTCCTTGGTGGGATCCGCAGAGGACGAGGCTGCCTCGTCGGCGGCAGCGGCAGCGGCGGCAGCAGCGGCGTTGGCGGCGACAGCGCTGCCATTGTTGGTTGCAGTTTTAGTCTCCGATTTTTTCATGGTTTCTCTCACTTTGTGTCCTCGAAATACGGCTTGAATTTTTGTTGCGGCTTTTGCTGCAATTAAATGTATAACAGGTAAAGTAATATACTCCTTTTAAAAACTGTTCATTTTATCTATTGTATCTCTAGAAAGTTGAGTAAAAAGTTTCATTTTTAATAAGATGCGTCAAAAGTACAGCTGACACATTTTTGCTTCGTTTTTTTTTTTGTAAGAACTTGTAAAGTTTGGCAAAGCAATTAAATATCTAGCTATCCTCCAGCCCCTCGAAAAATCGATCGATTTCTGATTGAGCTCACAGCAGTTTCGAAGTCTTAGTGCTTTTTGCCATCAGACTCAACGGAAGAACTTTGCTAATACACTCGAAGCGTAACTTCTGAGCCTCTTTGGGTTTGGGCAGAGACCAGGCAATAAATGATTTCGATAATAAAAATGGCAACGCCATTGCTCGACAATGAGATACCCCACGAAATGAGTTGGGTATACAAGGGACAGCTGCTCTGCCTATATATAGTATACCCCAGCTAGTAATATTTGGGCAAAAGATATTAAAGTGCTGGTGCGAGTAAGCGATGCTATCCATATGCTATTTTTATCCGGGTCAGCATTCATTTTTTATAGCGATTTTCATACAGATACCAGAATGTTGGCCCTGAATAAGTTATAATAAATTGACACGTAAGGCCTTTTGGCCAACACTATCAGCCAGCAACAGCCAAAGCAGCCACATTCGAAATACAAACAGTTCTGGGGCTTGAAAAATGGTGTTGTATTGTGCACTTTTGCAAGGTTGCCTTGTCGAGCTGTGGCCGCACTGGTGGCAGGGGCTGACAGGAGCTGGTAGAGCGGGAGGGGGCCGGGCGTGGCAGGTGTAAGAGACCAGGCCACATTTTGTTGATGGTTTTGGTGGTGTCAAGCGGCGAGTGAAGTCTTTTTGATAGTCATACGGAAAGTGCTCAGCCCCAAGCCATTAAATCATTCAATGCCATTGAATTGTAGCTTTATTGCATACTTTTTGGGGCCGCCAGTGAGTATAAATTGTAGAGCAATTAATCAATAAACAATTAAAATAACCTAGTTTTTGTTGCGCACTTTGTGTGCTGATTAATCGAATATTGTGGTCACGCTCGTGACTTGCATTCGCACAAGTTTTTAATTGTCATTTATTTAACTGCTGTCGAGTGGTAACTTAAATTGATGACCTTTAAACCAACTTAACAACTCTCGAACAACAATTGTGAGCACACTTAATTGTTAAATTAATTGCACATTTTAAATGTTTGTTAATGAATTTAAAATGAGCTTGCACTAAAATTTTGTTGGTTCTTCAGTGTCAGCCTCGAAAAACAAAATTAAGGCGAGGACAAACTGTTAAAGCGCGAAAAAATAAATTTCATAACCTCACAGAGATACACAGGTAACAAATTCTCACCTGTGCCAAGAACATAATAATAAAATTCTTATGGCCGCCCCGAAAAATAAGAAAATGGCACATGAAAGCCGCACGCAACACATTAAATAAGCTCTTGGAGTCGTACAACGGGGCGTATGTGCAATTTGCTGGCGTTAGAGCATGCTCATCAACTTCAAGAATGTTTTATACTTAATTAATGCATAATAAGCCATTTCCATTTTCCGCCAAGTTATCTACGGGGCCAACGAAAATCGTTTCCGTTTCCGGTCGCTATAAGCAAATCTGATTAAGTGTTGTCAAGTTTCGCTTTTGTGTGTTCAACCGACCTTCTCATTGTTGTTAGAACTCTCTTATATTTGTACCTTTTCTTAGTTGCAATAAAGGACAATTGAAGAGGGGAATAACGACTGCTTGGAATGGACCGTAAATGCCCAAGCAAACTTGTTTACGTAATTAAAATTCATTAGCTAACGGTTCGCAGGGCATCTTTTCTATAGTTGTTGCTAAATACTTGGGAATGTCAATGGCAGCATTCTTGCAATTTGCAATCCTGTCATTACCAGTGCGATTTTAGCAGTTAAAATGCAGACAAGTGGCATTCAAGCAATGTGGGCGGCAACTGGGAGGCGTGCCATATTACAATACTCTATTATGCAAGCTGCATAATTTGCGTTGCTATGAAATATTAACAAAAAGATTGAAGCACACACAAATGCAATTAAAACGCGATGAAAAAGAGGTACTTTTCAGATATCAGACAGATTTACAAAGTTCTTGAATAAATAGAAACGAGCTTAGTTCTAAAAGTTCAAGCTCTGTTAAATTAGAATTACTAAAAAACTTTTGACACTTAAAAGCATCTAGAATAAAGAAAGTAAATCTATAAAATCTGCATAAATGAAATGCTTATATTGCAATATAATTTCCTGGAAAGGTCAGAAAGGCTTGTATAAAGACTATATCATGAATTCAAAGCGAAAGTTGAATTTAATTTGCCCGTAATTTAATGAAAAGTTGAGCGCTACCCAAATTAGGTTCGCTTTCTCAATGTGTAGGTAAGTTTATTCCTCTCGATAAATGCCTTACTGGCATTCAAAAATTCAAGCATCACTTTATCGGGCAGAAATACGTATGCGAAGCTGAGTTAAACTCCTACCTTAAACTAGACATTGAGAAAGTGGCCCTTAACAATGCAAATTTAATTAAGATTTCAACTGTGTGGCAACTCTCTTTTTGGACAGAAAAATGTGTGCAAAGTTAAGCTCCACCCTACACTAGACATTCTGAAAGTGGCTTAGCACCACAACTTTTATTAAGATTTCAATTGTGTGGCAACTCTCTTATTGGACAGATACGATTTATGCGAAGCTTAGTTGAACTCTTTAGCCTAGATATTGAGAGAGTGGCAACATAAATTTAGATTTTAAGTGTGTGGCAACTCTCTTTTTGGACAGAAAATTGTGTGCAAAGTTAAACTCCACCTTAAACTAGATATTGAGAAAGTGGCCCTTAGCAATGCAACTTTAATTTAGATTTGAACTGTGTGGCAACTCTCTGCAGTATATTTGAAGTGTCAAATAGGACGCTTTGAAATAGCCAATGTAAATTGTGAGTTTCAAAGCACAATTGCAGTCATAGTCAAATTGCAAAGCAATTTAATCTATATTGATTTTTGTTGTGTTTTGTCTTAGCTATTGCCTCTAACTGCTAGTTACGACATTACTTTTTTAATGTACACGTACGTTGAACACTGACCATTGACAGCTGACCCTGGTCCCAAGGCCGTAATCGTTTTTCAGGTAATTTTCCAGAACACATTTTATTTGAGCTCATCCACGTTGCGCAGGTAGAACAAATGACTTGCAATTTATTACTTTAATTAAATTGCTGACGTTGGGCTCGTGTTGCATTTTTATTGTGATTTTACTTATCTTGAAAATGTTTATCCAGACGGCGCTCACAGGGCCGCCTGTCTAGAAGTACTAACATTTTTACTCAGTGCATGGCAACGGGTCGCAACAATGCCTGGAGAATATTAAAACGAATGAGTTATGCACAGGATGAACGGCCGGAGGAAACTTCGCCCAGCTGTTCCTGCTCCTGTTCGTTTCTGTTCCGATTCGTAGACCTGGCCTGAGGCCATAAACCGTGCGCTCAGTCGTGCATGCACCCTAATGACAGTCTTAAATAAATAAGCAGCCACAGGGGTCTCCGTCTTTGGCCGCAGCAGGAGTCGGCCAAATGGCCAAGGTTTCAATTGTATTTTTAAAGTTGCTTTCAGTTATTGGTGTGCAAGTGCCGCGAGGACTATGATTATACAACATGCCTGACAAATCAAATTGATAAATATTTAAAACTTAGTTTCTGAACGCAATAGTTTTGCATATTAAATGCGGCTGTCATAAGCAGCTCATAGCTTTATTTAATTAAAGAATAAAACTCACTTTAAAAAGCACTTTTATATTTGTTTCAAAGCAGACTTCATATTTTGCATATTTGGCAAAATATTTCATGAAATGGTGTGGATAATAAACACGAATGTTGACTATGAATTTGCCGTCATTTCATGGATTGATGATTTGAATTTTAAGCGTGTGATATCTCTGCTATTCAGTTTGTGAATTTATAAATGCAGCACGGCATTTTTACAGTCCATAATCTATTTAAAATTGCAGAAGGGGGCGCCTCTCCCTCTAGTATACATATTCTTAATCATCAGCAACAACCGGCAATGTGGGTCTGTGTATCCGCGTCCATCTCAAGGATTATAATATCTAGAGTCAACAAATTTGGTATGTGGGTTACCATACGCATATCAAGTTCGTTTCAAATAATCCCCCATCTCCGCATCGCCGAAAATCGATCAAAAATAGGAAAAAGCTTTTTGTGTACTGTGTAAGTATTGTAAATGGGTAAATGAACACCGAAGAAACTCTTTTTGAAGGATCCTTAGCTAATTTAAAAGGGTGGGGTTCTTCTGTGTATCTGTTTAAACGCGTCAATCTCAAACGCTATAAGAGCTAGAGTCAACAAATTTGGTATTTGGGTTATTATACGCATATTAAGTTTGTTTCAAATAATCCCCCATCTTCGCACCACTGAAAATCGATGAAAAATAGGAAATAGCTTATTATCTACTGTGAAAGTATTGTAAATGTGTAAATGAACACCGAGGAAACTCTTTTTGAAGGACCCTTAGCTAATTTTGAAATGACAACGTTTATTCTTCATTTCTGTAAGGTGGGATTCTTCTGTGTGTCTGTTTAAACGCGTCAACCTCAAAGACTATAAGAGCTAGAGTCATCAAATTTGGTATGTGGGTTATTATACGCATATCAAGTTTGTTTCAAATAATCCTCCATCTCCCCACCGCCGAAAATCGATCAAAAATAGGAAATAACTTGTATCTACTCAAAGACTATGAGAGCTAGAGTCAGCAAATTTGGTATGTGGGTTACAATATGCATATCAAGTTTGTTTTATATAATCTCCCATCTCCGCATCGCTGGGAATTTAAAGCCATTATATTAAAGTTATATCTTTTTATCCACTGTTTAAATGAATTATTTAATTAAGCTGGGTAAACGAATACCGAAGAAACTATTTTTGATAGACACCTAGATAATTTCGAAATTATAAGGTTTCTTGTTCTTTCCTGTATTGTTCTTATTGTATTGAATTGAGTTTGTTTCTTTATTTATGACAGTAAACGAGCGTTATTCGCACGTGTTTACATTTGAGCACGAGGCAGGGTTGAGGGTATCTCGCAGTCGAACACACTTGACTGGGCGCACTGCTGCGTGTTTTATTTGCATAATTAATCATGAATCCAATGACACAATGGCAGTACAGTTTTCATTTGAGTTGCTTGCATAACTAGATACACAATACCCGCATATTGTTGCTACTATATTGTTCTTGGTGCGCCATCGAGTGTCACGCTGTTATCGTCACCATGGATTTGGAATGCCTTAAATCAACACACGCGCTTCAAGCCATCTGATGTAGTATATTGGCAATGGGAGAATCAAGCACCACAATGGCAACAAAACTGCTGATACAGCTACTATTGATTGCATTCGTGCCAGAAGGTCGATGAAAATGGCACGCACCTGAGAGGTGTGAAAGGAAATGAGCCGACAAACAACAGCGGAGAATGGCAAACGTTTCGTGGCCAGATCCAAAAAGCCCGGCCATAAATTAAGCCAAACTGGCAGTGGCCCGCTCCATTGGCTGAATGGTAATTCACTAAAGTATGACAAGTTGACTCATAAATAAATGCTTGCATGTTGTGGGTTGTACATTTTGCCCGGCGACAGCATCAAAAAATTATCATCAAAAAATAATTTCAGGGGCTTAACGCAGGTGCATTATACCCAATGAGGTGTCATAAACCTTCGTGCCACAAGCAAATACACAATACACTTGGCAGAGATTTGGGCATATGCTCATGATGCCACTAAGTGAATCTTAATGGCATAAAGTTCGCCCTTCTTTTATTTAGCCTGGCTAATAGGGCCGCTGAAACGCAAACAGCTCTAGAGGGACCCACTTACTAAGGTTATAAATATATGCTCCTAAAAGCGAGCTTTACTTTTTTGTAAGGATAATGAAATATCAATATTTACATAGTATAGGAAACCTTGTTAATACGGGTTTTTACTTAACTAAATAATGTCTTTTATTACAGCAATTTTTTAAACCCTGATACCCAAACATATCCGAAGTTTGCATCTACATAAAATGTCATCTAATATATGCTATGCCAATAAATAACTGAATTAACTCTCAAAGGCCGCTTATCAGCCATGACAAATATATGTTGGCACACTGTGCGTGTCTCACAATGGGACAATTAATAGAATTTATGTGGGGTAATTTGTATAACTAGGCTCACTTAATTGTCCAGCCCGGTCAGATCAAATTAAATGCACGCATATAGATAGACTGTAAGCACACACATGGCCAAAAGTCAAATACGTTCATAAATTACACAAACTTGGCCATATTTAATGACCAAAATAGACGAGGGTAGGCCAGCTCATAATTACCGAGCTGTGCCTAACTAAATACATCTTTGTTATGATTACAATTGTCTATATGCGGGTTAAAATTGCGTGTGTGGAAATATATTTTCGAGATAAGCGCATTAATTTTGGTCAATGGCAGAGCTTAACATTTATTTTCAAAGAACAATTAATCATTATATTTAATGACGTTTCCGGTATTCCTGCTGCGGTTATTATTATAACTGATTAAACACAAATGCATTTTACATTTGCCTGCCGGAAAGTGCATACATATTCTCACATATATTTACATAATAGCTGACAAAACCCCTGCTTTGCTCGGCGAAGTATTTAGATTAAAATGCATTATGTTAAATTTGACTACTTTCGTCAATCGTTAGAAATACACAAAAATAGCGTGCCTTCCTAAATAGTTGAGCCACGTGCTCAGGATTTGATTTTTTGTGTAGGAACATATAATCTTACTCATTTGACCTTGAGCCCCATTTCCCGCCAGTGGCGGAGGTAGATTTTTCAAAATCGGTTATCACGCTTTTAAATTATATTTGGTGCAGTTTTGAAAATGGAAGCTTGAAGTCAATTGCAAGAATAAAACCAAAATATCAGACAACTTTCCTCATATTTTCCGCCTGCTTTTTGTGATTAGCTTTGGAAATTAGTATAAGCCCATTCGGAACATTATCAAAACAGTTTCTTGTTACAGTTTTCTGCGACTTTCCACGGCATTTTCAAAAAACCCTGTCTAACAGTGCACTTTCATCATGGATGGAACCTATTGTGAACATTTCCATCACTCATTCAGGACAAACTCTTTTATATATATAGATAAAAGTATGCAAACTGCGCATACAATCAATTTCAATTAGGCATCAAGTTGAGCGCTTAATTCGACAGTCAACACTCGATCGATGCGCTGATTGACAGGCTGTGTAAACTTTTGACAGCTGCTAGAAAATTCCTTGCCCCATGGCATTTAAATGCGCATACGCCCCATATGCCAGTCAGTCTGCCTGTCAGCGAGTCAGTTATTCAAAAGGGGCGTAGGAATTTCGAAAAGGCAAACAAAAGGCCAACTATTTGATATGCAATGCGCAATGCTTTGGAAATTATGAAGATGCCTTTGTCAGGCCAAAGCAAAGCTTAGCGTACAAGTGTCCTGGAGCCTTTTGTCCCAGAGTCACGTTGGTCACGTGCCGGCCTGAACAAATCCATTTGTTGACAATTTGATTACGTGTTGTGTTGCTAAGCTCCTGAAATTAGTTAAGAAAATTGTGCACTGATGTGTAGCAATTTTGTGCAAAGTTCTAATCCTGACAATTTGTTTTGGTTGTTGAGAAAATTTTAATTTCGTTTTGTAATTACTTTGGCTAGCTAGAAAATAAACTTCTGGTTGGATGGTAGAAATGAATATTGCTGGAAAACGTTTACCAACAATCAATGTATTTTATCTCATTAAAACGAACTCTTTGCAAACTTCAACTACATTAGCATTTTGCAAAGCTTCTTCTCCCCAAGCTAAAAACAAATTGTTCCACTTCCTTGGCCGTCCATTATAACGTATCCGGTCTATTCACGGTCCCAAAAAAAAACTCACATATTTTTTATTAAAATGTTGCCCAAACCTCTCACGGAAAAGTTTGCAACAAAATTAAAACTGCCCACAAGCATTGGGCGCCAACGCAGCACAAAAGTTGTTCAAAAACAAGTACAGACGTCATAGGTGCCATTTCCCGACTGCAGTATGCTCTGTTTTCAATCTGTGATTATTTGTGGAGGCGCAACATGAACAAATAGTATTCCGTATGTCAAATTTGGTGACTGTAGCTATAACATACGTGGGAGGTGTAGATTTTGAAAACTGTAGAATATATATACTCCCCAGCTATAAGGTGTGGGAGATATAGATCTCAAGATTTTATTACATAAAGATGTATGGGTTACCCTTGCTCCTATGGTATGGACAGACAGATGGACAATGTACAAACCCAATATACTCGTTTTACCAAACATATTGCTGGAAACAGAGTATAATAATATTTCTAGAATTAATTTCTGTTTTACAGCACGCGCACGAGCTAAGCCAAACTATGTGGCTAGGAAAGCTCTCAGAGTTCTGCGAAAAAGAAAATAAAATATGGCAAATAACAGAAAATAGGATGGAGAACGGGACTTAAGGATACTCCGCACTCAGCACACCAAAAAGTGGCTCTGCATAGGGATAATCAGACCTAAGTTTGAGTTTCGCATTCTGAAATATTTCATTTTAGGATTAAAAAAGGAACCTACAGAAAAACCAAGGTTTTTAAATACTCCAAGTGTTTGCAACACACTTTTATGTGGAATTCAATCGAAAAAGGCAATTTAGAACAGGTTCGACAACATACGCTTTAAATTTGTACAAGTTCAGCATACCCACGCCTCTATTCGTTACAGGGTACAGAGAACACAGGCAGAAACACTCTGTTGCTGGTTTTAATAAAGAATATACTCAAATGCAAAGAGGGAAGTGGTTATGGTTATGGTTGCCAGTGCAGGAGCAAGTGCCATTTGCTACCGGCTCTCTTCTTTGTGCTCGGGCTGTTGTCCTTTTGTTGCCGGCAGCACGTTAAGGACAATTGAAATTGAAACTTATTACGCCGATGACGACAGAAAGGGACCATAAAAACCAAGTGCAGTGAGCTTAGAGTCGAATCTGTAGAGTGGAACGGCGGGAGAAGAGAGTTCAGGTGCGGCAACAGCACGGCAGGCGTGCAAAAATGCAATTTGCTAGCCGGGAATCATATATCGTAATGTTTATGAGATTGTGCGAGAAAATTGTAATTGAATCCTTTAGGCGGCATATTAAGAATGTGCAATGGGTGCAGAAACTCATACTCTGCACAATTTCATCAAGTTACAAATTTGCTGCATTCCTTAAGGCTAAATTGAATATTTAGTCTGTAAGAATGCAAAGGTTTCATTTGCTGGCATGATTTTTACATTACATGTGAATAAACGGGGTTATTTAATCCGTGCAAATGTATGTAACAGCCAGAAGGAGACATCTCCGACAATATAGAGTATATATATTTTTGATCAGTTTAAGTCGTCGAGTCGCTATGGCCTTATCCGTCTGTCTGTCGGTCTGTCTATATGAACAGTATGAACGCGCCGATCTCAGCAACTAGCTAGAGACACCATTTGGAGTGTAGGTTCGCGTATAGCTGGCGCAGGTCAAGTTTGTTTCAGATATCAGATATCTCCTCCCGCATCCCGGCATTTCGATAAATAACGTTTTCAGCAACAATTCTAAAAATATATCCTTATGATTTGACATGTATTATACTTGAGGCTATTTCAATTTACTTCCCAACTTTCAAGTCAATCGATTAATAAACACAGAAGTTATTCAAGAAACAGGATTCAGTAATGCAGAGCGGGTTACCACTTGAAATGCCTTGCTTGCACTGCAGTGCACTGTCACTTGTATGTGTGTGTATTTTGATATTTTTTCTTTGTTTATTATAAATAAGTATACGAGGATGAGTTCGAATATTTGAGACCTATGTACAAGGAGTTTTGTAGTCGGGTATAGTCGATCAGAGCATTCTTACTTGTATTACATTCTCAATTAAATATCAAGTTAAAATCACTGCATTACAACAATCTAAAAAATAATGATTTAAAAAATTAAATTGAGTAGTAATTAGTTTTCATAACACCTGTTGAGGTCCTTTCGCCATCTGTGATACTTCAAGGTTTCCATTACGCAATGAGAGTTCGCAAAAAAAAAACAGGGAAAAATTAATTCTACACTGACATGCGAAAATTTAATTTTCACATCGTATGAAACTTACGACATGTCACGCTTGCGTGGAAAATCTTCTTCATGTTGCTTTTGTTGCCGTTGTTGCCTTTGCTGTTTTGCTTTTCGTTGTTCGCTTTTTATTTTCACAGCAGTTTCCGCTGCCTTTTTCTTTATTTTGCTTTGAGGCCATTATAAGAAAGGCGCTTGTGCGTAAGAACGTTGCTGTTGTTGTTCCTTTATAATAGTTGTTTTTTTATTATTGTTGGTTTTGTAGTTGGCATTATTGTTGCCCGATGGCTGGAGCTTATATTTATTGTGGTAATTTATACTTAAACTTGCGCCACGTGCACAGGTTTCCATTACATTGTTTTATGTCGCCATTTAGTACACAACTGTCAGTTTTATTTCTGGCTTGTGTGTGTGTGTGTGTGTGTGTGTGTAAATGGTGTGTGTCCGTGTCAGGCCATTGTATTACTTTATGCACACTTATTTAAATGCCAGTCTAAATTAACAAAGGTGACATTTCAAAATGGGTTAGAAGACGTCACGGTTCTTTAACTGTGCTCATTAAATCAAAATTGAACAATAAAAGCAGTGTAATAAAGTGTAATTAGTTGCTTATACAAGCAAAGACGATGACAACACAGGAAAAGAAGATATTAAAAATGTAAAATGTAATTAAGAAAATTACCATGATTAAAACGTTAATTCGTGTAATTAGCAAACAAAAAACGTTATTATTTTATTCAATGTGTAACTGGTATAAATAGAAATTTCATTTTTGTTTACTAAAGTGTTCCATCGGTTATAATTATTATTATTGATTATAGTGACAAACTGGCTACTAAATCCATTGGCTGTGACATCATACCCAAGCCTGGAATTCGAACTAAGCTCTTTGACTTTAACAAACTCATTTATCGAAACGACAAGAATCCAATTAAGTATTCAGCAATAATTCACACAAAATTAATCCACATTCGCCTTCAGTGTTAGCCATGCTAATTGAGACCATCTGTGTATGGGATTATCCTCACAAATGTGGCTAGGAAAAGCCAAAAGCACAGTAAGAGGCCGGCTAAATATCAGTATCTATAGCACTAAGTATACTCGCAGCATTAAGGTCCGGTTTGCCATGAGACTAATTCCTAATTTAAAACTTTGCTGCCACATTTCATTTCCAATGGTGATTATACAACTGAGGCTTGACCAGCACTTAATTAAGCAGGAACACAGAATTAAATTAACTCAACGCTGCTCGGCCCAAAAGAGTCATAACAAACTGCTCATTCCACTCTATGGAAGAGGGGGGGTGTTGTGCAAGGCAAACATTCAAATGTAAACAAACATGGGGAACAAAAAAAGCACTGAACTGGTCTCAAGTGTCGTTTTGTGGCGCATGCAACAACAATGGAAATGAAAGAACAACAGCTCATCAATATCCCAAGACAACAAGCACAAAGAAACAAGTTTGAGTGGTTTAGTCGGGAGTGCTCGACTAGGAGATACCTACCATAAGTTGCAAGTATATGTAAAAGATGAATACCATTTCTTGTTGTGAATACATTGACTCAGTGTGAATACCAATCAAATAAATAGTCCCACATTAGAGGGACACAAAGAAGGGGATGATTTGTCAAGATATTTTGAGGATACAACAGGGAAGATATATAATGGATTCTTTTAAAGGTGGGCATGGGAATTTGTAGAGTCCAGCGACAGAGAATCTTCAGCTGAATATCCTTGTAGGCCCCCTCTTCACTAATTCTCGTGATGGCTTTCTTCTGGAAACTATGAACTCTCCTAAGATTGATCCTTAAGACTGGTTACCATAATAGGTATTATTCATGCCTTACAGGTGGCAAAACATATGTAATGATCTAAATACATTAAATATTTCATTAAAACCCATATTTTTCAATAATAATAAACTTAAAATTGTTAAATTCAAGACCATTGCTAAGAAGCAATATATTTCAATGTTTTACCAACGCTTACAATTATTTATTTATTTATTTATTGTCATACCGTAACAATGTTTTTAAATTTTGTTTTATTTTAATAAAAAAGCTTCTCATTATAATATAATTTAAAAACACAATTAGGACTAGATTTGACGATGTAAGGATATCCAATTATTCGAATATCCCTAATTTTGCCACCTCCTTACATTGTTTAATATTAGTTTACTTCTAACCAAGTTCCATATCTGACTGTGGCAAGTGAAACAGATCAAAACGATGCCTGTAAAATGCCTACTGTTGTCGATTTTTGTTACAGGGTATAACGAGCCACTAGACAGACATAAAACGACTGCGCATTATCATTACCAGCGAGTAGATGGTCTGTGTGGTAGTTTTTAGAACAGAACATTTCATTTTGATGAGTTTAAAACGCTCGGAGTGGGAAAATCTTTACGATACCACCAACTAATTTTCGCGAAATGCCGCAAAGTGGGCAACGTAAAGTGGCAGCCACTAAAATTTTCCGCTGCTTGATTACGAACTTTCCGGAGTGCAAGCTAATCTCACTTGTATTTGTATTTGTCTTCATAAGTGTATGTATACATACTAGTTTGTGTATGTGTGTGATGTTGCCGTTCGTATAAGTCAACACATACGTGCATACATATACTATATACATAGTATATATATATATATAGTTGGGCAGCTCAGCACAAATTTGTGTGTCACTCAAAATGTTTGCCAACTCTTTGCCACTGGCAACAACATTTTCTGCAAATATTTGAAAGCAAACAAAGCGCAAAAAATTTAATTCAATTTTCAACTTTTTACTTCCCTGTAACTATAATATGGGTAGAAAGGGGGTATTAAATCTGTGCGTATGTATGTAACACGCAGAAGGAGACATCTCCGACCCTATCAAGTATATATATTCTTGATCAGTATCAATAGCCGAGTCGATTGGGCCTTGTCGGTCGGTATGTATGAACGCGTCGGTCTCAGCAACTATAAGAGCTACGGACAATATAATTGGATGTAAGTTCGTGTATAGCAGACGCAGGTCATTTCAGATATTTCCCCCCACACCCCCACAATTCGATGAAAACCTTTTACAGCAACAAATTTAAAGATATTGCCTTGGGATTTTGCATGTATAACATTTGGGTCACTCCCAAATCTTCTGTCCAAATTTCAACATAATCGGTTAATAAGCAGAGAAGTTATTCAAGATACAAGATTTAGTGCTGCCTTTCTCGCACTGCAGTGCGCTGTCGCTTGTGTGTGTGCGTATTTGTGTATGTGTGTTTCACGAAGATGTGTTTGGAAGCTTAAGACGTGGTACAGGGAGTCTCGTAGTCGGGTATACTCGACTAAAGCATTCTTGCTTGTTTCATACAATGAAACACTACTAATAGGAATTGACCATGCTTCCATTTTTATAGTCTAGCAGAGGGCTTTATAACTTTTTCACGAAATGTGTAACGTACTGAAACAGGCGTTAGAAATAATATATATTCTATATCATAATTCTATAACCATGTCCGTCTGGTTGTCTGTCTCTATCTATACACACCTGATCCTCAGATTTAAAGCTATCTTATTACAGATGATTATTTTTCTTGCAGGCGGTACATATAGTATATCATAACTGGCTGTATCAAATCCCTATATCATAATGCTGTTATAGGAACAATCGGTTGTATCATGAGTTGCATATAAATCGCTTAGGTCTTACTGATATTACAACCAAACTGACCAATTGCAAGATTTATTATACTGTTCATAGACTGCAAAAATCTGAATAAACTCTGTTCACTATAGCATATAGCTTGAATAGTAACAATACGTTAACTTTTTGTATAAATAAAGGTAAATATTTTGTTCGTGTTATTGCATAGTTTGTGTATACACGTTAAATACTTTGAGAATAAATGCAAATGCTTTGGCATTGTTTATGCATTTGCCACATGAACAATTTGCGTTACTATTTATTTATTGAAGTCTCATCCCCATTTATCCATCTCTTCCGGGCCCCAGAGCTCTTGGTTACATTTGGGATTGTTTGCAAATTGAGTTCGTTTACGAATTTCAGCTTCCATTTTATTTGCATCTCATGTTTGTGCAATTAAATATTAAAATCAATTAAAGCCCTTGAGCTATTCGGGCGACTCTGACGTTTCGTTTGAATTATTTTTTGATTTGTGCCCACTGGGCAATTTGCGTTCAGGCATATTTGCCTCCTAATGAGAAATTGCAGTTTGTGGCTATGATTAAATTCTAAGTGCTGAGACAAACAACAAATACGAGAATGTATGCATAAGGAGGTATCAAACTGTTCAAACATTTATGGGTGTTGATGGCCGCAAATCTGATGAGTTTAGGCTCTGACGTCAAGGAATCTCTAATTAGACAGGCAGGCAATGGAAAGTTTATTTAATATAAATGGGCTAAATTGAATTGAAGCTGCATATATTAACTATTCATTTTGAAATGGTTTTAATAGCTAATGTCGATAAATGGGCATTTTAAAGTGAAATAATAATTGGGGCTCTCAAAGTTTTATAGATGAAAGTCTAATTTTAGTCGGATCACCTTCACACTCATTTTCAAAGCTTTTCACATCAAATAATTCGATGCGTTCTCACCGATTTTGGAAAATTCACGCCCACAGTCGCAAAATTGTAGGAAATTAGGATTTTAGGATTTTAAAATAGCTCATCGAACTTAAGAACTCATCCTGACGGTTGGCAAATGGTTGAAAATTCTGGCAAGCCTTTTCTGCTTTTCGTACGATTGGCTTAAAACTCAGTTTTATAATCCTACATGAAAAACACTATGACTTAACAATTTTCTCTACTACCACGGATGGGACGGTTCACTAATGTAAAAAATAAATTTCAATCTAAATATTTCGATGGGCAATGCTGGGGTTTTTCCAGCTAGTCGACGATATTTTATAAGGAATTTGTCATTTTCAACATTTAGTTTCCCACTTGTCTATACCACACTATCATTTGAAAATGTGTAAGGCATTTGACTCCTCCCCGCTCATATTTTCAAAACCACTTGACAACCAAATACGCGAAATTCTTTGCAATTGAAGCCACAATTCCACACAGCTCTTGGCTGTATCCCATCCATATAATTCGTTGACTCCCCATACCATTCTGTGTCATAAATCAGTGTCTAAGTGCGCCCATAACCATGCCATAACGTTGCTTGTAGCCACATCTGCTCCTCTTGCACTCCCCACTTCACCAATGAGATCCACCGAGCTGTCGTGGCACATAGTTTCCGTTTTGTATTCGAATTGTTGACCTTTGCTTGCTGTTTGTTGCCATAATAATTTGTAGTTGCAAAAGCCGGAATACTTAACACAAAAAATAATAAACAAAATAGCTCTGAGTGGTGCCGAGTTTCCTCTTTCGGCGCTTAAGTTTATGGACAGCGGCATGCAATGAATCTGAACGCCAAATTTGTAGCCCCAGCCTCGAGGAGTGGGTAAACCAACGAAAATATTAAGTACAAGTGCTCTATTTGCAAGCTGCTCGACTATGGAATACTCAGCTTCATAGTATTCTATATATCTACTCGTATATAGTAGAGATGGGATCGGGTGGGAATCGAGACGTTCCCGAAAAATTTCTTCTGGTTCGGACGGGCTTGTTACAAATATTAGAGTTCCCGCAGGATGACTTGGCTGTCAGGAAATTTTCCCCTGCCAAAAATATTATTACTAGTATTTTTCTAGTATTATAAATAAAACTCCATGAACTTGTACTTTGGCATTGTACTATTTGTACTGTTATAGATAAGTTTACCACACTTTAAAGGAGGTGCCTTATCATATTGCAAGGTATTCAGGCGGGATACGGGATCCCCAGGTTAGTTTGATGAAAACCAGGAGGGCTTGGGATGGCAAAAATGTTTTTTCGATGAATTTTTAAGACGAGCCAATTACTGATATTATATAATTGTACGCAGAAAACAAAATTGTGTGAAATGATAAGATATTTGATCTTTTTCATATCATTTGTTTGACCAATAAGAAAGATAAATATGATATGTTCGAAAGTATCAATTTGATAAAACGTATGTCGAATATAGAAATTATTTATACATTTTAAAGTTAAAGTCAATGTTTAAGTATTAAAGTAATATGAAAGATTATATTAACCAGAACTTTTCTTCTTCTATGTTTTCGCACATTAGGCATAACTCACATAATTCTCTTAAGTAGAAGCTTTAATGTGGTTTGCTTTTAAATTAACCAAAATCCAAGTTAAGGATTCCAGAAATCGTGTAAATATGTTTATGTGCTTAGCAGCAAATACCCTTTTGCCTATTTTGAATAAGGGGCAAAAACATACACACAAAATATGTGAAAAGCACTCGGCTTGCGCTTGGTCCTTTCGCCTGGAGGGGCCTGCTCATTTTAAAAGCGGATAATAAAAACGGATTTACAGTTATGGGCGCAAACATGCCGTAAAGCAAATACATGAGAAAGAAAAATCAAGAAAATTCCCCAAGGGCGCCAACACAGACCTGGAAATAGTTGGCGCGCATTTCATGCACTTGGCCGCCACAGGGCAGGCGCAGGATCCTAAAGCCCAACGCTCAAAGCCCAAAGCCCGAGCCCTCAAGCAGATGTAGTAGGTGCGTGACCCTGGAAAACACCGACGACAATTCAAATCCAATTAAAGTAAAAGCAATTTGCTCCTCATATAGCAAATTGCTGCCATAAAATATAGTTGGGTTGGTGCGATTGTGGAAATTAGAACGCTTTGAAGGCTCTATTTAATTAGACACTTAACGGCTAACAGGACAACAGGACTAAGCTGCTGAGGGTGCAGTTAACAAAGCCATTGTCTCGCTCAAGAGATCGTGGGCAACAGTTGCATTGTCAGGACATGCAACAATGGCGACACTCAGAGATGCGAATGCGGATACGGTTAGATGGGTTTTGAAAATTAAACAGCTTATGCCCTTACCCACTGAAATTGAAAGGTTACAATGTCATTGGGTTTGTGCTAAAATATGACATGTCTACAAACCTATACGTAGTGGAAAACTTTGTTAATTTCTAGAAGAAGAAAGTGCTAAGCCATGTTCTATGAAAACAATTGTCTGTCTTACTTACTTATTAATTCGCATTTTACAACATTTGTCAGAGTATTTAGTATTCGGCGTGTATTAAATATTCTCGCCTTGCTTTTATTAAGTTTAGTTGCATTGCAGGCTTATCGAAATGAGGGCGTTCGTCCTTATCAGAGCCTGCATCTACGTCGCTGCACATTAAAATTGCAAACGGCACAGTCAAAGCGTGCGGGCAGGATGCGGGGACGGGGCTGGGTGTCCTTCAGTGCGACACATGATGACAAGGGCCACATAAGTATGCAAGACTTTCAATCAGAGTGCATTGAAACGGAAATTCTGCGCTGCAGCGCAGAAAGGAAGGAAATACATGCTCGAGTGAATGACTTGACTGACTGACTCACTGACTGATTGACTGACTGACTGACATTCTGTTTGATGGACGAACTGATGGTCGGATGGGCAAGACTAGCAGTCGCCTTGCAAGTGTACTAACTAGTATATCAAATAACATTCAATACAATGCCTTGAGAGCTGTTTAAAAGCAGTTTATATTTAGATGCCCCTTCCTATGCCTTCAATGAGTACATCCTATGCCCAAAAAGGCATATAGAGGGTATATCGTTAGGGAAACGTTGGAAACAAGCATTTTTGCAAAATTTGACAATGATTTCAACCAGCTTATTTCTAAGCTCAAACAGTTCCTTTGATGCGGTTTTTAATATGTGGCAACTTTCTGCAAGTTTATTTTGTATATTTGTAAATGATAGATCCAACAGCATAAATGCAGTATATAAGAGTCAAATTATGGTATTTTAATTAAATTTACAATTAAAATGCTTAATTAGACCTGATATTTAACACACTTTCAACCGTTTTGAATCGTAGCTACCTTCTACAGGGTATCTCACAGCTTAGCACTCTCCATCAGAGCGCTCTTTCCTATGTACAGTGGCTGTTGTTGTTCTGCTCTAGCCCAAGGAGTGGTCGTTAAGAAGGCTGCTCCTGTCAGTTTGCCGCTGGCAAGGACTTTGCCTCCAACTTTGCATACTTTGAACTTTGGCAATATATTGTATTAAAGTTGCGCTATTGCAGGAAATATTGTTGTTGTTGTGCCCGATGCTCTTGTTGTTGCAGTTCATTTGCCAACGAAAAGTCAAAGTATCTTCCAAGGACGGAACATTATTATGAAATATCAAATTGCCTGTTAGAAATCATCATCTATGCCTAGCTGCAGTATGCAAATATGGTTTCAATAAAATGCGATGAAGTTCATAAACTGCAATTGAGTTTGAGGATAAAGTAAGTTGATAACTCAAATAACTAAATGCAATTCAAGCTAAACGATTTGAAATTTCTTAAATTCCTTAACAGCTCTTACAGCTGAGTGCCTATCTAAATTACTAAGATACAAAACACGAAATCAAACAAATCGCAAAACCGTAAGCAAATACTTTACGCGCCGATAAATTTGAAATTTCGATTTCAATTTCCTGGCTGACTGAATCAATGTCGTTGCGGCTGAGTATCAAAACTCACGGCTATACAAACCATTTGCCAGTCCGATAAGATTCCACGTAATGACCGAAAATCCGTAACTGAAATAAATTTGATTTTATTGACAGTGAATCAGCGGCAACGCATTAACAATGCCAGACAGACAATGGGCCAGGCAAAGGAAATTACATTTAGGCCTCCATTGTTGTTTAGCAGTCAGAGCCAGCGAATGAATTATGATGTGCCCCAAAAAAGGGGTTTCCCCCATCCCCCATCCCAGCCCCACCCCATCCATACCTAAGTAGTAGTCAGCGCACCTGCGTCAACGTGACGTATATAAATCTTGAAGCTCCGATTACGGCTCGTTAAAAGTTTCCGTGTTTCGTGTTGTGGCCCAGTCCATTGTTATTAAATATTAAGGTAATTTGTGGATTTACACGATTTTCGTCCAATGTGGGTCATATTTATGAGCACCACGCTCTGCATTCGTGTTCTCGAGCATTCCTGTAATTTATTAGCCCCGTGTTTCATTATTTAATTGAATACGCATAGCATAGCCAGCATAGATAAATGACCGTTGTCGTCAAAAGTGCGGCATTAAATTTGTGGGCACTTAGAGGCCACGACAGCCAGGACAGCCAGGACAGCCAGGACAGCTAGAACAGCCTGTACAGACACCCCATGACAATTGTTTTATTAATAGCCAGGCCCAATTTGCTGTAGTAAATAGCCGCATTTGTGTCTGAAATAACTTAGCAGGCTACAGCTGAGCATGTTGAATCTGCATCTGTTATTGACATCAGTTATTCCATTAGAGATGAGCGATAGTTAACATCTACGAGCTCTGTAAATATGCAGATCTTGACTTATTAAACTCAATACATGATTGGGTAAGATCGCAAGGTGACGATCAGAACCAGCTCTTAAAATTCGCGAAAATTATCTTCAAGGAATACTACCACTAAGGACCAGATGGTCTATGTGAGGCCACCCGTAGGGATGACCTGGCGTCCTAAAAACCTATATAAAGTAGCAGCACGTTTCTGCCAACTAGTATAACATTCCGTACGTTATTCATAGAACTCTTAAATCGCAACATGGTCTGTAACTGTTAATGTCGATATTGCACTGTTAATGTGAATACCAATATTAACAGCTGTTATTGGAACTGTTAATGTTATTGGTATTGCCACTTTTAACATAAGCACTGTGACTGCAAACCTGTTACTGTCGATATTCAGTCACATTGTGAAGCGACTCAGTCTCAGTCACGACGATATTGCTCATGTCTAGTTTCTATACTTCAGGCAAATAAGATCAGAAGATCCCAGCAGAATAGCTTCATTAAATTTACAACTAATTTTAAATAATTTTATGCGAAACTTTTGTATTACTTTGCATTTAATAAAGGAAGACGAACTCATGGCCTTCCTAATTAACGTTAAGCCTTTCAAAGATAAACTTAGTTTTCTTTTTAGATAACCCCTTTGCCCAGTGGCCAATTATTTTTATAAACTTTAACTATTACAATATTTTCTTTTTTTGAAAACAATGCACAATAAGCAGAGCTGCATTCGCCGCTACAAACTTTCCATTCGTTTGGGTTTCTCAAAAAGAATTTGCCTGCGAGGAATATAAATTTAGTGCTTAACTTACAAAAGTAACTCAACTAGCATGACCTCCAATTCATTCTATTATGACTTTAAGAGTCTATAATGCAGACAACACTTTGCCAGCCTTTCATAAAGTTTACTTAACTTATGCCCCAGCAAGCAGCCAACTTACTTGGGCACTTTGATGTAAACCGCGGGCCATGACAAGGACAAGTACGACTGGAGGAACGACACTCGAAAGTCACAGTTATGCACTTGCTATAGGTGTGTGTGTGTGTATTTTGTGTATATATGTAAGTGGCACAGACTGGCAGCTAACCATTAGATATGCAAAGTCAAACACACCTATGCAAGCGGCCAGAGGCGCTTTTTGCTTAGCACAACTCGGGCGCTGGGCCCCAACTTGTTGGCATATGGGGCGTATGCTCAATGTGTGTATTGCTGTTGAACTATAGTTGGCTTTAGGGCTGGCTTTGGGTAAGGGCGTGGCATGGTTCTGAAATGTGCAAATTCTGCGCGTTGATTGACTAAATGCACGGACTGTTGGGTAAGAGGGGCGGGCAAAGTGAAAAGCTAGTGTTTACTATGGCATTAATTATGAGTGTGCGTGGATGTGTGTGTCTGTGTGTGAAAAATGGTCAACTACAAGTTTCGTTATGGCAACATCTGTCAGACATTAGGGATTGACAATTTGTAACATGATTTGACAGCGCTTGTTTGCGTTTTTGTTTCGTTTATTGATTTGAATAAAACATTTGTGTGTCCTTCTTATAAGAGACAAACCGAGCATGATATGCACATAAGTATGCTATATATTTCATGTATCCGAATGTGTGCTGCGCATTTTGCTGGCATTGTGTATTCGAAATTGAATTATATCTAACTGAATACGCAGCACAAGTCAAAGTCGGAGCCAGAGTCGGAGTCAGAGTTGGAGCCAGAGTTAGCGTTAGCGTTAGCATCATTGAGCAGACACGTAGCCAATTTGTTTTCTGTGTTTGTGGCTCTGTGTGTGATGGCCAATCTAAAGGCTTCCCTGCCGCTTGACATTTGTATAAACAGATACATATACACACACACAGGCAATATGAAATATAGTCAGGACAGTGACAGGACAATGGGGCTGTGTTTTTGCTTTTGTGTGCCTGAATGATTTCTTTTGTGGAATTTATAACTCCATACACACACACACACACACACAGCCCCCTCCTACACACCGTGTGTATACGCGTATGTATGTCATGTTTAAAATGCCTGGGCTTTCGCTTTGACTTTGCCATCCCCAACCATTGGGGATTATAACAAATTAAAGTCGTGTACAGCTGCAGGGCTAACAGAACTTTGACATGGGCTTTATGTAAGCATCATCGACAAATGTATCTGTATATTAAGCAGTCATGTGGCAAGATAAGTCAGCCCCAGATAGCACAGTACTCGTATTTCAGTTGCTTATGTAAGCAGAATAACTGTGTCATGCTCGCCAGTTTTAAAAAATGCCAAATCAGCTGAATATTTATTCAATTAGTGTGAGAGCAGAGCTAAATGTTAGCACTTTTCACTAAAGAGCATAAAAATACGTATTCTCGTATATATTCCAAAGGTCAGTGTAATAACGAAGGACATTAAATTATAAATTAACAGGAAAGATTAACAAGAATTGCTTGCAGCAATGTTTTTATACATAAAATCAATATGGTACCTATGGCAACTATATGATATTCTAATACGATTTCGACCAAATTTGGTCAGATTGTATAATATATACAGAGACTCGGTATGGGTGAGTTTGGTGAGGATATCTTTATAAGCAAAAGATGTTTTATACAAAACAAGAGAGGACGGCTATCTTCGGAGAGCCGAAGCTATATACCCTAGCAGGAATTAATTTTTATACAAAACTTAACTTAACATTTTTCACCCGATCGTTCCTATGGCAGCTATATGATATAGTGACCCGATTTTGATCAAATTTGGTCAGATTGTATAAACTCTCAAGAGACTCGGTTTGGATGAGTTTGGTGAGGATATCTTGTATAAACAACAAAGTTTTGCATACAAAACATAGTTTTCTAATTTTGATCGCCCTTCTCTGCGATTCTCAAGAATTCAAGGGAGTCCACTACAATTTATTATTTTGAAGGTATACTTTGTGAATAGCAATAGTTTATTTTGGAGGTGTGTGTGTGAGAGAGGGAGTAAGAGAGAATGAGAGAGTGAGTGAGAGAGAGAGAGAGAGAGAGAGAGAGAGAGAGAGTCCACTACACTACAACATACTACTACAAAACATAGTTGAACGATCATTCCTATGGCAGCTATATGTTATAGTGGTCCGATCCAGCCGGTTCCGACATATGTACTGCCTACAGCAAAAAGAAAAGTCTGTACAAAGTTTCATTACGATAGGTCTAAAACTAAGAGACTAGTTCGCATAGAAACAGACGGACAGACGGACATCGCTATATCGACTCGGCTATTCATGCTGATTCAGAATAGATATACTTTGTTGGGTTGGAAACGTTTCCATCAGTCCATTACACATTTCGAAGCAATATTATAATACCCTCTGCTATGGTATAATAAATTTCAACAGATCGATTTTGGTCCGATTTTGACTTAACTTGGTCAGATTGTATAAACTTTCCAGAGACTCGGTTTGGATGAGTTTGGTGAGGATATCTTCATAAACAAAAAAGTTCTTCATACAAAATTAAATGGAATTTTTTTATAAGATTCAAATGACAAATGCTAGATATTTATATAATTTTATTTTGCAAGTAAGTTTTAAAGTATAACGTAGTTACCTAATTGCTGTGGCTGACACATGTGTATATTAACACATACCTCAGCAGACGCTTTACGTTTAAGTACTTTTTAAGTACTCACTTAGCTGGCGCATTACAAACTAAAACTTGCCAACACCTCCAGGAGCAGCGTAAGGAGCCAAAGAACTGACGCCATAACAAAGGCAATTTAGAGCCAGATGCGAGGACCATAAACATTTTTGGCTAACCGCAGATGCAACGCCTTCAAAGACAGACAGGAGCATTGGGGCAGCAGCAGTGGGTCAGCGGAGCAGGTCCTGGCCACGTGCTGATCATAAACCAACATTGGTTTCCCCTCGCAGGATGAGCCAAATACTTGCAGCTTCCGTGTAGGGAGAATATTTTCTTCAGCGAATTCGATTGTCATCAGACAAATTCCAAAATTCCAATTTTGGGGTGGAATATCTTAGCATATAGAAGCTTAGAAATATGTCCTGCCATCGCATTTATTTATTTATTTAATTTTTAAATGTGATTTCAACTTTGTGCATAACTCATAAATACTTTTCTTATTACTTTTTTTCTTCTTTTTTTTGCAAATTATGCGCTAAATTGTAGTTGGCAATGATTGATTGCCAAGTCGAGGGAAATATTTTGTTGCTTTTCATTTTCACTTCCCCCTCGGCAACGTCCCCGTCCCGCTGCAGGATTGCTGGCATGTTTGCTTTGAGCCGCGCACACGTAAAGCAAGTCATAAAAATATTTCAACGAAAATATCAAAAAAAAAAAAGTGTGGGCACAACAAAAATAACAAAACCTTGTAGGTCATGTGTCATTTTCAGAGTTCCCAGTTCCGTTTGGCCCCATCCAACATCCGTTGCATGTTGCTTGTTTGTTTGCACTTTGTTGGCGGGTGGGCGGGCGGTGGGGGGGGTGAGCCTACGGGACTCCCAAAAACTTTAACAGCATTTTATTTTGTATCATGCCAGCCAGCGGCTGAAATTGAATATTTAATTTTGGCTTTGTCTCTTTTGGCATTTTGCAAAGTGGGTGGTGGGTGGTGGGGAGTGGGTGGGGGGCGTGGAGAATATTTAAGCCAACGTGAAAATTTGTTGATGAGTTTTAGCAGCTGATGGAAAATTGCTGGCCGTGTGGTGGGTGGAAAATATTTGAGCCATCTTAAATATTCCCGATGCAAATAACTTTGGCAACAAAATATGCAAATTTCATAAAGCATATTTTAAGCGATACCAAAGTTGCCAAAAACAATATTTTATTTTGAAGGACAGAAAAACTTGATACAAATTTTAGACATTAATTTGCGCCAATATATTAATTTGTATAAAAGAATTACCTTTTTTATAAAATGGCTGACACAAAAATATATTTGAATAACTTTAAAACTGTTTGTTTTATTTTTGAGTGCATATTTGAGCTACGATCATACTTTAATAATGACTGCTAACTATAGTTTATATTTTTGCTATCTAATATTGTGCGTTTTTGCTTATGACATGTATTTTCAACCAATTTATATCCTTTTTGTTATAAGTCAGCTGCGAACTCCTTGCAATCTTTTCTAGAAGCCACCCAGATTGTTTCCCATTTTCCGACGGTGGGGTAGGTAATTTTCAAAATTGATAAGACTCTTGCCGATTTTGCAATGTGAAGAGCTTTGAAAATTAATTTAATGGTAATGGAAAATTTTGACTTCCGCCGATTAGAAATTGAGAGCCCAATTTTCCAACCAAAAGGTTGGATTTTCCGAAATCTTCAAAGCATGTGTAAAATAATTTCTTGTGTAGATCTTTGAAAATGAGTTTCAAGCCGATAAAATGGTAAGAATACAAATTTAAAAAAAACAGTTTTTTTTTCGCTTATACCCTAGCAGAGAATATTATAATTTTGTTTTTATTCAGATTTAATTTTAGGTTAAGTTGTATTAGTATTTTTCTATCAAGGGTTTTTGAATTCTAAACTATGAATATTAATAATAAATATCAGAGCTCAAGGCCTCCACGCTAGCGCTCTTCTCTTATAATTATTTTTTTAACAATGTACTATAGTGTATTTTAATAGATAAATACTTATAATAAGAAATAAAAAAAGGTATTTTTTCATTAAGTTCAATTTAAGTTGCTTATAAGAATAACAGTAAGATTAAGTGTTAATTAAAACCAAATATAAATCTACCATGATAGTTTCCACGAATTTTCCACAGTTGTGGATGAAATTTTCAAAAAAAATCTTCATAATGGGCAATTACTGTGATTATTATTACTACTTAGCTAATAGACAAGCAAGCTCTTGTATATATACCCAAATTAAAGACACTTTAGCTAATTTTTTTAAACTTTATCTAATGCTGTTGAAAGTAAAAGGTTCTACTCCGTCTGAGTATGGATTTAGAGAGCCCAATCCACTTACAATTTCCCTAACACTTCCGACCTTTTTGGCTAAAACAAGCTCACAAATCCTTTTATATTTATAAAGGCTGCCCTTTCAATTTGGTTAAGGCTTAGGCTAAAAGCCTAACGCCCATTTGAACGCCACTTAATTAAACTACGCGGTTCATTATTCTCCAGCAAAGGGTCCACAGGCCCATGTACAAATAAAGTCATGAAAAAATCCATAACATAATGTCAACACTCAATCACCAAGAGGCCAACATATAAATTGACTGCACAGAAATGGGTCAGCCCATGTGAACATGGCCCGGATGGAGTTACAAAAAACTGGAGCTTCTAATTGCCATCGTATATCGATATAATAAAATCAAATATGCGAGTCTGTTAACGGTCAACAGCGCCATTTTTAAAGCTGATTAGATGCAAATGGCTGTGATAAAAAGTCGAGCGGAAACCAAACTAACGCCATTGCCCTAACAAAACTATACACGGAGCACCAATTGGAAAGCAGGATAAAATATTGCATGGCCCCAGCCAGATTTTATGTTATTTTTATGTTGAAAATAAGGGCTAAAAGAACAAGATGTGTATAGACGGCACACACACACACACACACACAAGCCATTTTTATTTTTTTTATTTATTCATGGGCACAGGCTGGCTTGAGCACACACAGCTAGAATATTTTAACTGGGCGCACAATTTAATAAAAAGTATATCTCTGAAAATATGACCGTGTAGATTGTAATGGAATTTTGTATTTTATGTGCTGGCCACAAACCTGCAGCTCGTAAAATGATAAACAAACGAATGACACACGGCCTACAAATTAAATTGTATAATATTCATAAAAATCAAACTACAAGTCTTATTTTTTACTATAGAATTAATTCTTATATATATGTTTCTTTACTTTAAATTTGCATACTTATTTAACTTTGTCTTGCTGCCCTTTTTGGCAGCTTTAACTAGTTGTAATTATTTAAAAATGTGTTCGTACCTGTTCCAAGTGTTTTAGCACTTAGTTGTTGAATGCGTTTCAGCACAAATGTATGCTACACTTTTTGAATTTCAAAATATACTCTGAAGTCGCGCGCACTTTCGCTTTTAAGCTGAAATGAACCTATCGAACCGAACGCCTCGCTTGATTTGTGAAACTGGCCTCGTTTGTCTCACGGGTTTGGTTAAAAACCAAGTCTGTTAGCTCTGCTCAGCAGTCGGGTGCCCGAGTTGTTGGTTAGACGAGCGCCGTTTTTGGCCACTGTTAACAGCCACGTTGACTTGACACGATTCGGAATTGAAACACGGCGCACCCCTTGTGGGCCACTTCAAAAGTAGGTCTAACTTGGCTGGCCAAAATGAGTGAAAACTCAAATGTTACATCGAGTGCAATTTTCCCGCCCTGGAGCAATTTCCAACCCTCCGCACTGTGGCCCAAGTTGTGCCATATAAATGCCACGAAAGCTTTCATGCAAGCTTTGCCATAATGGGAACTGTTTCAATGCCAATTGTTACCAGTATTTTGTATATTTAAGGGACTAATAATGGTACATTTTAAAGCTCCAAATACCTGTTATTTAAACAAAGCAGAATTTCTATATTTATATTTAATTTCACTGTCAATATTTACCTGCAAATAAAGAAATAGAATATCAATTAGTTTACCAATTAAATAAGAGGGCAACGCAACGAAAACTAATTAAAACCGAAATACACATATTTAAGCACATAAATAACAACAATTTTGCTATATAAACAAATATAAGGAAATTTAGAAGAGCTTTTAGAAAATAGGGTTAGTAAAGTTCGAAGAAAGAGATAGTTAAAGAGCTTTAGGACATAAAAGCTAAGCAAAGCTCTGCCAAAGCGTTGCCAGCTGTAATTTAGTTTTAAATGTTAGTAATAGAATATTTAGTTTCATTTCAACTTTAGCTTAGAACGGTTTTTTTTTTAGAAAAACATGCCGATTAAGTATCAAAAAATATCTTTTATTTATAAATATTTATTAATGCTTTTTGTTTTTAATATACATGGAAAACGTGCAGAGTTAATGGAGTTCTGGACAAACTACTTGTACACTGCTGAACAGTTAACAACACTTAGTTAATTAGTATTTAATTAGGGCAACAGCAACACAACACACAAAATATAACACGTGCTCTCTAGGCCGTTACTATATATACTATATAGGTTGCTAGGCTTTGTATGTTGTTATTGTTTTGCGGTTGCATTAATCACAGCCATTGTAACAACAGCAACAACAAAATGCCCTGCTAATAAACACACACACACACACCAGTTGATGTTGTTGTTATTGTTGCTGTTATTGTTGTTATTGTTGCTTTTGGTGCTGGCTAAAACGAATTAACATCGAATTTAAAATCGAGATCCAAATTTTTCAACGGATTTCGACGGAATTTCTTGCTGCCATGATGATGATGGTGATGTGGTATATGTATCTCCACCTCCTGTTCTTCATCTGCAGTATTATCGATTTATTTGGATTTGGTTCAACAATTTTAATTAAGTTGTTCGTGTCGATTGTTATTATAAATATACAAAGACAAATACAGAGAGAAAAGGCCATTAAAACGAAATACCATCAAAATATATTTTCAAAATTTCATATACTTATTTATAAATAGGTATCTGTGTGAAGTGCATGAGCCAATTAATAAGCGTAATGAGTACAATATCAAAAGAGAAACTTATAAGATTTATGAGCATTATGAATCGTACAAAGTGAAAGTCAAGTCAAAGTTGCACATACTCACGCACACACACGCACATTCACTTCACATGGAACACGGTGCGTATGCGTTATATTCGCGCATATGCGACTCAATTTCCTGCAAACACGCAGGCGTCTTATTAGCATTGATTACAACCACGCAACCTTATGCCATGTGCTGATGATTCCCACTCAGGTGTAATGTGAGATCCACTCGCCCATTCTACCACAGAATGACACCCCATCAATTTTCCAAATTCCCGAATAATTTCCGCAAATTTTCGCTTCACACAACTCCTTAATCATAAATATACATACATACATATATGATACCCATAATAAAAGCCATTCACAAAAGAAAAGCAAACAAATGATTTGGTTAGAGGGCGGCTGGCTACGTTCCTATACGCAACAGAAAGTTTTTGAGTGCAGAAGAAAAAAATATAATAAGAGCGACATAATAAAATGAAACTACCAAAATAAAATGCGAACTCGCAAAGTTGACGTTGAGTGCCGACCCTCAAAAACTTATACAATACTCGTAGTTATGGTAGTTGTGAAGTGTAGTTGCCGGAGTCACTTCTTAAGCTGGACTCAAGTGGTTGCATTTGACTGCCACCTGAGATGCAGAGATATGTTTGCCAAAGTCTCAGAGTTGGATGACAAACTATTATTACTTTCCATATATGTGCTTGAGTATACTTTAGTTAAGACTCTGTAGTCGTTTCTTGGTTTTAAATACATTTTTATTATAATAAAATGCATAAAGCTGTACACACATAAATGAGTTCAAATTTCTTTATATATTTAACATTCCTTCGATACAAACTATAAAATTTGAGCCTACATTTAAACTTAAATATCCCTTGAATCAAGAAAAGAATCCTCACATTTCGCTCTGAAAACCATAAATAGTTTCTATTCTTTAGAAATAATTTCTAAATTTATGAAATAAATTTCTTAAGTGTAGAAAATCTAAGTCTACAAAATTATCATCCCAAAATCATCTTATTTCTATATATTTTCCAGAAATTCTTTCTATATTCTTAAATATATGTTTCCAAAATATAGAAAGAATTTCTGGAAATAGATAGAAAGTTAGAAATTCTAGCACAGACTTTAGATTTATAGTCACCAGACTTAATTGTTTTTTGATTTAGTTCTTGTAAAAATAGAGGAGTAAGTTAAGTTAATAATAGAAAAATTATAATGCTTAAATGCTACAAAACATAAGGGAGAGAAAGACAAAGAAATTTTCCATCTAGAATGCAGAAAAATATGCAAAGTGCCTTTTCTTATTGCAAAAACCACTAAAAAAAATATGAAAAGTGCCTTTTCTTATTGCAAAAACCACTAAAAAAATTCATTAATAATATATCTGTTTTCTTTATTAAACAAGAAACAAATTGTCGCTTTGAACATTTACTTTCTTCGTATTAATTGTATTGTATTAATTACATGCACATCAAATGCTGAATTTTAAATCGAATTAAAAGCAAAATCTTCTAGTACATTGTTATGGCTAGAGTCACCAAATATAACAAAAGCGGTTTGCTATTGAGTTCCTTGATAGATTAGACTAAATATAATTTTGGCACGCCCACTTCCACCCACACAAATTAGCAAGAGACAACAGAGTTTACCGCAGTCCAGCACTTCCTACTGCTACCTTCTTACTTGTTTTGTCTTGCATTTGAATAAAATGTTTGAATAATATTCAGGCTTATTGAAAATGTATGGTAATGCCTACAGCTGAGCCACTTGTATCTCTAATTGAATAAAGTACTTGAATAATTTTGAGGCTTATTAAAAATGTATATGGTAATACGTACAGCTGAGTTTGTTAAATTTGAAAAGCATGGCTCATTGGTATGCACTTCCAGCGTGACAGCATCAAAATCTTGACAGCTGTGGTGGCTCACTTCGCTCTAAGGAGCATAATGAAGAAAAGCTGAAAATGACAAGGCACACACATACACACACACACACGACACACACACTCGCGGCTGCTTACTAAGCAAAGTCTGGCAAAAGTTAGACGTCTGTCAGAAGTCTGCTTGCCTGCCTCAACTTGTTTGTGGCGCTATTCCCAAGGAGCTGCCGCCTGGCTGGCTAAACTTTTAATCAGCACGGAAAAAGTAACGTCCTGGGCGCGCAATTATTGCCAAATTTCAGTGGCAACAAAAACATAATCAAGTTAATTGCATAAAAACTGTTATGCAAAGGGTTTCAAGAGCAGGCAATGAAAACGACAACAAACAAACAAAGCAAAACAAGCATGATGGAAGAAAAACGGCGCCAAGTTTATTGTCCTGGCGTCGCGAGTATAACAATACAACCATATAAACATATAGTATGTATTGGTGTGTGCCAACTAACACTGCCTGTTGTAATACAATCAATTTCCGCTTTTGTTTGTCAAGAAAAGTTGTCGAACCATGCCCAAGAAAATGTTGTACTTTGACTTCTTTGCGGCACTTTATGTTGTTTTGTTTTGCTCTGTTTTGTATTATTATTTTTTTTTTTTGTATTTTCTTTATTGGCGGCTGTATTTTTATGAAGCGGAAGCAACAGCTCAGCTGCCATTGCTGTTCCAACATGACGTATACGTAATATACCCTCCGCCCCAAGCATTATATTGATTGCCCGCCATTGGAGCTCGTATAGCTGGCGTGGGGTATTGGGGTGTTGGTGTTACGCTGTTAAGTACACACTTTTTAATTAAATTTCATCTTTATGATGCGTAATATCCATTATCATCTCCGTACAGTATAACAATGGATGCCACTTTACTGGTCGTCCGTATGGCACTGCTGCTGTGTGGCACTTTGGGAATTTGTGAATTGTGGCATTGGCTTTGTGCAATTAGCCTTTGTTTTATGTGCTTGATTAAGGCATCGCATAGACGATACGCACACAACCCCAACAGTATAAATATGCCCAACAGAGCGCCTAATACAAACATGTTCAAGTAGCTCGACTACAATTTGGACTTTATCCTTGTCGGCAGTGCGCACTCGAGCAGGATATGTTTATTGGAATAATTTATGAATTTATCAATACTTAAAAGAGACTTTTTCAACCCCACAAAATGTATATAGCCGCGTCAATAAAGTCATTTCCGTCTATCTGTCTGTTCCTATGCAAACTACTTAGTGTCCCAAAGTTATTCGTATGAAAACTTGGCTCAGATGCTGTAACCAGCTGGATTGGATCTCTATACAATTAAGTTCTCGTATGAAAAACTTGGTTGTTTTTGAAGATATCCTGACTAAACTCACAAACTCCATAAGTATATCATATAGCTGCCATAGGATCAATCGGTTAAAATTTAATTTATAATAACAACCTTTTTAATTTTTCAAATTTGGTTTGTTTTCATTTTATTATAAATTTGATGCCTAGAAAATATACATCTAGATTTTTTCCATACTTAATTTTTCACCTCTTTTTGATGTTAAATGTTAACAAATTTTAAACTTCCTTGTAAAGATTGTGTGTAATATAAATAATTTGTAATTTCCCTATTTATGTATCAAACTCTTGTAATAATGTGGTCAGATTTTGATAAAATTATAAGAAACTATCGAAGTATAATAAATCTCTTAATTTCTGAGTTTGGAAGTAATATTTGCATAGAGAAAAAAGTTTTTCATACAAAATCTCAATTTTCACCCGATTGTTCCTATGGCAGCTATATGATATAGTGACCCGATTTTGATTAAATTTGATCAGATTGTATAAACTCTTTAGAAACTCGGCTTGGATGAGTTTGGTGAGGATATCTTTATAAACAACAAAGTTTTGCATACAAAACACTTTTCTAATTTTGATCGCCCTTCTCTGCGATTCTCAAGAATTCAAGGGACCCCACTACAATTTATCACTTTGAGGTATAATTTGTCAAGATTTAAAGGGAGTATACAATAGCTTATTTTGGAGGTCAACGTGAGTGAGTGAGTGAAAGTGGAGAGTGAGAGAGAGAGAGAGCGAGAGAGAGAGAGAGAGAGAGAGCGAGAGAGAGCGAGAGAGAGCAGAGAGAGAGCGAGAGAGAGAGAGAGAGAGAGAGAGCGAGAGAGAGAGAGAGAGAGAGAGAGAGCGAGAGAGAGAGAGAGAGAGAGAGCGAGAGGAGAGCGAGAGAGAGAGAGAGAGAGAGAGAGCGAGAGAGAGAGAGAGATCGCCCTTCTCTGCGATTCTCAAGAATTAAAGGGCGTCCACTACAACTAGCCATCTTGGAGGTCTCCAGTTGATGGCCCTTTTCTGCTAAAGAAAGAATGGCTATCTTCGGAGTGCCGAAGCTATATACCCTCGCAGGTATTAATTTACTTTGCATGAAATATTTGTATTAACAAAAAGTTTTATATAGTAATATAGTGGTTCGATTTTGACCAAATTTGGTCAGATTGTATAAACTCTCTAGAGACTCTGTTTAAGAAAGTTTGGTGACATTACATTTATAAACAAAAAAGGTTTTCATACAAGAACATAGTTGTCGACCGATCATTTCCATGGCAGCTAAATGTTATAGTGGTCCGATCAGGCCGGTTCCGACATATGTACTGTCTGCCGCAAAAAGATAGGGTTGTGCCAAGTTTGATTACGATAGCTCTAAAACTGAGAGTCTAGTTTGCATAGAAACAGATGGACAGACGGACATCGCTATATTAACTCGGCGCTGACTTGATGCTGATCAAGAATATATATACTTTGCGAGCTCGGGAACGTCTCCTTCAATGTGTTACACATTTAGTGACAGATTATAATATCCTCTGCTAGGATTTAAACATATTTATATATCTGTCATATACATATGTACGTAAAGGTTGGGAAGCTAATAATAACAGTTATTTCTTGTGTGAACTTTTCGAAAATTCAACATTATTAAACTGTTGTAAATATAAACTAGGAGTATACTCCACAAGCCACTCGAGCAAAGATATCAGACACAATACCCCAGAGATATGTCATTCTGGCCACGTGACTTGATGATAAATGATTTGTTGTTTTATTTATTCAACATTTTGGCAGTAGGCAAATCTGTGTGACGCAACTCAATAAAGACAGACGAAAATATTTATACAGAGTATTTAAATTTGATTGGCAATGTTTTGCGACAGTTGTTAAAATATTTATGATTATTAAATGCAAAAAATTCATAAGCCATTAAACACCACAAACGAAGGCAATTGCCTAGAACATTTTATTTGAAATCGTGCGACCGATAATAAATAATCACATCCAATTATTCACAGCAAGGGGGGCGCCATGATAAATTTGCAAAATAGTGATATGCCTGATATCGACGTGCAAGGACACCAGGGATATTTATAAATTTATGCGCATATATTTATTTGCAAGTGACAAACGCCAGCCAGCAAAATACAAGCAAAACACTTTGACTCCGCTGATAGACATCATAAATAATGTAAGGCATATCAATAGCTCTGTAATAAATTCATAACCCGCAGACGGGCATAGAAATAGGCAAGAGGCAGACATATTTATATATTCCGGATATTTTTCAGTCGCAATTTCAATCATATTTAGATGAAAGCAAGTAAGAACGTGGCAGTCGGACGTAACCAACAGCAGAATACTCTGTTTCATAATTTGGTTATTTGTGGGGTGAGAAAGAGCCTTAAAAACAACAGAAGTCCTGTCAAACTTGGGGTCTCTATCTGTACAATATGGGAAATATAGATTTTACTCATTTACAGAAGAAGGAGTGGAGGTGGCCACAATATTTTTTGTCAAATCTGTCATGGGAGTCAACAGTAATCTGTAAGCCAAATTTAATCTTTATACTTGTACACCTGAGGGTGATATGGATTTTGCTTATTTGCGCTGGAAGGGGTGTGGGTCGCATTTGCTTTTTGATGCAGATCTGTCAATGAGGTCAGCAGCAGTCTGTATACTAAATTTTGTGACACTAGCTATACAAATGTGGAAGATATAGGTTTTAGCCCAATTGTGGGGGAGAAGGTGGGAGCTTTAGGGCAACCTTGACACTTTATAAGCTGAGCGTATACACCAACGTGTGTACCAAGTTTGGTTGCTCTAGCTTTAAGAGTGTGACAAAATTGCGTTTATACGAACAGACGGACGGACGAACGGACATTATATAAACCCAATATACTCTTCTAAGAAATAAATTGTTTTCAACAGAGTATAAATACAGGCTTAAGGAATACAGAGATTATAAAATCACAAAAAAGATTATGTATGTATATTAATGTAAGATCTAAATGTTTGTTAACTCTTTTTTATATATTTATATAGTAAATCTGTTTATGTTTATGTACTATAACAGACTCCATGAGAAAGGCGTATCAAACGCCGAAGCGAGTAGGATTTTAGTAAATATAGAATATGACATAAATGTATTGAAAAGAACTACAACGGTCTTATTAACTGGCTATAGCTAATATAAAAACCATAAACATAGACACACTAAAAGGCCCAAAAGCATCACACAAAACTTTGAAATGTTTTCTTTATAAATACGCCAAAATTCAGAACAGTTGTGGTGAGGATACGATTTAAATATTCACGCCAATAAAATTCTAAACTCAGTTGTGGCAATTCATCGATGAGTTGGTCAAAAAAAAGTCAACAAACTCAATAAAAACTTTGTTTATTAAAAAATGACTATCGACCTAAAAATGTTCAACCTTGACAACAAGTTTAAGTGGCATTAGTTAACATGAAAAATCGTGTCTTAAGTTTAAAATTAAACTCAATTTATAGCTAATGACTTCTGTTGTTACGCGTGTATTTATTTGCTGAACAGTCTGCAGCATTCCAAATTACTTTGCTAAGTCAATACGGATGTGTTGGAGTGACAGAGGCGTAAGTGAGACAGGAAATGCTAAAGCGGCAATGGCGCAGCGGAAGTCTCACGGGCATAACCAAACAAATGTCAATTTATCATTTCCGTTTGTTAAAGCGTCGCAAATTGTGCGCTCTGCAAATGCTTTTTCGCGCTTTCAAAGGACATTTGATCGTCGGATTTCAATGGACAGCCAAACAGCTGTCAGGAGCCACACCCCACTGGCTGCGCCCACAGCCGACATTAATGCGTACATAAAGATATGCATAATTTGTGCGTGGCGCCAGTTTTTCTCAATTCCAGTTTGCCAGTCAGAGACAAAAATATCAAATAACATTCTGGCACGCAGTTTTTGTGTATTTGTCCGGCGCCTTAATGCGGCTCTTGTGTCCAATTCTTTGGCGGGCTGAGTATTTTCCTACTTTATGCATTTGTTTCGTGTAAATATGCAGCGTTTAGCCCCACATGCTGATCCCAACCACCAAAGCCAACCCTGTCGTCTGGCTCATCAGATGGCTTTCAGAATTATGGGCAAGGCCGTTTTTGTTGGAGCTGCCTGCCTATTTTTGGACAGACGGACGCACCTTTTACGGCAAATTAAAATAAATGCCGACACAAGGGTTTACCATGGCGTATACGTAATAATGTTATGGCTCTTTGGCCGCTACAATTGCCAAACGAGCTGTGAATGGTCCCGTGTAGAGACGCTAAATTTGCATTTCAATGGTATTTTTGCTTCTCAAAATTTATGGCTCTCAATTTGTGGCTGTTAATGTGGCTAAAGAGTACGTGTGAAAATTGAGCAAGAATAATATTGAGCTTGATTGCGGCATATGTCTAAATAATGTTTATTTTAACTTTATTGTTGTGGCACACTTTCGTTCTGCCAATTATTTTGCTAGTTTCTTAACAATTATGTAGGATTGCTCACGCCCAATGGCAGAAAAATCAACGAACCGAGCTGCGAACACATAAAACACGTCAACACAACGACAGAAAGCGATGGCAGTGAAAACAAGCTGGCCACACCTCAGAATAGAGCTCAAAGCAAACAAAATGGCCAAATGGAAATCATTAGCCGCCAATAAATCAAACAGCTGTCGGGACTGTAAGCAAAACGCCTTATTTACTCTCAATTAGACGTACATTAGCTGAGCTCTGTTCGGTTACATTGAGCTGAAACCGAAACATAATTAACTAGACGCAAAAGGCAACCGGAAACGGAAACGGGCAAGCCCAGCAGCCATTTTCTAGGGTGTGTGTGTTTCTGTGCGTTTGATAGTTTCTAGCTAAAGGCCTTTGTCAAAAGTTTTAATTAAAATTATGCAAATATCTACGATAATCCCAAGATATTATATATTAAGCATACGCCCGAGTATCGACCAGACGCTATCAGCATTTTGTGTTGCCTACTTTTAAGCGCAGCCTGGACCAAGGCGAAATTAAATTGCGTGATATTGTGCGCGCACAGTGAACACACCCTGCAATCAGAAAGTCTATTCATTCTCGGAATCAATCAGACATACGAGTTTGTTGTACTTTTAAAACGATGTATTTAACTATTTGCTGGTTAGTTGAAAATTCGGTTTCAAGCTACAAATTCAGATATTATGCCTTCTAAATTTCGACTTTTTAAATCACCACCCTCAAGACCCGCCGGGCAGGACCTTGACTTGACTTAAAGTACCTACAGTACCAGTACCTATCTCCCTAAAAAAAAACAGTATCCTGCAAACTCCACCCCTAACAATAATAATAATATTCCTCTAGCACTCTCGCTCCATTGACCTGTAAAAAATGTGCCTTCGTTTCCTATTTGTCGAATTTTGTTCAAATAACTTTTTGATTAGATTAAGTTGCCCTTTAGCGTAATCAGACTCTATTAAAGTTAACTATTTAAATAATAAATAACAATTTTGTACTTTTAAAACGATGTATTTAACTATTTGCTGGTTAGTTAAAAATTCGGTTTCAAGCTACAAATTCAGATATTATGCCTTCTAAATTTCACTTTTTAAATCACCACCCTCAAGACCGCCGGGCAGGACCTTGACTTGACTTAAAGTACCTACAGTACCAGTACCTATCTCCCTAAAAAAAACAGTATCCTGCAAACCACCCCTAACAATAATAATAATATTCCTCTAGCACTCTCGCTCTAGACCTATGTAATTAATTTTGTATAACTTTTGATTAGATTAAGTTGCCTCTAAGGTAACAGAACTTTACTCAACTATTCACTATTTCAATAAAAAAGTCCTTTTCAATCGCGGGTATACACCAACATGTGTACCAAGTTTGGTTGCTCTAGCTTCAAGGGTGTCGACAAAAATTACGTTCATACGAACAAACGGACAGACAGACAGACGGGCATTGCACAAGCCCAATATACTCTTTAAAAAAAATAATAATAATTTTGTGTTTTAAATATTTTCTGTAGAATAATTTGACGTTTTTATAAATATTTTGTATTGTCGAAATAATCATTTTATTCGATTTTTGTATGATTTGTATGCCCTATCTTTTTATACAATTAATACAATATTATTTGAAAAATGTATATATTGAATTTTCAATTTTACTTGATTGAAAACATTAAAATTAGTATTAAACAGTATTTAGAAACACTCAAACGTAGTTCATTTGTTGCCTGAATATACTGAATATACTGAATACTTTCTTGTGTATATACTATTTTAAATTTTATTTATTTGTAATATTATAATATTCTATATTAATTTTATAATATTAATATAATATTACCCCTTCAGCTTAGTAGTGTGAGATGAAATATAATATCTTAAGTTAAATTGAAGTTTTCCTTTAAAAAAAAATGCTTTTACTGAACTGATTGGTAAGTAACAGATAATTTAATGGTATTAAAAAATGTTATATAAAACTGAATGCTCTAACAAACGGCTTTGACCTTGTGTAAGATTCATCTTCTATACGAAAGTATCCATTAATCTTTAGGGTATAACAAAGTCGCATAGATACGTTGTCTCTGATTCAATCTTCCAACGATTACGAATGGCTTAATTGCTCTTATACAACAAGAAAAACAACGTGAGCACCTCTCGACCGTTTATTTGCATTTCACATTAGCAAGAAAGCAGCTCAGAGATACTTTACAAGGACTTAGCACTGGGCATAGTGTTTTATTGTACTGGCTGCGTGCCTGGCGTTTTAGGATGCTTATTTATTTAGGATTTTTGGACACATTTCTGTGTGTGTGTGTGCATTGCGTAGATTTACGCATGAGTTGACAACTTTATTGCTAATTTATGTGAAGCGTTGTATAATTTTTGTCATGCCACGCCCCTGGGCAGGTAATGAGCAAGGTAATTTTGGGGACAAGTGATGCCTCTCTAGGAGTGGCCAGCCATAAAGCCAAGGCTTGTCCACGTATACGGCTCATAATCAGAATTGCTTTTAATTAGTTGATTATGCGTTAACGGGGCCTTAGACATGGCTTTAAGTACGCCCGGGTTGAATAAACTTCACTCCAAGTTTTAGCCGTCTACAGTTCTTATATTTTTTTTCTGCTGCTTTTGCTGGCAGCGCATTTTTTAATTTATTTTGATTTGCAGCCAAGAGGAAAACGCATACAGACTGCGAATGTGTTGAGTCTGGCTACGTGTTTATAATATGAATTCTTTTTTTCTTGGCACAGCTCGCAAAGGAGCAGACCATAAAGCGCCAAGGACTTAAAAAGCATTTGTATGACTGGTTTGCTTTACAGTAGTTTTATTTTATGCCTTTACAGTTGCCTGTTTTCTTTTTATGTCGCTGGCGGCATATCAAAAAAAAAAAAGTATAACACTCACACACAAAAAACTGCAGAGATGCCCAAAATGCTTAACGAGCGACTATAAAAGTTTATGAAACATCAAATTTAAGACTACAAACATTGTTTAAAGCAACAGATCGGAACATAAACATTTTAATGTATTTTTGCTCAACTAAATCTATATTTTATCATGGGCTGTCGTTTGAGTTTTCTGCTTGACTTGTAATCACTTTTTTGAAATAACAATATTCTATATTTTATACACAATTTTTATCTTAATTTAATATGCATACATATCTAGTTTACATGCCATCTGGATCCACAGCTTGCTGGCGTGGCAAATAATCCTCCCTAAACGGGTCTGAGATTTTCCCGCTCTACGTCCCACTACATTTTCTACTCTATCCTATCCTTGCCCCTTGTGGGATCCTTCTTTCCTTAATGAAATCTCTAACCAACCCAGTTTTGAGTTGTGGTACAGCTTGCCGCATCGGCTACAAAAACTTCCCCCTACTGATTAGAGATTTCATTCCTACTCTCTTTATACCCTTGAAGAGGGTATTATAATTTTGTCACGAAATGTATAACGCATAGAAGAAGACGTTTTCGATGCCACACAGTATATATAATCTTGATCAGCAGCAAGAGCCGAGTCGATAAAGCAATATCCTTCTGTTTCTATGCAAACTAGTCTCTCAGTTTTCGAGCTATCGTAATATGAATTGGCACAGATCCTTCTTTTAGCTGCAGGCAGTACATATGTCGGAATTGGCCTGATCGGACTACTACAGCATATAGCTGCCATAGGAGAGATCGGTCGACAACTGTGTTTTTGTATGAAGAACTCTTTTGTTTATGAAGGTATCCTTACCAAAATCACCCAAAATTAGTCTCTGGAGTGTTTATACAATCTGATTAAATATGGTCAAAATCGGAGCACTATATCATATAGCTGCCATAGAAAAATTCGGGTAAAAATTGAGTTTTTGTTTAAAAAACATTGCTGCTAGGGTTCTTTTTAGTTGTTATGCTTTAAATTAACCTACAATTCTATAAGTTTTTTCTTTATAACTAACTCTTTAGTATCTAGCTATAAGTTCTTATAATGCCACCGACAATTAGTAGCATTAAATAGGGGCTTGGCTAGCGGGACTGGCAAATAAGATGCCCCCAACGTGTTGGTGTCCTTTTAGGATTCAAATGTAATTTCGGTTAGGCTTTTATAATTTTTCCATAGATGATCCCCTATCCTATGGGGATGGTATTAAATAATATATTTTGATTCGAGGCAGCACTGAATTGCCTTCGTAAGAAAAAAATTAAAAATAAAACATCAAATTTTTTAAATTAACTGAATTTTGTGCCTCTTTCAATCTCGAACAATATAAACAAATTACGTTTTAGCCCAAGGCACATCAAAAGCAATTTACCAAGCCTTAATTAACGCAGCCAACCCATTTGCGCCCAATTTAAATAATATTCGTTAAGAATGCTGAAAAAGCCAGCTGAGTCCTTTATACAAACAGCGAAAATGAAAATCCGCCAGCGCATGAAAATGTTTGGCAAATTAAAAGCAACGACTGCGACAGCCACAATAACAACAACAACAACAACAAAATTGCTAAGCAATAATCATAATTTGTGGCATTAAGAGGACACCAGGATGCGATGGTGCTTGTTGTCCTCTTTTGTCGTTGTCCTCGCCTGCGCTTTACGACCGCTGATAAACTGTCGCAGAGCAATTTATCTGAGCTGGTTGCCCCCAAGCCCCCCGTCCACCACCACCACCACCACAGGGTGGGGACCCAATCCAACTAACCGAACGGGAGCTGCACTGCACCTGCCACATGGGAAAACACGTCCTGGTAATTTATGAGTCATACTTTTGAGCTGTGCGCTTTTATTTGGCCTGCGGTTCGCTAAAACAACTCGCGAGCAAATTTTATTTTCCAAGCAAACAAACCACAAAAGTTTTTTCGTTTGTGAAATTCCAAAAATAGCATTGTGGTTGCAGGTTTGGTAAGAGAAATACAATGGCGGGTAAATTTAAGCCAAAACTTTGGCGTTGATGTGTTAAACAAATGCTTTTTACTGAAATGAGGTATTTTATTTTCACAGAATTATGAAAAGTTTCCACACACCCAAGCCCATTTTCAGTGAAATTGTGGCGCTTAAGCAGAACATGATTATTGAGTGATGAGATTAATAGTTATGTTCACAGAAAAACTGACCACGGAGGACACATAAGAAAGCATAAGATGCCTGTTCATAACCCTACTTAAGAAACAAAACTCAGGTTTTTAATTCTATTCTGTTTTGTGGAATGAATTCGTAAGTGGAATTCGGAACAGATCAGATTTTGAATTCATTCGAAAGAGGAATAATTGTTATTGCTTATAGCAATAAAGGTCAAGGCACGAAACTCAACAGTTTACAACAAAACTCAGGCTTTTAATTCTATTCTGTTTTGTGGAATGAATTCGTAAGTGGAATTCGAAACAGGTCAGATTGTGAATTCATTCGAAAGGGGAATAATTGTTATTGCTTATAGCAATAAAGGTCAAGGCACGAAACCCAACAGTTCAAACAGGTAGCATAGTTATTGTATTATCTAGATAGAGGCATTATCTATATTATGTATATACCTTAATATCTGCCGCCTTGATAGCCCTTAAAGTAGACAATGAATTTATGCTGCTAGTTAATAATATATTTATGTGTAGCTCTTAGCGCTATCATAAAAATGTTTATGCGGCGCTTATTAGATAACATAAACAGTGAAACATGGGCTGTAATAATACCCATTAGGGCCGAGCCTGAGTCAGAGTCAGTGGCGACAACAGTGCGGCTACTTAACAAAGTTAAGTGCTGCACAAATTTGCCGAAGGGCACAACAATTTGCACACACACACAAACACACACACGCATGGACAGAAGTCATAAAAGGACACGTATAAAAAGGCTCATATGTGTAGCGAAGTGTAATGTAGTGCAGTGTAGTGCGCATTACGAAGTCATGTATATTTCCCACATATATTCCCAATTTATATATATTTATATATATATATGTGAGGCAATATATATTTGCGAAGCCATTAAACACGTTATTGGATTAGAATGCGAGAAAGAGAGCAACGGCGATAAAGATGTGCCCCACAGAACACAGCTGATAAATTCAGGCGCAATAAATAATAATGAAGCTGACAATGTACAATACACAAAAGGGACTCACACTCACACTCACACCCACCCCCCACACACACACATACATACATACAATGCTCTGAATAGCTTTCGAATATGAATGTATTTTTGGGTATTGTTTGTATATATTGAAGTATATGTATTTATGTTTGAACTGTCTGCTCTTACCTTCATCCTCGACATCATCGTTGAGCTCCGTGATTTCCGCCTTATCGCATGAACGGTCGACGCCATTTGTTGCTGCCACAGCTGCTGCGCTGCTTGCCTTTGAGTGCGCTGACGCCTTTGCATCGCCATTGGAGATAATTGAATTTGATTTGCCGTGATTGGTATGATTGTTGGTTGATTTTCCTGAGCAGGGGCCGCCATCCGCCAGCTCAAGTTTTGGAGCACTCGGCTCCGGTTCCCCATTGCTGACCGCATCGATGGCGGCGCCGTCCTTTGTCTTCAGCTCCTGACTGGTGTTGCAGCCCATTGTGTGCTGGCTTAGACTCTGTGGCTGGGTCTCTATAATTTGAGTTGGCCTAGGTAACCAGACCAGGCAGTGCCTGTTGTTTAATCAATTGCAGCAGCAACAACAAAGTCACACACACGACACCACTATCTCACGTATACACACGCATACACACTGACACACACACTGACACACACTCACACACACATAAACGGGCTCTAACTTTTTATGAACTTTGTTAGGGTTTGTTATTTGCACTTTGACTATTGTTGGGCGAAACCTTTTTGTCAAAAATGTATTAGAAAAATATTATTATTTTTTTATTTTATTTGTTAATTATTGAATTATTTATTTGTTTTCAAAAGAGCTACAAAAAGGTTCACAACCACGAAATTACAAGCCAGTTCTTTTGTTACTAAGTGTTTTGAAAGCACTGCGAAATTGGAATTGGTATTGAAGCTATGACGCTGATGTTGGCTTCGACTTTGACTTCGACTTCGACTGACTGACTGACTGACACTGGCACAAGCTCAGGCACAACTGACAAACGCAAGCGACGCGTCCACACTAAGACTGAATTGTGGCTGTTATCCTGCAGGAGCAAGGCTCAACAGTCGACAGCAGAAGCAGCGGCAGCGACAGCGACGTCAGCGTCATCATCAGCCGGCAGTCAACAACTAGCCCCTGAACCAAAGGAGCCCCAGAAATCGAGCGGGCGAGCGAGGCAAAGAGCACAAAATGCCAGTCAGACCATAAAAGAGCGCGTTTCGTATCATTTTGTTAGCTGCACAGTGGGGCAAGGCCTGTCTAAACAAGCGTATGTAATTCGATTTCGTCAATATTTTATCCCTTTGCTTTTCTTTTCTTTTCAGTTACAAGTAATATAAGTTTACATTAAAAATTAGATTAAGTTCAAATTGTATTTTAAAATATTAATGACAATAAGCTTATTTAAATAGAAACAAGAAAGAACGGCTATCTTTGGAGTGCCGAAGCTATATACCCTAGCAGGAATTAATTTTTATACATTTTTTTATTTTGATAAAATTATAGAAAACTATTTGAAGTATAATAAAACTCTCACTTAGTTTGAATAAATTATTTCTATATACAAAAAGTTTTATATAGTGGTCCGATTTTGTTCAAATTCGGTCAGATTGTATAAACTCTCTAGAGACTTTGTTTGGGAAAGTTTGGTAAGGATACCTTAATAAACAAAAAAGTTTTTCAATCGATCATTCCTAAGGCAGCTATATGATATAATGATCCGATCCAATCGGTTCCAACATATGTACTGCCTATAGCAAAACGAAGGGTCTGTGGCAAGTTTCATTACGATAGCCTTAACACTGTAAGACTAGTTCGTATAGAAACAGACGGACATCGCTATATCGACTCGGCTATTCATGCTGATTCCGAATATATATACTTTGTTGGGTCGGAAACGTCTCCTTCTGACCATTACACATTTCGAGACAAAATTGTAATACCCTCTGCTAGAGTATAAAAACATTCTTTTGAAAAATAAATAGTATGTAATCTATATATATGAAAATGTTATGTTGAGTTCTGCACTGATTGAGATCAAATCTTAAATATACAATTTGCTCCAAGAATTGCTTTTATCTATTTTTCGCGTCATACCGGATACATACCGGAGACCGCAAAAAATCAGCTTTATTTACGTGTACCAGCAACAGTAAGCTTTGCGGGCCCTGGGACTTTGAAAGATCTACCTCCACGAGCGGAAAACTGTTGTAAGCAACTTGAAAAATCTACTCCCAACCTTTAACACGGACGAGAAATGGGCTGTACGTAAAATGTGTGAGAAAAGGGTTTTGTTAGATCAATTTCCAAGTTCTTCATACCCTATATAAGTAATAATTACTTATTTTTCATCAAATAATAAGATTTTATTATACTATATATAGAAATAATTATAATAATATCGTTTATAATATAATAAATTAGCCTATGTTCTGAGAGCTCCAATATAAATATAATTATATGATGGGTTTACACAGTTACACAGGATATTGGAATAAGTTTAGATCTATATGATGAGCCTTTGGAGTAAGTTGCTTTAGCCTCCTGCGTCTTATTATTCTCTGGAGATGTCTCGCTGGAAAGGTTTGGTGTAAATATTATGTAAGAAGTTTGTGCTTTCACATTTGATTCGTTTATTAATTGAATCATCCCTGATAAATTGAAGATAATTGTTTGTTGGCCAATGGAGGCTGTTGGCCTCTAGCTTTAGGCACCTCTTTCTGGCTTTAATGCATTTGCGATAGCTGAATTATATTAGTCCTTTTTGAATTCCTCCAAAATCAATTAAAATTCAGTTAATTATGAATTGAACAATAGCTAAGTTTATTTATAATCTTAAAACTTGTTCTTATCTGTTAAGTATTTAACCAGTGTGCCAGACACAGTGAGAGCAGCAAAATGACGGAGAGAGAGAGAGAGAACAAACGCGCTGAGAGCAATGACAACAACATCAGCTGCTGTGTGCTACTGTGGTTCTTGTTGTTGCTCAGATTTTGGCTGCAAATAAACAAAGCGACAGGCAAAGCCGACAGTCAACGCACACACACATACACACACGTACACATACACACACACACACACACACAGACAAAACGGAACCACAGCAGCAGCCATTGCTGTAAAGTTGCTAAGGCAATGGCATCATCATCTTTCGGGACTTCTGCACGCATTTTACCACACACACACAAGCAGGCAGACGATACACACATACACATTCATACACACACACATATTCACTGTACCTTTGCGTGTGGCCAGCCAAAAAACAGCTACACAGAGGAAACCAAAAGGCAAATAATAAATTTTCCCATAAAAACATCAATGAAAAGTTCTTCTGTTATCCTTGCTCTTCTATTTGCCGTAATTAGATAACTATTCTTATGCTCTGCTGCCCAAAATGTGCAATAGAGTATGCTGGGTTTGTGGAATGGCTGTCTGTCAGTCAGTCCGCCTCAATTGAAGCTAGATCAAGCAAAGTTAGCAGACATTTTGGTTCTACAAACCACAGGATGATAAAGTGTTAAGCTTGCAAACAGAGTATACCGCAGTCGAGAGCTTCCTGCTGCAACGCGCTTACTTGTTTTCTTTTATGTAAAAGTAACTTTTCTGCAACGCTTTTTTTAAAGCATTTTCTGTTATACTTTTTTGACTACTACTTTTCTTTTTTTTTTGGCTTTCATTGGGGAGTTTATTTTTGGTATCTGTGTGTGGGTGGGTGTATGTGTGTGTGTAAATCCATTTACATGCTGTGTCTGTGTGAGTCACTCAGAAATGAATTGGTCTGCTCTTATTGTGTTTCTCCCCGCATCACCTTGCTACCTTTCTACCCACAGAACCAGCACAGGGTGTCGTTATCATAAAGTCAAATGTCCGTCTAGTTGGGAAACCGGCACATAATCATAAAAATTGCGACTGCATACATATGTAAATAGTGAATTTGCCTTCACTTCAAGTGACATTCGACTTGCGGCACGCAGTGTGCGGGCTGCTTTTTTGTGTGGCATACTTTCAGGCGCCAGCTGGCAGGAGTCTAATCAAAAATGACAGAAAAGGTAACTTCCCCTATGCGTACAAAATTACAGCTAACTATGCAAATGAGTATTACGTTTGCTGACTGCATAATACATATGTATATTTTTTGTTAATCAAAAAGCATGAACTGGCCACAAATTGCAGAGTTTAGACACCCTGTATGTGGCAGGGTAAATATTTAACAATTACGCGATATTATTGCATAGTTTGCAAAAAATGCCAAAGTGCCCTACACACAATTGGGGGAAAAGTCAATTAATAATACAAAATGTTATAAATAAAAATATATATTAAAGTTTGCTATGTTTGCTATATTTGTATTTGCCTTAGTCGCTTGCAAACATTGATATGAAATTGTTGAACTTTATTTAGCACTAATAAAGAGAATTTAAATTAAGCTGCACTCTAATACTCTACTACTTATGCTCTCATGCTGAAGCTTTGGCAAACTATGCAACACAAAAAGTTCAAACTTCATTTAAGTCTCTGGCAACAACCGAAGCTCTTAACTGTCCTTTTAGTTGCAGTCTGTCTGTAACATGGCTGCTTTGGGGCATGCTACACGACGCAATGCCCTGTGCCTCTATCTTAAGGGGCGCGCTTACTTACTCGAACTAATGAGCAGTCTATTTGAAGAAGCATTCATTAAAGTTTAATTATAAATTGAATGTTGTTCCAAAAGAATTTAATAAAAACCGGGAGTAAATAGTTAAACGTGTTCAAAATTCATTTTTTTCTCCGAAGAAATTAATTTTTGATGATTACGTAATCATAGGTGGGGGAGGGACGGAGTCTGCCAAGAAAATTCGCTTGATTACATCAAAAAAGGGCAAATACGTGATTACGTAATATGTGGACGACTCCGAAGTCAAAACTTCAAATATTAAATTAATAAAGTATAGCTCAGAATAAAAAAAGGATTGTTTAATTATATATCCATCAAGGACTTCAATTCAATGAAAAATAAACTAAAAATATAAACAAGAAAGGACGGCAGCTATATACCTAATTCTAATTTTGATCGCCCTTCTCTGCGATTCTCAAGAATTAAAGGGAGTCCAGTACTTTTGACTATATTGGTGTTTTAATTTTAATCGCCCTTCTCTGCGATTCTCAAGAATTAAAAGGAGTCCAGTAGAATTTAGCATTTTGGTGGTCTACTTTTGATCGCCCTTCTCTGCGATTCTCAAGAATTAAAGGGAGTCCTCTACAATTTAGCATTTTGGAGGTATACTTTGTGAATAGCCATAGCTTATTTTGGAGGTCCACTTTAGTGTGTGTGTGTGAGAGAGAGAGAGAGAGAGAGAGAGAGAGAGAGAGAGAGAGAGAGAGAGAGAGAGAGAGAGAGAGAGAGAGAGAGAGAGAGAGAGAGAAATTAAAATACCCTCTGCTAGGGTATTAAAATAAATAAAAAATGCAATACATTTAAAAATAGAAAAAGCATATCATTCGACGTCTCAGCTCTGCTCAGCTAGTTCCAGCTGATCAACTCCTCTCCACTCCGCTAGCTGTGTGCGCATCCAGAAGAGCAAATTAAGGTTTCAAGACTCGCAACCCTAGAGTATTTGATTTGCAAACATGGCTTCAACGCTTTTAAAGCTCTGCTCTTCACACGCTGCTCTAGAGAACTTATACAGCTGCCAAGGAACTGTGTAAAACTAGTTAAGAGCTGAAATTCCGTCAGCTGTTGTCTTCGCACTGCAGTCGCAAAACATGTAGAGGGAGCCGCCTTGTGGCGCGATAAGTGAACTTAATGCGTGAATTTGTAAATTCCACAACTACTCGTAGGAGAAGAACAGCAAGAGCCCACAATACAAACAAAATGAACAGCAAAACATTGCGTCGCTGATGTCAAGGGACATTTACAACTGAAGATAGGGACAGGCACGCGTTGGGCGTGTGAAAATGCAAGAGAACTTTCCACACAAATTTCCCGCCAGCACTTGAGCCGACATTGTTGGCATTCCTTCAGTTTTGTGGGACACAAGCATGACAAATGCGCCAACGACACATAAACCCTTTCTGAGGTTGATAAAGTGACAGACAACGAGTTGTGCGAAGAGTTACAGCCCCTCACTCGTCCGTAATTGTCACAATGGGTTGGAGACCTTCCCCGTTTGCACACCATTTGCCCCGCCGAAATGCAAAGTCATTATTTTGGTAGAAGATAAAAATACTCGATGCTTTTGTTTCGGCCCGGGGCATCCGATCTGAGCACATTTCGATATTCAGGAGGCTGGCTTGCAAAGGAAGCGCAGGGTCACAGGACGTGCCAAGCCAAATTACGTATACGCCGTGTTGCTGCGACACACACACACACACACACTACACAAATATCCCCATTCAGTTTGTGTGCTGTTGTGTGTGTGCCACCTCCCGGGACAGCTGCCAAGTGGAAAGTTTTCGCGTCCTTTTTGTCTGAAGTTCAACGGTGCGCAACAACTTTTTGGGCTCTGCACAAATTGACAGCAGACCAACAAATTCTATATGAAAATTTATGCTTTAAAGCGCTGACTTTAGCTGTGGCTTTAGGCTAGCGGCAAATAGCTTCCATCGCTTATTCTTAAAACAAAAACAAACGCCCAAAGTCAGTTTGTGTTTGCTCAGCCAAATAATATTTGGACTATAAATGTTGCAAAGTTTATTGTTAATGCCTCTTACCAGCTTTTCACAGCCATAACTTTTGTTACAGCTGAAGCTGAAGCGATATTTGGACTTGGGACTTATCCTTGAGATTTATTTGATATTCAAATTTGATTCATTAGAGAACACAAAACATATTTTTGCTGAAATTGTAGTCTTTAATATCTATAATTTTTCTTAGCACATTTTACTCTGCAACGAAATTGCGACATTTATTTTGACACCTTCACTGTCCCTCGACACACTTTTCCCTTTTTGATTTGTGTTGCCTTCATATTGTTACACAAAAAGTCGCTCAAATAAATTGAATTAGCGTTGACATGATATATGTTTCATTTGTGGATAGTTTGCAAAAAAACGAAAGGAAAAACTCTCTAAGTGTGTGCCCGTATATTAATCATACGCCCAGTAGCCCAGCCCCAATGAAGCAATAAAATAAAAATAAAGTGAAACATAAGCTAAATTGTTTATTTTAACAAAATGTGTATATTATACTAGTATTTGATAATTATTTAATAAAATATATTTAATAGTATAAGGTTTGATTACAAGATATATAAAGGATCTCACTTTAAACCTGTTTATAGAGCTATCGTGATGAAACTTGGCACAGATACTTCTTTTAGCTGCAGGCAGTACATATGTCGGAACTGACCGGATCGGACCACTATAACATATAGCTGCCATAGGAACGATCGGTCATTAACTATGTTTTTGTTCGAAAAACTTTTTGTTTATGAAGATATCCTCACCAAATTCACCCACGCCGAGTTTTTGTACAGAATCTAAAATCGGACTAAATTTGGTAGAAATCGGACCTCTATAACATATAGCTGTCATAGGAACAATCGGGTGAAAAATGAGTTTTTGTATGAAAAACTTTATTTTCTATGCAAATATTACTTCCAAAGTCAACAATTAAAAGCCCTTTTATACTTTATACAGTTTCCTATAATTTTATCAAAATCAGACCACATTATTATATGAACAATCTGCTGAAAATTGAGTTTTTGTATAAAAATCATTGCTGCAAGGGTATATAGCTTCGGCACGCCGAATATATTCGTTATTTCTTGTTAATTTTTAAATGTTTTATGTATTTTTTTAAAACATCTTTAATATGTCAACTGTACAAGCAAGTCGCATCTTTTATAGGCCATCTAAGCCATGATAAACATGCATTTTCAAACTGGTTTTACTATTGTTCTCGCTTTGGTTAATATGGTTTTACTGCGCTGCTGAACGCTCCCTTATGTGTGCTTTTTGTAATTTTCTAGCCATTACCTTAATGTGTGGCACACACCTACATACACACACCCACACCCACACAGCCGCACACACTCACTAGCCACACACGTGTGCCAGAGTTGCCTCATCGGTATAATTGTTAATTAAAAACGCGCTCGGGTCACGAATTGTTTACATGGTGCCCTCAAAAGGGATGGGGTGGCCATGAAACACGGACCATGAACAGTTAAAGGTGCTGAATAATGCCATAAAGTCGAAACTGGATCCGTGTTCTATATATTTGTAAGCGGCTCAATTGCAATGGAGGGTTGGAGCTTGTCTTATTGAATGGAGTTGCCCAGCTTTTTTTTATTGGCATCGTAAAATTGTTTAGAAAATAAGTTTATGACATATATAACCCAAATATTATGTTGCCGTAATACATATTTAATGCGTAGGCTGGGAGTTTGGTGCGGACAGGACTAGGAACAGATAAGTAATTGGGTAGCAGGGTCAATGAAATGTTGAACATTTTGTGATTGGATTGCAACATAAACACAGCTGAGCCATGACTCGAAAAAACAAACTGACCAACGAAATATAAATAGAATAAATATAGAATATATACAATGGCAAGCGCAGAATGACTCAGTAAAGATTTATACCAAATTTCTAGCAGAACTGTTTCGGGTTAATTTAGATGACAATTCATACACTACGCAAAATCTGTGCACAAATCGTTCTCAACCTTGACAATTCTTAAGAAATAACATCAATCACTTGGCCACTTGCACAATATCATCAATCAAACAATCTGCGTGGGCGCCAGGGGTTAAAGAATCTAACCAGGAAGTGCGTGGCGCCCAAAACTAGACTATGACATTGCCCAGACACACAAAAAATGGCGTCCATCTGTGATAAGCAGCTAGGCACTATGGGAAATTTCAACCATTTTATGGCTTTTATTCAATTCAATGAACGAATTTCTTTTATAAATAAATTAGGAAACGTCTCCTTCAGTCCATTACACATTTCGAGACAAAACTAAAATACCCTCTGCTAGGGTATAACAAGTCTTTCATACAAAAACTAATTTTTTACCCGATCGTTCCTATGGCAGCTATATGATATAGTGACCCGATTTTGATTAAATTTGGCCAGATTGTATAAACTCTTTAGAGACTCGGGTTGGATGAGTTTGGTGAGGATATCTTGATAAACAACAAAGTTTTTCATACAAAACATAGTTTTCTAATTTTGATCGCCCTTCTCTGCGATTCTCAAGAATTCAAGGGACTCCACTACAATTTATCATTTTGGAGGTATACTTTGTGAATAGCAATAGCTTAGTTTGGAGGTCCACTTTAGTGTGTGTGTGTGTAAGAGAGAGAGAGAGAGAGTGAGCGTGAGAGAGATAGAGAGAGAGAGAGGGAGAGAGCGTGAGAGAGAGAGAGAGAGAGAGAGAGAGAGAGAGAGAGAGAGAGAGTGAGAGAGAGAGTGAGAGAGATAGCAGAGAGAGTGAGCGTGAGAGAGAGAGAGGGAGAAAGAGAAAGAGAGAGAAAGAGACGGAGAGAGGGAGAGAGTGAGAGAGAGAGAGAGCGAGAGAGAGAAAGAGACAGATCGCCCTTCTCTGCGATTCTCAAGAATTAAAGGGAGTTCAAGACTCATAACGTAAAGAAAGAACGGCTACCTTCGGAGTGCCGAAGCTTTATACCCTAGCAGGAATTAATTTACTTTGCATGACATATTTGTATAAGCAAAAAGTTTTATATAGCGATATAGTGGTTCGATTTTGACCAAACTCTGTCAGATTGTATAAACTTTCTAGAGACTCTGTTTGGGCAAGTTTGGTGACAATACATTTATAAACAAAAAGTTTTTCATACAAAATCATAGTTGTCGTCCGATCATTCCTATGGCAGCTATATGTTATAGTGATCCGATCCGGCCGGTTCCGACATATGTACTATTTGCCGCAAAAAGAAGGGTCTGTGCCAAGTTTCATAACGATAGCTTTAAAACTGAGAGACTAGTTTGCATAGAAACAGACGGACAGACGGACATCGCTATATCGACTCGGCTATTCATGCTGATTCAGAATATATATACTTTGTTGGGTCGGAAACGTCTCCTTCAGTCCATTAAACATTTCGAGACAAAACTAAAATACCCTCCGCTAGGGTATAAGAAGGCAAACGAATGTACTACAATAAATAGATTCTTGGACTTCTCTTTTTTCCAAAATTTCCAATTTATTGCAGATGTACTATTGCAGATAGTACTATTGGCTTAAAATTAGTACATTAGCAGCTTAACCTAAATATACATTAATATAAAGCGAAGTGACTATCTTAGAATATAGTGATACATATTAATTATTTACATTATTTTGCTATTTACAAGATGAGCTTAAGAAATTCTTCTGGCAGGAAGATCGTGTGGATGCAGTCTTTTCAGGCATCTTATGCCTGTATACCTTAATAGGCGTTGGGCAAGACAATTTGGGTGGGATTCCTGGATAAATTCTGTTCGTTTTATCCGATCATCATGAAATTTTCAGTATAGTTGGGAAACGCGCACGTACCTCCAGTATCAATAATATAACTCTTAAATTGTAGCTGTTATATTGAAAAAAAGGCTGTTAGTGAGCGGTGTCACACTCATTTTATCAAATAAAATTCTAACAAGAATAATAGCGTTAGTAGACCCTCAAATAACAAATCTTTCCTTAAGCTTTAATGAATGCCTGAAAAACGGGTCATATTTCCCATAGTGTAGTGTGTGTGTGTTGTGTATTGTGTGTGCCTAAGTGCCAGACATGTCAACCAAATTGAAAAATCCCATTTAAATGCAGGACGCTGCCTCACATAGCTGATAGAAAAACTGAGCCGAGTTTGCGCTAGGTTTTGTGAATTTTGGGATTGGGTGGGCCCCATCTCAAATACCTGCGTGACTGTACTGAGAACGGGGCGCCTCCTGGCGACGGCTAGAGTTGCAATTGTCTGGCTGGCAGTTCGTGCGCCTAAATGTATGCTATTGTCATGGCACATGGCAATGCGAGTACATTCACTTAGTGCAATGAGCAAAACCAACGCAAAACGAGGTGTATGACAGGCAAATGACACAAACACACACACACACACACACACACAGTCACACACACGTAATGCAAATAGTCCGTGCTGTGCTGTCTGTGGCGTGTGTGTCATTCATGTAACCCTTTTCAATAAACATGTGAGTGGATTTGTGCAGCAGTCGCTCAGTAGGCGGGGGCGTGGCTGCATTCAGTCGCCACAACGGGCCAAGTAATTGAACTGGGCTACCTGTGCATGTGTATGTGTGTGTTTCTGTGTGTATTGAATGTGATTTTAAAGTCAACACTGAGCACTTTTGACATACGAACTGTCAGTTTTGGCTTGCCGCTTGTCTGCCAGTCGGGTTTTTGGTTTTGGTGTCCTGGCTGCCTATCTGTCTATCGCTTTTGATAATGGCCATGTTGTATGCCACATGATATGATAGCAGCCATTGGCAGTTATCCCCTTAACCGTCTACTGCCATGATCTGCTCATATTGCCGGTTAATATTGTTGGCTTGGCATGCAGCCAGAGTCAGGCGCCAGTTGTTGAAGCAGAAGTTAGCTTTGGAGGCGGAGATGACAGGATATGGATACGTTTGCGGGTTTGGCATTGCTATTGGATATGAATGCAGGCAGTCATGCATGCTTGACACTTGTCAATAAATATATCCTTTAAAGGCATTGAACTTGATTCGCTAGTTTTGGTAGAATCTGAGTATTTAGTGCTTTAACTGAGTTTATTATTTGTTATTATTATTATTAAACCAATGTTAGTGAACTTTTTGGTAAATTTAGATCTAGCTTAATATGCTTAATTTTAATGAAGGAATGGCTCTCTATGCATTATATACATTTCGGAGATGAAAATGGTATGACAGCCATATATCTGTCTATAATGTTCACCTTAGTAAATTATAATGATATTATTAAAAAATTGTTTAAATGAAACACAAAAAGATCATTTAATTTTCTTATAAAATTATTATAAATTATTTTATTTTAAAATAAATTATATGTTTTATGAAAGAAAACCTTATTTTCTTTTGGTAAAACATTATACTTGAACAATACAAAGGTTTTTTTGTGGTGCAAATTTAATTCGAAATTCAGCAAAATTCACTTTTGTTCAACCACAAAAACAAAGCTCATACAAACACGAAATAAAGCCACATTAAATAAATTCTTCATATGGCATTCCAATAGAAAATAGTGTAAGGAGAATGGATAATAAGAATCGACTTCGCTCAAGTAAATTCATTAAAAATGAAAAGCCATATATGACGCTGTATGCGGTAGAGGGTTAAGTCCTTAATAACTATTGTGTTCTGACTGAAGTCAAACCATTTTAATTGGCAGCTCGTTATGAAACTTTAAAGCTCGTTTTAAAGGCTCATCAAGAGCATAGGCTGTCCTGTGAAGACTCACATTAAAAGGCATATAATTTCGCAGTAGTCTAACTGGCAAACAAAACTTTATCATCGCAAGAAGGTCTGGGCAATCTATATTGCCTATAAGGATATTATTTATAAATACTATAGCAGCAATTGCTAGCCTATCCTCACTAAACGAGCTTAAGATTTTCTTGGCATTTTTATTAGAAATAGTACAACAATTTTACTAAAGATTAAATACACTTGCAGAGTTCAGTTTACAACTAATCAATGCTTTGTTTTAAGTAGAAATGCGATATCAATTAAATTTCCCCAATTTTCGAGGTATTTTTCAGCTGTTGGACTTGTAAGAAACGCTAAAAATAACACCCAACAAATCGAATAAAAGAGAGAACAGCAAAAAGAAACAAAAAGGAGAGGCGATGCCCTTGGCGTTTGAAAAGTATCCTCGACGTTAACCCAAAGACCACAAATTTAATTACATTGTTTTTTACACCTTTACGTGTGAAAATGCTATAAAAGGAAATAAAACAAGAAAACAACTATAACAATGAGTACAGGGTATAGGAAACAAGCAGCCAACAAAGTGAAATGAGAAAAAGGAAGGACTTACAGATACTCTTTAATTGAGAGAGTTTGAAGTAGCAAAATTCATGTTAAACTATACAAAAAGTAAGAATGCTATAGTCGACAGGTATTTACTTTTAGTAGAATATATTGCATAAAATTTATTTAATTTTGAAACACACAATCTATAAAAGAACAAATCAATAAATAAGTAAATAAATATTATAAATAGCATAATTAGTATAAGTAAATATTGTTTTCTTTTATAGTAAATCCTTATCTTAATTGTCTGATTAAAAATTTAAAAATAATAAACTATGTAATAATAAGATTAATTATTTTATTTTTACATTTATTCCTTTTATTCTTTACTTTAAATGTACACACCCTAATCATTGTTTCAAAGAAAAAAGAAAACAATAATAAAATAAATAATAATATAATAAGATTAATGTTATGTATTCGTGACTAGCGCAGTAAGGTAAATGTTTTAAATTTGTAGTATGAGAATAAATAAATTAATAAATGTGGCCCTTGATTAGTATTTTGATAAACATAGATAATTGTTACAATTTTTTTTATTTTTTCTTATAAACTAATATTAATTTTTTATGCTGCGTGTTATTTAAAACACTTTCATAAATATCTCGGGTTAAAGAGCAGATAAACGCAGGGATCTTACAGAGTGTATTCAAAACGTGAGTAAGTTAGGAAAGCCTTTACCAGATTGAACAAAGCTTAGCTAAATTTCAATAACCTTCCTGCAGGCGTCCTACCAAAAATCCAATTATCCGAAGGATGAACAATTTTGAATAGTAATCTCCACTAGTCGGCATAATTGTTTTGACGTTAACCAAATTATATACATATTTTTGTAGTTGAAGGCCCTAACAGCTAGCGATAAAACTATCATTAAGTTTAGTATTGTATACTAAGTTTAATTTGTTTAACAAAAAAGTTAATATTTTTGTATATAACTTTAAATTGTCCTAATAGAACATAATGAACTTTATTCTCTTTTACATATTGCTAAAACAAATTTACAAATAATTTTAGGACATTTTTATCATATGTACTTAAAAGGAAATGATTTAAGGTAATTTTCATGTATTGGCATAAGTATTTTGATTATTATTAGAGAAACAAAGCTAAATGCATAACAAAAGCACAGAAATGTGATTAGAGCTCATAATATATAAGGTATATAATAGTATATAATAATGTATATAGTATATATATATAGTATAGTATATGGTATCAATAACATTTTGAAGTCATCTTGCAACTGAGTCCACTAAATTCTGAAGAACCTCTGAGGATATCTCGTATCTAAGGGAAATGACTTAGGAAATAGTTACTTCTTTGGTTTTATGCAAAGAATCTATTTTTTTACGCTAAGAGACCACACGTTTTCGATTACATTCATGGTCTGGATTTTGAGGTGGCTAATCGAAAGTATTGTAACCAACATCCTTTACAAATTTGTATATCATCCTGCTTTTGTGGCATGTTTCCGGATAAAGGAAACTCCAATCAGCCTGTCACCGGAAGGAAAAGCATTGTCGTTTAGGGTACCAAGTTACCAAGTCACCCAACCCACCAAAAATGACAGAGCCTCCATCAAATATAGGTTAGAGGTTGAACCACAAGGTGCTCCCACATAGACCGAGCAGGTCCTTAGTATCGCCGGATACTGAAGGTCGTTAGGAGCTTTGTTGATCCTGTAGAATTCGTGTGCGCTTGGCAAATGCCAACAGCGCATTGGAAGTGTGTCTGGCCGCTTCTTCTATCGATGCGAGCCAGTGTCTGTTGAAGTCAAATATAAGTTTTGTCAAAATAATAATTCTTAATAACAGTCTAGCTTCAAATATATGTTTAAGCTAAACCTAAATACAGCATAACATTTCTCTGCATTTGTTAGATCTATCTATATTCAACAGTTTGTATAACTTAGACTTTAAGATCGACATGGCTAGATCGATAAAAGGTATATGTCTGATTGGGTTGGATATGTTACATTTATTAGCCATATTTACTCATTTTTAATGGATACAGGGTATTTAAAGGACCACAATGAAAGTAAGGTAGTACACTTTTCAATTAAAGCCAAAGATATGACGCATTTGACTGGTTGTGCGTGTATTAGTAGTGTGAATATGGCTAAGCATTGGGATACAGGCTAGAAATGCCAGCGCATTTGACGTTAGTATGTTTGTTTTGTTGAGCGCTGTCCAAGTGACCCTTGGACAATGATAAAAACGAAACGATAATTTCCGTTGGTTTTGTTGCTGTTTAGCTCGATTTTGTTTGGCTTATGGCAGCAAAGTGTGCCTTGACATGCAAATTCTCAGTTAACGCGAAATTCTCCTTTTGACGGCACGAAATGTGATACCGAGTACTATATTTATGTGGGCAGGCAACAGTTGCAAGTGCTGCTGGTGATGGGTAAAAGAGAATACTTATATTAATCATTCCATAATATCTAGGCGGCATACATATACTACACGCTTGCATCAGTTTTTTAAGGATATTTGCTGGAAGCTCCACGCAACTGCCCAGCGTGTGGTGTGTCCCTGGTTAAATTCCGTGGTGCACACATTGCTAATCTTGCGCTCCTTAAGAAATTCCAATATCTTGGGCAGATTTGCCTTAACGCCCAGCATGCTGGTGAAAATGCTGCAAAAGGCAAATGTTATTTAGGTTTTAACTGAGCGCAGTTGTACTTACAGCACGCGCTCCTTGTGCAGCTCACTCTCCTCGATAATGCGCTTCACGAACTGCACTTCGCCGCCTTCGCAGGTTAATTCATCCGCGCAGCCAGTGCGCACATTCTTGGGCGCCGGACGACGCTCAGGATTGCGCGTGTTGCCGCCAAAAGGATTATCTGAATTCGAATCAAAGAAGGGCGGATTGCACAGGCAAAATTGAAACTGTTCTTCCTTTTCCTCGCTGGCTGTTGCCTCAAAATAGCTTTTGAATATGGTCTGCTTGTCTGGCTGTTGATAAACTCGCACCAGCGCCTCTAGTCCATTTCGTTTGATATTCTCGCGCGCATATTCAATGTTGGTTATCTTCGACTCGAGTGCCAGCATTTGCCATTGATTCTTCTTGGCCGCCAGCAGCGAGTAAATGCACGAGGAGCCGCAGCCTGCAAGTATTTAGTTAGTATCGAGTCTGTTCACTTGTTGCCTGCCACTTGCCAATGTCAATGCCACGCACTGTGTCCAGTTTGAGTGGCGCCAGCAAATCCTCCAGCCACAAAATGTAGTTCAGCCGCAGTGCCAAAGTGGGCACCAAGCTGCCCGGCGCAAAGTCCACATGCAGATCAAAATACTCCTGCAGCAGCATTTTGGTCAGCCCACGCAGCGTGCGCTCATTGCCATAGTTAAGCGATACTTTGCCAGTGATCTCCTGCAAAGGACAATTGTATTTACATGCTGGTTTATTATGAAGTTCACAAAACCCACCAGCTGGCACACTTGCCGAAAGTCCTTGTGCTTGATGGCCAATTTGGTGTAGTCCGGCGGCCTTAAGCGTAGCACATTGCGCGGATGCATTTCAAACTTCTTATGGCTATTTCGTACCATTTTATTAAATACAACAAGGAAGTTCGCACATTTAAAATGCGTTTATAATAATTAGTGTGAGCGACTTGCAATATACCAAAAATACCAAAATAAATATAAATTTAGCTCAAGCTGCTGTTAAAAATTACAATATTTTTGGTATTATTTCATGTACAATACGCATTTTCAAGTCTTTATTAACATATCTAACCATATTTCCAACCATTTTGTTGAGTTAATTAAGGAAATGTATATGAAAACACTTAAATTGAATTTATAGCATTTTGATTTGGTTTATAGCAAAAATACCAAAAATACACACACTGCTGTTAAGGTGCGGTCACACGATATGGCATTTTGCCACATTGGCAGTCGGCAGTTACCATAGCGTGTGAGTACGGTATGGCAGGCTGCCACATAAATTTTGCGATTGAGATACCTGCTAACACAATAAAGCAAATCAAAGATTTCTATGTCCGCATTTAGACGATGATTTAAACTCGCGAGTTCTTTCATTCTTCTTGAAAACTACTGAAAAAATATCACTTGCATTTAAATCACGCAATGAAGTTGATTTTATGTTGGTTTGCAACTCTGATTTAAGTTATCGCTAACCGATTTCATACAAACACAGAGCAAAATGCGAAATGAGCAAAAATGCGAAAAACTCTGGTCGTGAGTTTTTGTACGACTCGCTTGCTTCGCCACCCCTCTTTCCTACAAGCCAAAAACTCTTTAGTTAAACTTTAGAACGTTAGAAACGTGCCATATAAGTTTATATGTTAAAATAGTTAACATATAATCTTAATTTTGCCATATAAAATTTTTGACGGTTGATTTCGATAACGATATTACATATATGTGGCACAATGCCATATCGTGTGACCGCACCTTTAGCGATTGTTTATTAACATAGCACTGTTAAGCAACACTAATTTTTTGGTATTTTGCTTCATCTGCGTGCTGTTAACGATTGTTTATTAACATAGCACTGTTAAGCGCACCTTATTTTTGGTATTCCGCTTTTACTTCGTACACAAGCCGCAATTGCAAATTCTTGTTAAAAATATTAATTAAATATGTCGGAAACCAGCACCAAGGAGAATGTAAAGACCGCAATGACATACATCTGTGGTGGTAAGTAAAAACGCAAAACTTTAGGCGGCTGTAACAAATAAACAAAACAAAACATTTCAACAGACGCGCACATGTTTGCGGCCAACAACAAACATGCAAATTTGTTTATTAATGCACATTTTATATTGTTTCATTTAAAACAGAATGTCATCATGAGAATGAGATGCGTCCACGCGATCCCATACGTTGTCGCGAGTGCGGATACCGCATTATGTACAAGAAGCGCACCAAGCGACGTAAGTAGTTCCTCTCAAACTGTATGCCTCTCAAACTGTATGCGTCTAATGAAATTTCTATTTTTCTTACAGTTGTCGTCTTTGATGCACGTTAAACTTGATACAATGAAAACTATTTAAGAGTTTAGCTTGTAATTAAATGAAGAAATATTCTTAAATATAAGAGAGTTTAATCAATGCAAACTAATGTTCTTATTCTGTGAGCTGGCAAAGCTTGGGAGAGCCAAAAGCTCGTCCTGGAAGGAGACCCTGTACGAGAACACATTAAAATAGGGGAATAATATCATATTATTGAACAGGACGAAGGCAAAATCTCTCCTATCAACTGGGAAGAATATATTTTTAGCTGTGTTCTTTTTAAATACTGAAATTCACTTTGTTTCCTCATCAAAAATAAAACAAATAATATCATATTATTGAACAGGACGAAGGCAAAGTCTTTCCTATAAATTGGGAAGAATATATTTTTAGCTGTCTTCAAACAAATTTTTTTTCGATTTACATTTATACAATACTTATTAAACAATTTTGAATTCATTAACCCTTAACACTAAATTTTTACATTTTGCTGTTACTCAAAGTTAACTTATAATGTAGTTTTGTAGTTGAACATTTTATGTATATATCGTGGTTTCAGAGTTTTTGTGGGTAGTCCCAGATGAAGGGCAGTTTTTATTGTATAGGTATGGAATGAATGTGAATAAGTATTTACAGGGTTGGGCTACTTAACATCTATGTGTTATAGAATATGTTATATTAGGTATCAATGGTGTTATTTACATTTGTATGTTGTGTTATGTTGTGAAGTTATGAAATTTATTTATAACTAGCTTATACCCGTGGCGTTGCTCGCATTTCCTAACTATATTTATTTAAATTTTGATTCTTATAAATATTTATTATGTCGATCGAGGGCACGGTAAAAAAATTGCTATGACACTTCCTTCCCCACACACACTTACACACACTAACACTCGTGGATATTATAGTTTTTATTTAATGTAAAATTATACCCATGAATATTATCATTTTTCGTTTATGAGTGGGTGGTTGTGTGGGGGTGGTGATGACACAACAAACTATAGCTATAAACATTCCCTGGACTTCAAGGAATATATTATAAAAGATTTCATCAAGATCCTTTAAACGGTTTTCAAGTTTATCGCGAACATACAGACAGACATTCACTTTTATATATATAGAAGATAGATTGGTTTGTGTTTATTGTTATATTTACATTGGTGAGCCAGCTGTATATTTTTATTTATGAGCTACATCCTGCCATTTGCCAGTTCGCAGGGTATATGCCCTTTAGCCTTCTTGACGCTCTGCAGCCGTTTACTGTTCTAGCTTTTAGGAGTCTTCTAGCCAGAATGTTAGGATGGGATGCTGCTAGCTTACTTTTGTATTGGGTAGCCTGTTTATTTATGACATTGCCGACCAGAGGTACTCGGCAATCCCTTTCTATATCACGCGTTCTGATGATACCATTCAGCGCCTGTAACTTTTCTAAGCAGTTTAGCCTGGAAAACACGTATTCGGTTTATGTGGGTTTTAGCGGCTATTCCATAGACCTGGAGTCCGTATCGCCAGATCGGTGCAAGGATGGCTTTGTATATCAAAATTTTATTGCTGAGTGACAGCTTGTTGGTGGCACTGAGCGTCAGTACACCCTGGGAGGCCTTGGCTCGGAGAATTTCAAATTGTGAAATTCACTTTGTTTCCGCATCAAAAATAAAACACAATTTCTTTTCTATATTTTAAACTAATTTACTTTTATTTGAATTGTTTTTTGGAAATATAATTTTTAAACTAAAAACACTTATATTTGTTTTATATTACTCATTTATTTTTTATTTTTACTTTGCAACTGGTGCTTAAATAAAATGTAAAGTAATTTGTTCTTTTTATTTATTTATGTTTTTTTTGTTTTTGTTTTTTGTATCTTTACTCATAAATGTCTTTTTTCGTCTCAAAAATTTTGTCTAAATGGCTTTTGTCATCCAAAAATTTACTTTACTTAAGATTTGCTCTTGGTTTTTTTGTATTTATTTATCTTTTTGTATGTTTTTCCTTTAGTTTATCGTTTGGTGTAATAAATTTAAGTTTTTAAGTTTACCACATTTAGCAAAAACACACATTTTACACTAAAAATTGTTTATACCATTTATTAGTTATTTATTTGTATCTCTTCTTAATATTTTCCCCCGACACTTTTCAGTCAAATATTTTGTTGTTCAGTGTATGGTTGAGTGTTATTACATAATGTATATCGTATTTTGTTTCTTTGAGTATTATTTTGTATTGTTTTTCTTTGATAAAATCATAAATACAACTACACGTACAATTATGTATATAGGTTTCTTTTTTTTCATATTTTTCTTTCGTTTGCAATATTTATATAAACTTTGCTGAATGCTAGCAGTTTTTTTCTGAGTGTAAGGGGGGGGCGTTGTGGGCGTGGCTGAGAACTAAAGCTAGAACTAAGTGTTTAAAGCTTAAGTTAGAAGAAAATAAGGCAAAAGGTATTGAGGTTTTGCAATCATTTAGCATTAATTAAACATAGGTTATGTATGTATAAAAACACAACTTAAATAACTAAAAAACTACATTGGTGTTTATTTAAAATGTTAATGGCAAATATTACTCGCATTAAGTAATTAAAAATATTAAGTTTTTCTTTTTTTTGTAATGGCAAATTAAAGCTATTTTACTTCACAAAATGAATTTGCAAAACGAGAACTAAATTTTTTAATTATATTTGTAAATATATTAAGTGTTCTTTATAAATATTTAAGTGTTTTTGCTTTGTTCTTGTCTTTTAACACTATAAGCTGAGTATTACACAAAAGTGTGTGTGTATGTGTGTGAGTGTGTGTATATGTGCTTGTACATAACCTCAATTATATAACTAATATAATGTGAAATTCATCGAAATGGGCGCAGTTTTCTACAGTATTTTTTAAGTTTAAGTATGTTTTTTTCTTTTTGTTTTGTTTTTTTTGTAAAGAGAAATCATATTTCAGGTACATCACAACTTAAAATTTAACAAATAAATGCAATTTATTAATCAATTTTCAATGTTAATGCCTAATGCATAATAAGAAATGTATATGGCAAGCAAACATTTGCTAATTTAAATGAGAAACTCTCTTCTCTAAAATAGTGAGAGAGAGAGAAGAGTGTATGTGTATGTGTATTAGTGTTATATATGTCGAGCACAGCTTTACAGTTGGGCATGCTTCAGCCGGCGATGCAGCTGCAAACTGTAACGCCGCTCAAATTGTGCACTGCATTGCCTGCAATTGCGTTTCGCAACTTTCAAAGCGCGATGCTTCCAAAACCTATGCAGCGCCAGAGAGCCAAGCGTATGATAGTTAAAGCTTATGCCGCCGCCATTGCGCCGCCGGCTGGCCGCGCAGCTAGCGCAGCCAAGCTTTTGATGCACCAGCCGATTGAGATGTTTGTCACGCAGCATGGCCACAACAACTTCGGGGGCCAGACGCATTTTCTTCGGCTGTGCCTGCTTGCGCGAACTGCGCCCCGTCTCTGCCTCAGACTTTTTGCTAAAGTCAAGCGGTGCTGCCAAATACTCCTGCTTGCTGGCTGCGTCCGCAAGCAGTGGCAGCAGCGTTGCCAGCTGATTAAGTGACTTGCGCGAGGCGTTTAAGGCGCAGCTGTTGCTGTTGTTGTTGCAGTTGAGGGCATTTTGATTTGGTGCCGGCTTTTTGGGACTTTTGCGCGGCGCTGCCAGATCCAGCTGACGTTTGAGCAGCGACTGCGACTGCAACGGCGGCGCTGGCGTTGGCGTTGACTTTAATGCTGTTGGCGCAATGCTGCTGCTGCTGGGCACCTTGGGTGTAATGGTAAGCGTTATATCCTCCTTGTTGCGCAGATACTCAATGTACTCCTCGGTCTCGCTCAGCAGACGTCGTCGCTTACTAGGTGAAAGCTCTCGCTCACGCTCTACGTGTTGCTGATCACGCTCTCGCTCACGCTGTTGGCCTGTTGTCGTCGCTGTGGGCAGCGCTGCTGCGGCGGCGGCCAGCATAAGCGGAGTTTCAGCTGCATAATATTTGTTAATAATATCCTTAACATAATTCTGAAATTGTGTACCAATGCGATTGAGATTCTGATATTCCATTTGTGTGAGAAAGGGTGTTGTGTTTGTGTTGCTGCTATTGTTATTGCTATGCGGTATTGCTGTTACTGTTGCTGCCACAGCTGCTGCTGCTGCTGCCGCTGCTGCCGTGGCTTCAGTGCTGCTGGTGTTGTTCTCTTTATCATCCTGGCGATGATGTACGGCATTTCTGTGAGTTTTCTCTTTATAATAGCTGTTGTTATTATTGTTATTATTGTTGTTGTTGTTGTTATTTAGTTTGTACGCGGGAGACGATTTAATAAGCTGCACTCGCTGCTGCTGCTGCTGATTCTCTTGATCTTCGTCATACTCAATTTTGAGCTTTCGCTTGCTGGCGAGCAGCTCGATGGCCGTCTGCTCGTAAGCTGCTGCTTCCAGAAATGCCGTTGCCATCATCGCCTTGCTGTTGTTGTTGTTGCTCTGCTGCTGCTGCTCTTTGTGCTCTTCGCTCTCTTCAGCAGCACGCAAGCTTTTGCTGGCGCTGTTGTTGTTGCCATGACGCGAAAGTTTCATTGGTGATGTTGCTGCCGACATATTGTACTCATCGCCCGAGTACGAGGACGATGACGCCGACGATGGCGTATTCTCATCATCCTCTCCCGTCGAATGTTGCCGAGCACGCATCACGCCAAACTTCTGGCGCTGTGACGCAATGTTGCTGCTGCTATTGCTGCTGTTGGCGTTGTGATGGCCGCCCATGCTGCTCAGGCTGTGCAGTAGCGCAGCAGCCTCTCGTGTCGTCCATTGCGATGGCAGTTTATTATTGAACAGGAGTTGATGATTTGCTGGTATTTTCAACTCGTGCACGCCTCCCGCTTTATGAAAATCCTGAGCGACCGAAGCTGTGTTGCGACTTATCGCGTCCATTTTAAGCAGACTGCAAATTTGGAAGAAACAAATGTTTGCGATTAGATTGAGTTAAGTAGGGAAATAAACATAAAATTATTGAATTAAAATATATATTCCGACTTTACACAAGCGGGCAATCAAAAATGGCAATATCAAAAGTATCGAAATATATACACGAAATGAAAATTGGCAATATCAAAAGTATCGAAATAAAGTGAACATATGTAAAACTAGAATAAGTTGCTCAAAAGGTAGCGGAAAGCTTGTTTAAATAAAACATCAAAATTTATAAAATAAAAAAATAAATTTTAAAAAAATAATAATTAAAAAAAAATTAAAAATAAAATAAAAAAAATAAAAATAATAAAAAAAAATAAAAATAAAAAAATTCAATAAAAAAAAGAAGTAAGAATAGAAATCGATATTATTTGTATTTTTTATTTTTAAATAAAATGAAAAATGATTTCAAATTTCTGTTCAAGAATCAATGAATTTACTATAAATTGCGAAAAGCTTGTTCAAATAAAATATACACATTTCTTAAAAAAAAAAAAAAAAAGTAAAGTAAAATGTTCAAATACTGTACGAGAGACAATGAAAAAATCAAAATAATATCAATTATTTCGTTTTTAATATATACACTAGGTGAATAATTAATAAAACGTTTATATATTATCTAAATGTTCAGATTAAACAAGTTTTACATAAAGAAAAAGAGCCTAGAGTAACGTAAATTATAAAATTAAATAATTAAACGCAAGATATAACGAAAAACTTCACAGAAATAATTCATATAATCAAATAAACTTTAAAATAGGTTAGAAAAAAGGGGCAGCATCGAGAAAAAGGAAAAAAATATCGCTTTTCAAAATCATTATAATCATGATAAAAATAGGTAAAAACAAGGCAAAGAAACGATGGCAACAAAAAATGGTATGCAGCACAGAAAGGAAAAACGACAAGACAAATGAAAAGTTAAGCAACATAAAGGACAACATCAAATGATAAACGGAGACAAACAAGGAGAGAAAGGAAATGCTCAGTAAAGGGATAATACCGCGCATAGTCCTCCGGATCGCTGCCCTCGGCTTCGAGGTATTGAAATAAACGCTCCGAGCCGCGTTTTTGTGTTGCTGCATTCGGCAGTCCGCCGGTGAGGAGATCATGCGGCGGTATCAGGGAGCCATTGGCACTGAGACGCCACCCCACCATCGATGTGGGATTCACAATAATCTCCTGCAAGGGGCCGCCAGTGATGTTGCCGCCGCCACTGCCGCCGCCGCCGCCTCCAGCCACGCCCTCATTGGTGGTTGTGGTATAGATGGTAACGGCACCGCTGCCGCTCACATTCCCCACAGTTTGCCCACCGCCGCTCGACGAGCTGCATCACAAAATTGATGGGAAAGTGGGTAAGGGGGCCCCAAGATCAAGTTGAGAGAGAGAAAGAATAACGAGGGTAGTAACTAGAGTTAGAAACATTGTGCACGGCTGTGGGATTAGAGGGGGAAACGTTACCCAAAGGCGTTGCCGGCATTGTGAAACGTGTTCAGCTGATTATTGGCCACAAGAGTGTTGCCAATAGTTCGCAACACGTTTAGATTTTGGCTATGCGTTGCATTGTTGCTGCCATTGTTGTTGCCGTTGTTGTTGCCACTGTTGTTGCTGCTGCTGCTGCGCGCTGGACGATTGTCATGCGGACTGAGAGTGAAGTTCAAAGAGAAACAGCAAATAGTTAAGAGATAGTTGAATAATGTTGCGAAGAAATGGATAGTAGCTTCAAAAGGTTTCAAATTCGACCTTTATAATTAACTAACAGGGGAACTCTTGTATATTTGCAATTATATTTATTTCTTCTTGGTTAGATTCTTTTCTTCCACAAACATTCCACACAATTTCTATAGAATTGCATTCTTGAACCTTATCAATTTATCGAATTTAGATGTTAATATGTTTTTCCTATAGGATAGTAGAGACTTGTTTATACTTTAAATTCTATTTCGAATTCCACAATCCTACTTACTCCACAAAAATGGTATGTAAGATTGCAAATTCTATTCTGCTCCAAAAAGTATGCTATACAATTGTCTGTGATATTCAGAGAGGACTAAGAAAATCACGAAAGTAACTGCAAAGTTAAGTTGGCTGTGCCTCGACATTTCTTTCATAGTATTAACGTACACTTAGAAAAAAAATACCTAAATTTCAGAAAATCGCCATACTTTTGCAGCCAAGGGCAGCTCGTTTTCTTTTCAGAAAGGGGTCATCCACATATTACGTAATCATCAAGGGGGTGGGGTAGAGGTCAGCCAAATGATTACGCTAGATTACATGTGTGGAAGGGTATCAAAAATAGGGCAAAAACGTGATTACGTAATATGTGGACGATCCCAAAGTTGATTTTCTAAATAACATGGTTTCGTTTTTCTAAAAACTAAGGTCATCATTTCTAAATCTGAGAGCAGAGTTTTCTAAAAAAATTTCTAAATATTAGAGTTTGAATTTCTTAAATTAAGAAATATATTTCTTAAAAATAGAAAATATTTCTAAGAAATATAAATCAAATAAATGCGATCTTGACACTTTATAAATTGAGGATATACACCAATATGTGTACCAAGTTTGGTTGCTCTAACTTCAAGGGTGTGGAAGAAAATTGCGTTCCCTTCGGGAACAGAGTATAATTATATGTTTTGGGATTGCCGATTTTGGGCCCGCGTTTCTACTTTGAGGAAATAAGTTTCTTAATTTTATAAATTATTTCTATTTTTCTTTGAGGAAATAAGTTTCTTAATTTAAGAAATTTTTTCTATAGAATAGAAAATATTTCTGTTTTTGAGGGAGATTTTCTAAAGTATAGGAGATTGTTTTCTAAGTGTAGTAATAAAAGTAATTTTAGAAGTCTTATGTTTGCGCAGGATCAATGAATTAGATGAAGATATTCAACTTAAATTCAGACAAGTTTCACTTATCACTTTCAGCAAGATTTTACGATTTAAATATGCAATTTAATCCGCAAAACCTGCCCAAAGTGAAAACAGGAACATCTAAGGGAAATTCACTTCCCCAAAATGTTGCCAAAAGTGAAAACCTGAACAGACCCGATAGAATATAAGTATATATTTATAAATATTCATATAGAATACTAAAGAATAGAGAAACTACTTACTGCACATCACTCATGTGAACCTGGAACTCCTCCTGTGTGTCAGCCAGATAGGAGCACTTGCTGCAGGCGCGCTTGTTATGGACCTTTAGCACATGGGTGGCCAGGCGCTCGGAGCGGGCCGCCTTGTAATCGCAGAGCAGGCAAACGAATGGCTTTGTGTGCGTGTTGAGATGACGCTTGAGACCCCACTTATCGGCACCCGACCAGGGGCAATAGCAGCAGGTGAAACGCTTCTCGCGCTTGGGCTTCAGCAGGCCAGAGCCGGCGGCACTGCTGCTGCCCGAACCGGAACTGGAGCTGGCCACCGGCTGTTGGGCGCTGTTCATAATGGCACCCACATGCAGTGGCAGCACGGAGCCATCGTCCAGTTTCTCCTGCTTGAGATGGGCGAGCGGCATGTCTGCAGCGGAGGCCACCGCTTCGATGGTCTCCACAATACTCATGCTGGTCGAGGTGGGATGTCGTTGTGCCTCCAGAAACGCATTGTCAATGTTTACGCCCGTTGCATTGATCGTCACATTGCCACGTCCGCCGGCATGATGAGCGTTGCCACTGGAAACGCCACTTGATCCACTGCCGGCGGGTACATGTCGACGGGTCTTGTTAATATCATACTGCAGCTCACGATGCATGCGCAGAAAGTGTTTCTTGACGTGATCGGCGCGATTGAACTGCTTGAGGCAGGCATAGCACTGAAAGGGCTTCTCATCCTTGTGGATATTCTCGTGGCGTGTGTACAGATCCCGACGATCCGTTGAATATGGGCAATGTGTGCACGCATAGCGCTTAACTATGTGCACACCATTGGCAGCTGCTGCGGCCGCAGCGGCCTGTGCCTGGGAGGATTTCTTGCGGCTGCCGCCGGATGAGCTGCTGCCGCCGCTGCTGCTGCTGCTGTTGGTGGGCGCTGAGGTGGGCGTGGATTGAACCAAATTCTGTGCCGCATTGGCCGATGTGGAGGGGCTGGCATAAATCAGCTCCGCTGCATGCTCCTGCCGATGTTTTCTATGCATTGTAAAATGAAATATGTATGAATATTTTGTTCGATCATTTATTCTATATATTAGGGCTACTCACTTTGACTTGGGCGTGCTCTGGTGTTGCTGCTGTTGCTGTTGTTGCTGCTGCTGTTGCTGCTGTTGTTGCTGCTGCTGCTGCTGACTGACCTGCGCATAGCTCTGCAGCTTGCCGCCTGTTGTCCACTGCACCAGCTGCGGCTGCTGCTGCTCGGCAGCGGCGCTGTCTTGTGCCCAGCGCTGCTGCTGCTCGCCGGCCTTTAACAGACCCGCCTGGCCGGCGGCAAATCCGTTCTGCATCAGTGCTGCCAGGCCGAAGGCTGTGCTTAGATGATCTTCGGACTTAAAGCTGCCCACGGCGGTGACGCTGGGCGCTGGCACCACAGTGGCGCCGCTGCCGCTGGCGCTAACCACCACAGAGTTGACCGACTCTGATTGCTGTTGTTGTTGTTGCTGCTGCTGCTGCTGTTGTTGTTGCTGGATTACATTGGCCTGGGTGGTGGCCACGTTGTTGCCGCTGCCGCCGCCCGCAGCACCACTCGCTTCGTATTCAATGCTGGGGGCTGCGGTGCGATCGATTTGTTGCTGTGGGAAAAGTAGATTTCAGTTTAATTTTGTGCACTTTAGATACAAGTTGTGTTGCATGTATTTATACTACTAGCTGGTTATAGCCGGCCTTGGCCGTGCCTAATGGTTTATTGTTGTTTATATTGAAACTCTGCTCTTGTTGCTTGCGTACTTCCAACATCATTCGCTCTTGAGGTTAGATTTTTTATAATAGGCAGGAAAAGTATTGAATTATCTTTTTAAAGAGCTTTGAAAATGCATTTTCAGCAAATCGGACGAAATTTAAACTTGCGCAACTATAGATAACCAAGAAACCCTCATTTTAAAACGTTTGAATTACTTCTTAGCTCAGATGTTTTAAAACAGGAGTGCCCAAACACTTGTTGCTGAAGAATACACACCAACACATATAAAGAACCACCATTTTTACTCCCTGTACCCATAAAATGGGTACACAGGGGGTATTGGATCTGTGCAAAAGTATGTAACAGCCAGAAGGAGACATCTCCGACCCTATAAAGTATATATATTCTTGAACAGTATCAAAAGACATTTCGATTTGGCCATGGCCGTCTAGAGATACCAAATTTGAAATGTAGGTTCCTGTATACCATACGCAGATCAAGTTTGTTCCGATCTCAGATATCTCCCCCCATTCTCCCGCAATTCGAAAATTACGAAGAAGCGATCGGAAATTTTCGACCTGGGTACAGGAAGTTTTGTAGTCGGGTATACTCGACTATAGCATTCTTACTTGTTTTTTAATGTACACTGTAAAAATCTATTTACATTTTCAAGAAAACAAATCTACAATGAGAAATCACTTTCATAAATTTATGTGCTACGACGTAAAATTTCTTTATAAAACAAGGGATATTTATTAGAATGTTCAGATTTCCATAATTTTTTGATATTTTACAGAAAGAAAGTAATTATATGCAACAGTTTTCTAAAATTTCCCAATCTATGGGTGGAGTTTTCTGAAATTAAGCATCCTATAGCTTCCACGCTTCATTTTGAAATAAATTGTGATTCTTTGAAAGGGTTTCATAGGGCTCGTTCAGCAGTACTAAGCGCTGACTGATTTCCGATGCTTTTTGCCTCAAAATAAAGCGATTGACCTAGAAATAATCATCCAAATATTGTGCTCCTGAAGTCTGTGGGCTTAAATAGCTGTATTTATAGGCTAACAATCGTTTAAATGGTTTAGGAAAGACAAATCAGTCAGCGGTAAGCAGAAATCAGTCATCAAATGAGCTAGATACCTTAGGATAGGTTAGGTTACAGTGGCTGGAGCAGAAGAAAGAAGAATCGTAAGCCCACCCCACACTTGGGCCAAGAGTTGGACCCTTGTGATACCAAAGCTAGATACCTTATTTGATAACCATTTATTGAATAGACCATTTAGGTATACTGCTGGGTTTTACTATTAAGTCCCCCTTCAAAATAGATTCATATATGGAGCAAATAATTGGGGTTCATTTGTGGTTCATTTAACATTTACTTACCAAATTCGTAAACGAGCGTTGCTCGCCTTCAGGCACCGCTGTGGGTCCACTGGTGGCCACCTGAGCCACCGGTGTGCCGAGCGTATGCAAACCGTTGCCGGTCTCCTCGCCGTACAGTTTACGTGTAATTTCTTTGAACATATCTTCATATGTGGCCTCAACATTTGAGGACTGTGCGCTCGCTGGATTGGCTGCGGTCGCGGGTATTAGTGTTGCCATTGCTGCGACTGTTTGGCCTTGGCTTGCGGGCGCGTTGCACTAAAGTTGCGGCGACTGCTTCTCTCGCTGTTGCCTCGACGTATGCCCTTCGGGAACTGCAACAGACCGGAAGAATGAGAGAGAGAGAGTCAGTGAGTGAGTGAGAGAGAGAAAGAGAGAGCAGCCCTAAGTTAGTCAGTGTGCCTAAGCTTTAGACGCACATTCACATCCGGCATACAAAATACCCAAAAGCCCCCAATCGACGTCAGTTCTGGGAATTGACTGTTGACACACCAGCTGCTCTGCCCATGGAACCTGCCTACCTTGGGCGCTTGCAATGGGGGTGGGCAAACGCGGGGAGTTTTTGCGAATTGATTGCTGCTGCTGACGTCTCGGCGCGAAGCGAGACGAGGCGAGGCGACGCGAAGCGACGACGCAGCATCAGCTGAGTCAGCAAGCGCGAGCAGCGAATTGAGCACAGTTTTTTTTGTTTTTGTTTGTTTATTTGTTTTGTATTCGCCGCTTGTTTGACAGGCGACAATGGCGTCGAGAGCGTTTTCAATTGATCGATCGCATGAAGTTTTGATGAAATTATTTATGTGAGCAATCAAAAGTTTTACATATACAACTTATGATGAACATAATATTTAATGTATTTTTAGAATAGTTTTCCCTCACTCTTTTTTTTACTTTGTTAAAGGGTTCTTGTCTTGATTTTTAATACGAATTAACACTGTGAAAAATTTATTCTTATTTATTATTTTATGCATTTTTATTTTATATATTACTTTTCAATCAGAAATGAACAATTGTAGTATGATTATCAATTGTATTTGTTTTTGATTTCATTTATTTACAGTGATAATTATGTGTGTTTTAATATAATTATAACAAGGAGTTCAGACCTTCATAGCCTTTTCTATCTAAATATATATACATACACACATAATCTTTTAATCAAAGTTATAGCTATTAAAACCATGAAAGGGTGGAGAAATTTTTTTATTTTACAAAAACCCATGAACTGTGATCCTTAAATATTTTAAGTGTCTCAGCTATAACATTAATGTGTGAATATATCGAATATACATCTATATATTTCAATAATATTGAGTCGTAAATGACAAGCTGTTATCCACTACGGATTTGCAATAATTAGCTTGTATAGTTGTTAGCTCGAATAGATCGATTAGTAAACATATTTAATGATGCCGAGGGTTGCATTCATGTTATAATCATATTTAAAGTTTTATTATGCCTGATTTTGCATTTTTTCTACAAGTGTTTTAATGATTTTATTCTTACCTAATATAACTAGTCTAATTTTTCTAACATTTTGAGTTAATTTAAACTTATTTTTACTACTAACTTCTCCCAATTCAGGTCTAGAGACTATTGACGTCACTGACCAGACTTGGCTGTAATTTGGGGCATAGCTAGCTCGACGGGCAAATAAAATATCCCCATCGGGTTGGTGTCGTTATTAGTTTTTATGTAATATCTATTAGGCTGAACTATTCTTTTCAAAGAGTGAACTTCTTCAATGAACTGCTTGCTATCTTATAAAAATCTTTGACACTTTTGTCGCCCGACACACCTAAGCTGTGTTTGAGGCTCAGGTTGTTTTTTTTTTTGTTGCTGCATATATTAATAAATTTACCACACCAGCAACAACAACCACAACGCCTTGGCGTGGCGAACCAACCCAGGTTTCAGCAAAAACCAAAAAAAAAACCCATTGGGAAGGTAATGCGCCCAAATCTTTGTTTTTGGCGGCCGCAAAATTTGAGGACTTCGCAGCGCATCACATAAAAAGCCAAGACAAATTGTCAGCAGCAGCAGCAAGAAACGGTTGAGGCTGTAATTTTTTGGCGGCACTTTTGTTGTTTTGGTGGGTGGATATTTGTGGTTGTTGGCTGGCCCACATGTTGCTGACGGCTGCGCCCCGTTTTTCTAGCTGAGATGCTGACAAACAACAACAACATATAAGACTTTTGTAGCGGCGACAAAATTGTTGTTGTTTTGGGCATGGGCACGTTTTGATGGCCCAGAGCCAACAGAGAGCGCCACCCACCCATACACCCACACCCCACACACACGCCCAGCCCAGGTCCCAGACGAAGCTGCAGCCAAGCGGCGGGGTAGTAGGGGGCCGGTTCGAGCATAGGGAATGGAAGAACCGTTTGTGTCTGTGTGCGTGTGTGTGACCAGACCGAAGCGTGTTTTCTTTAGTTTCTTTTGAGTTCATATTTCGTATTTGAGTTGTTGTTGTTTTTTTTTGCATATTTGATTTTATGCTTCGTGTGCTTTTTTTTACAGTTGTTGCCCACACTTTGCGCCATTTGGGGGCGTTCGCGTCTTTTTCCTTTTCTTGTTATCTTTACTTATTTGCTTTGCTTTGCTTTTACGGCTTGGGCTTTGGGCTTGGGTTTACTTTGTTTGGTCTGTGCGCCTGCCTGCCTGCCTTAGCCTGTCGGATCTCCAACACCCCCTCCCCCTCCCCCTTCCACTTCCCCTGCCCCTGCCACTCTTAACCCCCTTCCGACATCTTTTTATTGACTCTCTGCGTGTGGTTTCTCAAGCCAAGGGCATTGCTTTCGTTGTTGTTGCTGTTGCTGTTTGGGTGGGACCTAATAATGCTATGTCTCAGTTCAAGATCATTATAGACTCCACTCTTCTGTACTTACATATGTAGGTGTGTGTATGTGTGTGTGTGTGTGTATAATACAAAAGTGCAAGTGTTGAGCATAGGGAGTGGGGAAGTAATAGACAAAGTTTCTTTATTAGTGCAACTTTTAATTATATAATTATCCGTCTAAACAAGTAAGAATGACCCCTGCCCCCGCACCCACCCACCAATCCTGTACTGAATCTTGTTTGTTTAATAACTTGCATGTTTATTATCCGATCGTCTTGAAATTTGGTATGTATATTAAGAGTGACTCAAGTATTATACTTGCCAAATCTCAAGGCTATATCTTTTTAAATTGCAGCTGTAGAACGTTTTTAGCAAATTGCGGGGGGTGCGGGGGGAAATATATATCTCCTTCTGCCTGTTACATACGTTTGCACAGATACCCCGATTTTGCCCATTTAATCGTTACAGGGAGTACAAAATGATATATACAGATATCAAAATCGATTTCAAATTAGGATTATAGCCGGATATGTTGGTTTTGTATATAATTTTTGCTAATATTTGCTTATAGAGCATTTGTTTATGTTTATTAGCTCATTATGAACCCTTCAGATTGCATTAAGTTTTCAATTTGAATATATTACAAGTTTAGCTGAGATAAGTACAGATGGGGTCAACATTTTGTGGGCGGTTAGTGGACAAACACAAATACACACACACACAGACACAGATACAACAACAAAAGAGTGTCATGCGTTGCCAACAATAATAACAACAACAACAACAACAGCAGCAGCAGCAGCGCGTGTGGGTGCTCCGTTGGGGCCAGGCAGCAACAACAAAAACAACATCCGCTTTGCTAATAGCAGGGAGCAACAAGAAAAAACACAGAGAAAAAAACCCCAGAGGCAGCCAACAACAGCGTCAAACGGGCGCGTCAGCGAGTGGGCTGAAAATGGGCGCAACAGTCGCTGCCGTCGCTAGCAGTAGCAGCAGCAGCAGCAGCAACAACAAAAATCAATTTACAACAACTCTAACACGCGCACCATCAAGAACAAATACAACGATCAGTCGCCGTCAGCGACGCGGACTGTGGTGGGTGTGCGAAAAAAAACAACAACAACAAGCGACATCAGCTTTGGCAACAGCAGCGACGCCGCCGCAATGACAACGCAATTTGGGGGAGTCAGTCAGAGAGCGCCAGAGAGAGAAGAGAGAGAGAGAATACAAACCGGTTGGCAGCTGAACACAAAATAAATGCCGGTTGGGAGCTTTGCTATATTAACTGAGAGAGAGAGAGACGCGCTAAAAAGCGAGAGCAATAGCAAGGCATGCCAGGGCGCACGTCTCCCGATCTTCGCTCTTTGTCCAGCTGTCGGCTGTTGTAGTCTGCAGATGCCGGACGATCGGCTGTTAACGGTAAACGCATTATTGGGTGGCTACTCTGTAAATATGGCAGCAATTGTTGTTGTTGTTGTTACTGTTGCTGTTTGCTTTCGTCGCTGATAATAATTGTCAGAATTGCGCTGCGCTGCGTGTGCTGCCCGTTAGGGGGCGGGCGTCAAAAAGCTAAATTGCCCAAGCACACAGGGGGAGAGCTTTATATGTATGTGTGTGCATGTACCATACATATCTTCATATGTACATATGTGTGTATGTATCGTACATACATGGATATTTTAACACCCGTGGGCCGATCCGGCCTGATGGCAGCTCAGGGTGAGCCACAACATTACTTGCAGTTGTTGTTGCGGTGAACGGTGAAAGGCCAAGAGACGAGACGAGACGCAACAAGTAGAGAGAAGAGAGGCAGCAGAGAACGGGCAATGGTCAACGGACAACGGACAGAGCAACAGCTAATGACATGTTAACGCCAAGCAACAGCCGTCCATTCCAAAAGCCACACGCAGTTATTAAAAAGCGCTTTTGCCTGATGGCGTGCACAGTGGGGCAAGTTAATTGATAGGGAGGCACCTAACCAAATTAAACTAATCAAGCAAATTATTAAGTATACATTACACATGCAACTTCTGCAAGTTTTAACTGTTATGCAAGAGGACCACATTTATTTTTTAAATTTATTTCAAATATGTACTACGTTCAAAATATACAGTTCAAGAATCTACCAACAAACACAATTTTAAGTCCACTTTTTCTATACTGTGGTGTTTACTTCCTGTACCCATAAAATGAGAGATTCAATACAAATGTATGTAACAGGCGCAAGGAGACATCTCCGACCCTATAAAGTATACATGTATATTCTTGATCAGTATCAAAAGAAAATTCGATTTGGCCATGTCCATCTGTCTGTCCGGATGAACGCCTCGATCTCAGCAATTATAAGAGCTAGAGACACCGATTGCAGATATCTCCCCCCGCTCCACTGACAATTTGATAAAAAAACGTTTTACAGACACAATTTAAAAGATATAGCCCTGGGATTTGGCATGTATTATACTTCAGTCACTTTTAATCTGCTGCAAAAATTTCAAGTCAATCGGACAATAAACACGGAAGATATTCCGTAATGCAGTGCTGAAGAGCGGGGGGAAGATGCAGCACTGTCACTTGTGTATTTATGTGTAAGTGTACAAAGTTGCGATCGGAAATTTTAGACCTGGTACAGGAGTTTCGTAGTCGTGTATACTCGACTAGAGCATTCTTACTTGTTTGGTATATGTACATGGTTTGTAAACTAAAAACAAGCACTGTTTTTGTTTCATATATTTTAATTAAAATCTGTTCACATTTGGAACAATATTTAAATGTCATTTAACCGTGACATGTGCAAGTGCTAAGCTTTAAGAAAAGCTTAAAGCGCTTATTGCAAAACGGGTCAATCGGTTGAATCGGCGCATTCACCGCTTAAAGCTCAACTCATTCCACTGTGCTTTGACTCTGGCATTAGCAGCGTGATGTTGTTACACACCAGCAGCAGCAGACAACAACACGCTCGTTAAAGTGGGTGGGTGTCTAACAGCTGTGGTGTCCGGCAAATTCAACGATCGACCGAACGACCGACAACAAAATAAAATCTTCAATTTTATATGCACGCCAACAACAACAATAACAGCAGCCGCAGCAGCAGCAGGCAGCAGCAACAGGGACTGAGCGAAACAGTAAACGATTCTCTCGCTACTCTTTGGTCATCGGTTCGCTGCTTCACACGCCTACGCAGTAGAGTCGCAGGCGCAGCAGCAGCATCGGCAGCAGCGGCGCATGCGTGTGGGCGATCGTTGTTGCTGTATTGTGTGGGTTAAAGCGGGAGTTGGGGTTGTAAAAGCAAAACACATTTCAATTTAAAATATACAAAATATCATACATATACAAAAGAGCGCTGCAAAACTATCGATGACAATATCGATAACAGCAAAGCGTTCAACGATAAAACATATATTTACATCTATATATACACATAAGTTTTTTTTTTATATTTTTTATAATTACTTGTTTCAATATTAGCGCCATCATAAGATATCTGACTATTAGATACTTTGGCAGCTCTACGCATTTTTCAACACTTTAATTAAAACTATCGTAAAAATATTGTGATAGTTGACTGATTTCCCCTAACTATCGAGTTTTTTTTTTTCAATTTTTGTGTATTGAACTCGGTTTTTTGGCATTTGGCAAAAATAAGTCAACCTCCCCCACCTGAAATCGAATCCTTAATATTTTCCGCGTTTTTTAAGACCAATATCAAACATTGTCCGTGCTTTCTTTCTGTGGGGGATCCCAACGACATATTTACCTCTTTCATTTTGCTTGCTCATTTTCGTTATGAAAACATTTTAAAATATTTTTTTCGCATTGCTAGAAATATATTTCCGATAAATGTCTCAAATTAGAACTTACAAATGTGATTGAAATTATTTAGGCAAATTCTTTGATTTGAACATTTAAAATAGAGTTTTCAATAACCTATTTATAAAAACAGATTATAATTTAAGAGAATGGAATAATTTGAAATTAGTCAAAGATATTGATAATATCGATACTTTGAAAAAAGATCGCTAGTCGCGTAAAATAATCAATGGTGTTATCGATAGTTACATCGATTGCTTCGACGCCTTAGTCTGCGTTTCTGCGTTTTATGATGCGTCTGTTAGTTGTTTTTGCATTTTTGGCAGCTGCGCAGACATCCGCCAGCGTCGCTTTCAGCAGCAGCAGCAGCTCTGCGGGCGTTGTAAATGTGTACGTGTGTGTGTGTAAAGGCGCAGAGGGCAGCTTTATATGGGCGGCAGGTGGTAATTTTCTGTGGCCAGCCAAAGACAACAACAGCAAAATGATGCGACGGCAGCTGCTGCTGCTGCTGTTTTTTTTTTCGTTGGCGTCTTCGCTTTGCCCAGACAAGACAACAAAGCAATAAGTGTTGGGCTTTAAAGCTGGTTTCTATATATGTATGTATGTATGAATAATACATATATATGTATGTATGTGTGTGTCTCAGTTTTGGGTGGTGCTGGTGGCATTGCCTTGTGGGCGTTTAGCAGCAACAACAACATTCACAGCAGCAACATTCACACAGCGGCAACATCTTCAAGGGCAGCTCAGTTCAGTTCAGTTCGGTTCGGTTCGATTCGGGCCAAGTTATATAGCATTTAACCGTCTCTGACTTTAGCTTTTGGCTATGCTTATTATTGTTGTTGTTGTTTTTTCTCTGGCAGCTGTTGGCAGGTGCGCGCCCTCATAAAACGTCGTCAGACGACCCAAAATGCAGGCGCTGCTGCCTCTGCTGCTGCTGCTACAGCACATGCTCGAAAGCAAGAAACAAAAATGGCGACCTCTGCGTCCCTCTTTCAAGTGTCAGTTGCGCACACGCACCGCACCGTACCGCGCCGTACCGCACCACACTGCACCCTCCTCCTCCTACTTTGCCTTTCTCATGAAATCTTTGCCTTTTACTTAAAATGCTGCCCAAGCAACATGTGCATCACTCCTGACTCTGTCCGTCGATCTCTGCCCCTCTCTGGGGTAGAAATTAATGCAGTTGTTTCATTTTAGGGGTGGTTTTCATTTTCCTCAATCTGCCTGTCCGGGGCAGGGTTGTCAAGCAGGTTGCAGCTGCCGCCAGAGGGAGCGTTACGTTACTGTGTCTCCTTCCCATCAGCCTGTTGCTGCTCTGCTGGAATGTTCTGCACTTGCGCTTAGGGGATGAGCATTACCAGCTGACAAGTGGATAAGCCATGTTGCGGAGGGATGACCAATGGAAGGTATGTACAAATATATCTGGGATTTGTTACACTTCAAAGAGTATCCTTAAGTTCATTATAGTAACGCGGCATATGCCAATTAAGTAATATACCATTCTATTCATTTCATTTTCCTAAGGAAATACTACAAAAACTGAGCTTGGGTTGTATTTATCATAGTGTAAATAAGATGAGTGATGAGAAATTTAGTCATAAATCCAATTTTCTCTGTAGGCTTTTAATGTGTTTTTCTTCATCCTCTGCTAGAAAGACATTCCGCATCCTTAATCGATCCATTCCGATTATGGTATCGAACGCTTCTTTTATATAAGATCCTTAAAAACATGTTCTTAGATGATAATAATCACATATACTGTTTTTCATCCTGTGCTTGAAACTTCTTCGTTAGTCCTATTTTAAAGGGATGATTCAGCTTTTCCAAAAGGATTGTGGTATCGATCGCTTCTTTTTATATAAAATCCTTAAAAACATGATCTTAGATGATAATAATAACACATTAGATCTACTGTATTCTATCCTGAGCTTGAAACTTCTTCATCCAGTCCTATTTTTAAAGGATGATTCAGCTTTCCCAGAAGAATTATGCTAGTGGTAGCTTTGAATTTTTGGCTGTCGAAAGATTATGGGTTTAATTAGTTTTTGAACAGGCTAAAGGATGTTTGGAGGAGTCGTGAACGGAACTGTCTACCCTACCAATGCACAATACATACGATAGACGATTATGTATCCGTTTGTGTATAAGTATGTACTCTAAACCCAACCCAACCCAAAACCCAACGCTGAGATGGTGACGCTGGACGCCTCTTAAGACTACAACAACGACAACAGAAGAAGCAGCAGCAGGCAGTCCACAGACACATACACAATCACAATCACATACACAGAGACCCCGACGAAAGAGACCCAATCATGAAATTTCACAACAACCTTCAAGCAGACGTCGTCGGCGTCGTTGTCTCGCGCGTGTGTGTGTGTGTGTATGTAGTTTTTTGGGCCGTCCCAACGTTGAATATTGAAAAACGGTTGAGGTTTTAGGCAAATTGTAGTAGGAGGAGGCGATGGCGATGGCGATGCGCCGGCAGCGTTCCGAGGCCCCGGCCCCGGCCCCATAGAATGAGGCAGCGAAACGCAGATAATGATGATCACAAAGCACAAAGCGACGGGGACTGAAGACGAGTTTCTCGTTTTTGGGCCACGCCAACGAAGAGACAGGCCCGATAAAAAACGAACAAACCACACCAAACCAAAATATAATCAAGCCAAGAGGTTTACCCCTCCCCCTAGCCAACCGAGGACAGACCCATACCCAAGCCCAGGCCCAGGCCCATCCCAAGTTCGAAAGCGGCGGATGGTCCAGAAATGAAATGGAATCCTACGCAATGGGGTGGCTGGAACGACTGCTGCTACTGCTGTTCCCAAAAAGGGGAAGCGACACGGAGACGCCACAGGTAAAAAGTAGAAACCTTGAAAGCCGCAAAACAAACAGCTGCTACGAGACAGGTAAACTCCGTTGGGCCGGTGCCGGGGCCGAAGCCGGGGACGGCAGGTAACTTGCATGGCTCAGTTCAGGACGGGCCCAGTCGGGTCGGGGGAGGCGACGCGCTGTAACAGGAAATTCCTATGTGATTTTTGGTGAGATTGTTGCGCACTGGGGTCGATCGGTCGGTGCAGCGAAACCAGCAAGCAACCCTCATGACAGTCTCCTAACCAGGCAGGTACCCGTTTACCGATCGTCCCGTTGTCTTTCTGCAAGCCACCCTCCCCTAAAAATTGCTGGCCCTGTCTGTCTGTCCAGTCCATTCGGCGGCCCCGACGGGAAGTGCGTAATTTAGTTTGTGAAGTTTGCGCTGGCTGCGTTTTGGGGTCGCGTCATTGTTCATGGGAACTTGAACTTAAGCGAGCGTTTGAGGGAGGAGCGCGGTTTTGTGTGGGTTGGTCTTTTTAGATAGGGTGTGTCGCCTTTATACATAGAGTTATGTAGGATAGGCAGTTGTCTTATTGACAGTCGCTAGGGTAGGAGTTTGTCTTATGGTAGATTATTGGGGGGTCTGTGTGGGTGAATTTAAGCGGAACCTAAAAGCGAATGCCTTCCCCCAACAGATACCAAACTTCATAGCTAGGGTGGTAGAAATGTATTTATAACTGATCATATTTCGAACTTGAAACGAACGTGAAATATCTAATATCATATTTTCTCTATATCAATTTATTCTGTTATATTACGGATTGTTTGATATGTCAAATAAGGTATGTACTACATATGTATTGGAATTTTGAAAGAAAAACGTTCATTGTTAGGGAAAATCGATATATATTTTCTTGCTGGCAATATATTAAGCATATATCCATTGTACTCCGCGATATTTTGTGATAATTTATGTTTTTATAAAGTTGACAGTAAGTCATTCATTTGTATACCCTAGCAGAGGATATTATAATTTTGTCTCGAAATGTGTAATGGATCGAAGGAGACGTTTCCGACCCAACAAAGTATATATATTCTGAATCAGCATGAATAGCCGAGTCGATATAGCGATGTCCGTCTGTTTCTATGCAATTTAGTCTCTCAGTTTTAAAGCTATCGTAATGAAGCTTGGCACAGCCCCTTTTTTTTGCTGTACATATGTCGGAATCGGCCTTATCTGACCACTATAACAATAGCTGCCATAGGAATGATCGGTCGAAAGCTATGTTTTTGTATAAAAAACTTGTATGTTTATGAAGATAGCCTCACCAAACTTACCCCAACCAAGTCTTTGGAAAATGTATGCAATCTGACCAAATTTGGTTAAAATCGGACAACTATATCACATAGCTGCCATAGGATCGGGTGAAAAATAAGTTTTTGTATATAAACTTTTTGTATTACACCCAAACTAAGTAAGAGTTTTATTATACTTTCCGATCATTTTATCAAAATCGGATCACATAGATCCCTTAGGAACAATCAGACGAAAATTGAATTTTGTATAAAAAACATTACTGCTAGGGTATGCTATATGCTTCGGCACACCGAAGATAGCCGTTCTTGCTGGTTTTTAGCTTCCTATCGGTGCTTTTTTTGATAAATGTTGCTGGAGCGTGCTTTTGTAGTATCGTGAATGGGGCACATAAGCCTCATATGAGAATTATGGTCAAAGCACAGCTCATAGAACTAAAAAGCTTTCCTGTGCTCTAAGTTTTTTCTTATTTTCGGCAGCTTGCGAATTGGATGCGACAAAAGCTTACACACAAATACATACATATATATACATATATATGTATGTATGTACATACACACTGATGCAACCCAAAGCGATCGCCGCATTGACAACTCCTTGCTTAAAATGATGAAAGCGCAGCACAAACTGCAAAAGCAAACGAAGAGGAGACGCTGCATAAACAACAAAATGTGAACAACAACAAATTATAGAGGGTCGTATTGTGTGGGGGCGGCAACGCAGTAGACAGCGACCAAGCAAAGCAAAAATGAAACAAATAAAGGAGGAGTGGAGAGAAGAGGAGAGTACGTAATGCAAAAGTCGTTGTTGGGTGGGTGTAAGAAATTCGTCAGAAGTCACAGTCAGCAGAGGCAGAGGCGAAACTGCAGGCAGACGGCAGTGGGAAGGAAGGCAGAAGAATTTGTGTGATAAACTAACAGAAGGGTGTGAAGGCAAAAAATAAAAATGAGGGCCGAGGGCCGCTGTTTAGGCAGCGGACGCCAAAATACAAACCTAGAAAGAAACAAAAAAAAACAGCAGGCGGCAGCAGACGACGGGCGACGCGTCGGTCAGTCGCGTCGCTAGCTGAGAGCGGCCGAGAGTGGGCAATTAAAGAGCGCAACGGCCATGTGACAAAGCAAAAGAATACTCGTAAATAGGGCTGAGGTAGGCGTCGCGACGCGGCCAGCCCCGGGGGAGACGGGCAGGCAAGATTTTTTGTTTTTTTTAAAACATCACCCACTCACATGTGTGTCTCTGGGTCTGAGTGTGTGTGTATGAGTTTGAGTTGACTGCGTTGCGCATTTGTTGAAGAGAAACATGAGAGCAGACGGCGATTGAAAAGAAAGTAGGATAATGTAGACGCAGGGTTGCCAGGCCGCATTAAAAACCGAAGCTACAAGTGTGTGCGTGCGAGAGGGCGGAAGGCAGTCAGGCAGGCAGGCAGACAGTCAGCGAGAGCGTAGCCAACACACGCAAGCTGCCAAGGATGTTGTTGGTGGTGGTGGTGGGTTTCACATCATTCATTATCATTGCCCCTTGCAGCGCGACGTCGCGACTGCGCCAAGCGAGGGAGGGCCAACTGCGATGGCGACTGCGACTGCGACTCGTTATTTCGTGGTATTTGTGTGTGCCTGCCTGTGTGCTGGCATCTCTTTTGTGATTGCCACAGGCGGGCCCCGAACCCAGGCACGAAAGGGGTGCCCACTCTTTGTGGGCATTCTTTTTTTTTCTTCTTTTTTTGGGAGTGTTGGTGCGTTTTTTGGGCGTTGGAGTGGCTGTTTTTTTATTATTATTTTTTTTTTTTGGTGTCTGTGTATAATTGGAAATTGGGTAACCGGTTTGTGAGCCGCTAGCTACCTGTGGGTTGTTGGCTGTGGCCTTCGATACGATTTTTGTCGATGGGTCTATGTAATGTATGATTGTATTGGTGGGTGTATGTGTATATATGTGTGTGTGAGTATCTGTTGACTGCATGGGTTCTGTGAGGTAACACATGTGTCCAGCCAAGATTCAGGGGGGGAGTCGAAACAAGCAATGACAATTAGTGGAAGGAAGAGATCCATAAAGTTTATCTATAGGGGGGGTCCCATAAAATATTAATATAAGCCAATTCCGTTTCCAATAATGTTTTTATTGATTTTATCTAATTTCAGCTTAAATCTCAATCATAGATTTCTATATATTTCATCAATTATATTCCTCATTTAAAATCCAATTTAAATCTCATCCTTTTCATTAGGTTTTGAAAGTTACTTCAAAATTTCAACTCCCATTTTTAGTATCCTTATTTTCCTTATTTTTAGTAGTTGGCACTTAGTTTCCAATCTAGCCAATTTTAGATATAAGAAATAAGTTCTCCAAACCCCTATTTGTTCTGGTTCATTCATATATTTTATCAACTTTGGAGTCACTTTCCTTTTCTTTCTATTATCGCTATTTGATAAGTCTGGCAACGTTCTTCAACAATTTGGTCACACTTAAAGTCATGTGAAATACACATTCATGCACACACACATAGACAATTCCAGGAGGCACCCCATATGAAAGTCTGACCACACTGGAATTCCCAAATGTTTTTTTATAGCTACCTTTTATTGTTGCAATTTTGTTTTAGCGCTTGGCCCTTAAGCCATTTCAATGAGTTGCAGTGTCCTTTAGTTGTTGTTGTTTTTCACTTGTATCCACAATTTGTTCACTTGTATTGAGAGAATGCAATTAATTGCAGCTACGCACAATTAAGTATGCTTTTTATTATTATTCAAACAGTGGCCAAAAATCTTTAAAAGAACACACGCACCGGCCAATACAAAAATGTTTGCTGATGCGCGCGAATGCGAACAAACGAACCGAACGCCACGAAAAATTCCAACAGACTGCGAGAGAGCGGGCAAAATGTGGGAGAGAAGCATGGAACGATGACGCAGCCAGCTGCTGCTCAACCGAAGGTAGCCGACAGCGTCAGTGGCGTCGCACTATGGGCTGACTCGATAAATTTGAAAGCACCAAATACTTGTTCAATATATCGATAGTGTCATGTTTAAATTTGAAATTTCATAGCAACTAATAAATCAATCCCTCTTAATACATATTTTAAATGTCTAAATACCTTATTTCGGTAAATATATCGTTGAGGTCCCCCACAGAAAGGGAGCACGAAGAACGTTTGTATTGGTCATAAAAAACGCGGAAAATATTAAGGATTCGATTTCAGGAGGAGGAGGTTTACCTAAAATAATGAATTAAATGCAAATAAAAGTTGAACAATATGCAAACTTTATTAAAAGCCAAGTTAATAGTTTGTTTATTTGTAATCATTGCTCTCGCAAACTGTCGTTCGGTGACACATCTACATACATATATTATGCCAACACTATTTTGTAACACTAACTAAGGGTAATCGACTCTAAACTTTTACGTTTGTAATATCGTTTATGGCCCACAGTGCACAGCCGCCAGGGGGCCCAAGCAGCCACCTTATACAGCGAATGATCGAATAAAAGAGAAATTGCAACAAACAAGCAACGGAGCCGCCGGCGTCTCTGTCTCAGTTGGCGTCAGCAGCAGGCAAGGCAACGCAAGGCAAGCCACCCGCTCATTCACGTTTTTTCTGTTGTTGTGTGGGCCGCAGTGAGAGCGCCAGAGAGCGAGAGTGGGAGCGAGGCACTGTGAACGTTGTTGTTGTTTGTTGCGTAGGGTGGTTGGTTGGCTTGTAGAATTTCTGGGCAGTGTTGTTGTTGCTGCTCATACTATAGCAGACAGCGCTGTCGCGCAGAAGCAGGTCAGTTTGTGTGGCGTCCGCTGCGCAACTTGATTTTTGTTGTTGTACTTTTTATGCGCAGCCGTCGCTGTCGGCGTCGGCGGGTTGACTGTTGGTAATGATCTTCGTGCATGTGGGTTGCTGCTTGTGGTTGTTTTTGTTGCTGCTGCTATTGGTGGCGTCGGCTACGGGGGACGATTGACTGTTGCGTTCATTAGCGCGGCCGCGACCGCGGCTTTTTTGGGCTCGTTTTCGAGTCCAGGTAGATACAATACATATGTATGTATGCACAGTTTGAATGTGTTTCTGTGTGTGTACATGTACATAAGGTTGGGCAGGTAGATGGCAGCTGGGTGGCGCTGGCCGCAGCGTGGGCTGCTCTCAAATTGAGGTTAGGTTACCCAAAGATACAAAATCAGCTCTTAACTTTTCTGCCATTGCCTATGTACATATGCAAATCGCATGACTCATATGGGAAACACCTCAATAGTGCAGAGTTGCACAGCACTCCAACTGCAATAACAACAACAACAACTCGAGCAGCGACAACAAGTCAATGAAATTGAAAGTTGAACGCAATCAATGACTGCAAGAAGCCACGAACACTGCTGTCGCCGCGACTGCGACTGCGACCGCGCTAGTGCATCATCATTTTTGCACAGCAGAGAAGTTGTTATTGTAGCGGTAGGCTATGTATCTTGTTGTTGCTGCTCTTTTAATCAGCAAGGAAAGCTACGAGTGTCTGCGAGTCGAAGTGTAGGCGAGCTTTAAAGTAACGGTTAAATGAGCTTTTGGGCGCAGAACAAATGTAGAGAACAATGATTTTGATTTTGCTCTCAGTAGAGGAAATGCCAAATGATCTCTTTATTACAAATTTCCTATATAACGTAAATTTTGGAACCCCCTTGAGTGCTTTACGGGGAAATTCAACTGCTTCATACTCTGGATGTGACTTCTATCGATGTAATCGGTAGTTATTAAATGATGTAATATTATTAAATAATTTGTCTGGAAATATATCTACAAGGGAACATCTTGCAATAAGCTTTAAATCGGTAATCGGTAGTTATAAAATGAAGTAATATTATTTACAAATTTGTCTGGAAATATATCTCGAATGGAACATATTGCAATAAGCTTTAAATATGTTTATATAGTTTGTATAGTTAGTTAGCTAATTTCTTTAAGAACGACCTTATATTTGATTAATCTAGTTATCGAATTCGTATCTTATTGATGTATTATATGTATTGTATGATTTTACTATCGATACTATCGATGTTTCAACTATCAAAACTATCAATAGGTGTTATATCATTAATTGGCATCCCCAATAATAGATATACTATCTTCTTTATCCGGTTTTGGGAAGATCTCCTTAAATTTATATAAAGGGCAATATCATGCAGACTCCACTTTTTTTCCATTCGTAGGGTTTCAATCTCTGAACCTTTTAAGCACCTGTATAATAGATAGTTTGTAAAAAACCTTGAAAATAAGCGTAGGGATTATAGGACTAAAGTTGAATTTTCGTTTGCGGATTTTCCAAAATCGGAAAAACATAACTCAAAGCTCATTAAATTTAGAACAACCTTACAACCTTGGAGTTTTCCAAGCCCAATAGTGCCCAAACAATTGGGGAAAATTCAGCTTTCAGGCTCGGGATATAATTTGGTTTCCAACTAATCAGCCCGATATATGGGCATTACTAATACACTTAAAAACAAAATGTTCAATAGCTTTTCCTTAACTTTATTGATATTTGGTGGTAAAGGTATTTTCTGGCATTTTGTTGTTGAGGACCTTGTTATCTCAGCTTTCTTGCTCCCCTAGCAGAACAACCCGCACAAATCGGAAATGCCTCCAGTGCAGCAAGCACACCGCAGCAGATCAGCGAGCAAAACAGGTTACTCAGCGAAATGGAGCACCCTACATTTAAACTTCATTGCCACTCGAAGTGAGCGAACGGATGACGCGACCGGCACAAAGGAGCACTCAGTGAACCGGTTTGCAGCAGCCCTACCAAGACCAATACCGATACCAACATGTGGCCCACTGGCCAAGGAAAGCAGCCGCACAGCCGCACAGGCAACACAGGAGATCACAAGCGAACTGAAGCGGTGCCAAACGATCCTCAGTGATCTTGAGTGTTATCTGATAGCCGTTATTCTTGTCGGGTGCACCATGTTAACCTCTGCCCATCCTTGGCCGTACGAATTTGTGATATAACGAAAGCTGCGTAATGAGCAAAGTCAATTACAAAACGCCGTAACAGCTAAAGCCAGAGCAACACATGGCTTCGACCTCCGAAGAAACCTGTTGCCCTATTGAAGCCCTTCTTTGACGCTGTCTGTGGGAGAAAGTGTCGCTGAGTAGGGCTTCGCTTGTGAGGCGCCAGCTAAGACCCCAGAGGAACTCAATTCTTCCCCGATCGTCACGATTTGCTTGCACTTTGTCACGTCTCATTTAACCAAAAGAAAAAAATAATAATAATAAGATAGAAGGAGGAACCTTGTGGAGTGGTCGAGCACAGACAATAGCCATAGGGTGGATTGCGATCGTCGCTCGCTCAGTGCTCACACATATTCAATATGGCGTCGCCCAGCGTGGGTCGGAATCGGGAATGGGAATGGGAAAGGGAATGTGGAATGGGAACGGTAACGCATGCGCAATTTACCGACTACAAAAACTTTGGAACCGTGGGCGTGGGTGGGCCGTACATCTATTTACAACTGTCTGTCTGTCTATGTTTGTATGTGTGAGCTTGTTGAATACAGCACCCGCCACGCTTTTGCGGTTAGGCTGTGTGAGCTTGTGAGTCACGGATTTCTGGGCTATGGGTGTTTTTATGCTCTGTTCCCAAAGGGAAATAGAGTATATTATGATTACGAAATGTCCGTCTTTCCGTCTGTCCTTATGAACTCAATTTCTTTCCACACCCTTAAAGCTAGAGCAACCAAACTTGGTACACATGTTGGTGTATATCCTCAATTTATAAAGATCGCGGTTATTTTCGCGTCTCTTTCCGAACCCACAAATTACCAAATTATACAGTACTGGGAACAGAGTATTCTGCAGTCGGGTGCGTCCGACTGCAACGTTCTTACTTGTTTGCTTTTGTTGGTGGGCAGCTTTGGTGCCAGGGCAGACTGGAATTTAGTCAACAGGAAGTGGTCAGTAGTTTAGATGCCCCCGCCTAACCCCTCCAAATTAACTAGTTTTAAAGTTCTTCTTAAAAACGAAAGGTATAGAATGCATGCTAAATATCTTATATATTTATATGCGTTTACTTATAAACTACTTTAAATTATATTATAATGAAAGAAACTTTTATTAAATCGCCATATTAAAATGAAAACTTAATAAACTTATTATAATAAACTCTTTATATTTTATTAGATTTATAGATTCACAATCTATAAGGATTGTTTCTATTTCCGAACCCTTTCCATTCCGCATCGTTTTTGAATTTGTGTTTCCGTTTTCGAATGTATTAGTAAACGTCTTACCTATTTCAAGTTATTTTTCAATATTTTACATAATATTTAAGCTTTGCGAACTGAATATTTCATCGGTTTTCGGAAAACAATGTTATTTTTACTCCCTGTACCCATAAAATGGGTAAAAAGGGGTATTGGATTTGTGCAAATGTATGTAACAGGCAGAAGGAGACATCTCCGATCCTATAATGTATATATATTCTTGATCAGTATCAAAAGAGATTTCAATTTGGCCATGTCCGTCTGTCCGTCCAGCACAGCCACAACTTAAAATGCCTCGCTTGCGCTGTCGCCTTATGTGTAAGTGTACGAAGATGCGATCGTAAATTTTCGACCTGGGTACAGGGAGTTTTATAGTCGGGTATACTCGACTATAGCATTCTTCCTTGTTTTGTTTTTTATTTTTTAATATAAAAGCGTTTCATTACAATCTAATTTAATTTTAAAAAATTTGATCGAAAACGATAATGGGAACAGGCCCCCTTTTAGACTTTAATCAGATTGTACGTATGTAAATATATTTAAATATAAGCTTTTGTTTTGTTTTGAAAAGAGAAAATTCTAAAGCTTCTAAGACACATGGACTGCATATGGGATACGAATACTGAGCATAAATTTGGGGTCTGTAAAAATTATATTTTCTCGATATAGATAAGCATGACTAAGCCCTATGGGCTTTAATGCTGATCAAGAATATGCTTAGTATAAATTTAGTTCTATATCGAGAGATGTCTCCTTCTATCCTTTATGCACATACATATGTACAGTGGCGGCAGAAAAAATAAGAACAAGCCTATGTATATAGTTCAAAGGGATCTATCTTTTTTTATCAGCATACTTTTCAGTTGGTACCTACTGTGTAATGTTGGTCCATAACGACACTTTGATAACGTATAGTTTTCGCGAATAATAACAGGGATTTTTATGTATATGTATATATCCTTCTAGTTTGCCTACTACAAGGCATACAAATGATGAATTGAAATTAGAGCTATGACATTATTTAATAAGTACAGTCTGCCAAAATTATGCTAATACTTATACTATAAAAGTTGACATCCTTTCAAAATCATTTTTAATACAAATTGAGGCAAAAGTTGTCTACGCTCTTTCCACACCTAGCAAGGACCTGGGCTTACATACATATACACGAAGATTCTTTATATATAGGCATGTATATCAATAATACCGTGTATTCCAATACAAATGCATAAAGCTTTGCATTTTATATAAGGCATAAATCATGTATGCAATACATAAATAAAATCTCAACACACACACATACACACACACACACACACACATGCAAATTAGATTACTCTACTCATTGCCTGGCAACAAAGAGAAAGGAATTCCAAAAATGTAAGAAATGAGCCAAAATAATCAAATATACATATTATATAATAAAAACACGCACACAAATGTTAAATTGCAGTCATACATGTGTAACATATGCCGCATATGTTGCATAAAAAGGAAAAGCACAAAAACCATATGCAATAAACGCCCAACTACGCCCACAAATGTGTGTGACAGAGAAAGAGTGCGAGAGTGAGAGGGACAGAGCAATGCAATTGCAGTTGAGAACGGCGGCTGGGAAGAGAGCTTAAAACTGTATGTGAAGCTATGCGCGCAAAGAGAGAGAGAGCGGGCAGTCAAAAGTGCAAAGCTCAACGCATGATGCTCTCTAGCTCTCTCTTTCTTTCTACCGAATGTTTATGAAAACTGCAATTCCTTTGCAGTTTTTATGAAGCGCCGGAGCGACGGGGCGGCGGGGCGGCAGGGGGGTTTTGGGGCGGGGGTAGTTAGTATAGCAAAAATTGTTATAGACACGAAATTTATGATATGCGCCGCCCGGTGGTAGGAAAAACAACCACCCAACCCAGTGAGAAAATTTTGCTCGCTTGTAGTTTTCAAATGCCAAAGCTTCAGTTTGGCTGTATGCGTGCGTGCGAGGGTGAGGGTAAGGGTAAGGGTGAGAGTGTGCGGGTGTGAGCGTGTGCATTGTTTTGGGGGTTGATATTTTTGCTGCATAAGGCGCCTGCTCCAATGCCAACATACCAATACCAATACCAAACAACATGGCAAATGTTTCCATGTGGAGAAAGTATTGATGATGGAAAATAGAAGTTGGCGCTTTTTAGTTGTGGGGGTTGTTTGGATCCCGATAATAGTTGCTGCTGTTGCTTTTGTTGTTGTGCCTGCTGGTGGTGGGGTGTTTCTCTGGAAAAAGTGCATACCGAAAAATATACGCACACAGACAGACAATACGCTCACACACACACACACACACACACACAAACGCAGTGCGGAAAAATCAATAAATCATTTGTTGGAAAAATTTTTAATTGCTTTCAAGTAAAGATTACTATCATTAAATTTCGCTTATATGGTTTCTATTAAAGAACTTATCTAATTCTTATTTGTATGATAATATACTTGGTCATATGCATTTTCCCAATTTCCCGTATAACGGTATTTGTTAAACGGTTGGAATGTACAAAACTATTGCATACTTTCATGCTTCTCAACTTACCAACATGTTCGTAATGATTTTCGCGGCCAGCCTAGAAGTATGCAACGCAATTTTAGCGTTTATCAATGCACACAACTGCGCTAGGGATCTGGAATCCTTAACCACAGCGTATCTTCTTGAGATGTTCTTGAAGTTGTTAGAAAACACTGCACTTTGGAATATTTAACCGTTTGGATTACTTAGCGCTTCACGATTTGGACCGACACAATGGCGTTTTTACAACTAACCTCATCAACACTCACACACTGAATGAACTTTTGCAGCTGAATGAATGGGAGAAGCTACATGGCGCTGCTCCTAAAATGCAAAGAGCCGACGTTTTATGCCAGCCCTGGCGTCGGTGCCGACGCTGGAGGCGGCGCTCCTCGCTCCCAGCTAACCCCTCCCCCGAACCGTTATTTGCGTTTGTAATCGTTCGTCTGTGTTTTGCATTTGCGGCTCGGCGTTTTTGCTGTTGTTGCCGCACCGATTGCCAGTCGCACAGTAATTGCGCTCGTCGTTGTGCAATTGTACAAAAAGCTTCCTGTTCATAACACACCTTGTTGTTGTTGTTGTTGCCCTCACAAAAAAGCGCGCGCATTCCAGAGCTCTCCCACACGCACACCAAGCGAGCGCGCGCTCTCTCTCTCTCTCTCTTTCGCTTTTGCAACCATTATAAGTGGCTCTCTGGCTGGCTCACACCATGGCCGCCATGTTTATTTACAAAAAGTTTACCATTATTTATGACCTAAGTGATTGAGGGTCCTTGAGACTTTATGGTTGATTTTGTTATGTCTGCTTCTGTGCACCTTTTAAAATGTTGCATGTTATATTCGTGAATTTTATGCATTTACTGATTTATTTTACAAGAATTATATATAGATGTGGTAAGTCCCAATAGGTCCCCAATAAGTCCCCATAATGTTATCACCAATATACAAATTCTACAAGTGTTTTTAAGTGCAGTCTTTCACTTTGTAATACTATTAATTATAGCCTGTGTTTTGGGTTTGTTGTGCTACATAATTTACTGCATTTGAATTAACGTCTTTGATTGACAAGTCTGGCAGCTCTAAACAAGCTTTGTGTGGCGTTGCCACGCTGACAGCAGAGACAACAACCACATTCTTAGCTCTCAAATGCTACTTGCTATGAAACTTCTCGTGTTTCAAATTTAAAAATATTGTACGTTATGAAATAAAAATAAAACAAGAAAGAACGGCTATCTTTGGAGTGCCGAAGCTATATACCCTAGCAGGAATTCATTTTTATACAAATTGTTTTATTTTTTGATAAAATTATAGGAAACTATTTGAAGTATAATAAAACTCTCACTTAGTTTGGATGAAATATTTGTATAAACAAAAAGTTTGATATAGTATTCCGATTTTGACAAAATTCGGTCAGATTGTATAAACTCTCTAGATACTCAGTTTGGGAAAGTTTGGTAAGGATAGTACCTTAATAAATAATAAAGTGTTTCATACAAAAACATAGTTGTCGATCGATCATTCCTATGGCAGCTATATGTTATAGTGATCCGATTCAATCGGTTCCAACATATGTACTGCCTATAGCAAAAAGAAGGGTCTGTGGCAAGTTTCATTACGATAGCCTTAAAACTGTGAGACTAGTTCGTATAGAAACAGACGGACATCGCTATATCGACTCGGCTATTCATGCTGATTCAGAATATATATACTTTGTTGGGTCGGAAGCGTCTCCTTCTGACCATTACACATTTCGAAACAAAAATTATAATACCCTCTGCTAGGGTATAAAAATATTTATTTATATATTATTCTATAAATATATTTCTTAATTTTAGAAATTGAAACTATAATATTTAGAAATTGATTTCTAGTATTGAGATAACTCTGCACTCATATTTAGAAATGATGACCTTAGTTTTTAGAAAAACGAAACCATATTATATTATTTAGAAAATCAACTTACTGAAAAATAGGGCTAGCTTCAAAAGTATGGCGATTTTCTAAAATGTAGGGAAATTTTTTCTGAGTAAGACTACACTCTGTTTCAACTGTTTGTTTACAGCATATAAATAAATAAATGAATTGATTTCTAGACGGATTTCTTTGTAACATAATTATTTCTAGATTTATTTGGCATTTAAATTTTGTTCTGTAATGAAATTGCAATTTTTAAAATATAGTTTTATTTTTACATGTTTTCTTGCTCTGCTTCCATTTAAGGAACATAAATATTGATTTTTGAGGATATATATATTTAGTTTATTTAGTCTTAAGACATATCCCTAGTATTATACATATTTATAATATTTATTTATTATGATCCTTGTACATATATCCTGCAAAATGTCATAACAATCATACACTGAAGTAATGAAGTGTTTGACGGAGCAGCTTTTGTGATTTGGGTTGCTCCAGGGTATTCGGCTATCCTATCACTTTGGCTCAGACAATTCTTACTTGATTTTGGTTGGGCTGCAAAGTTTTAATCAAATTGCACATGTGACCGTATAAGCAGTCGCCACCCAACCACTCAAAACCACTCAACAACTGGCGCCCCACTACTAACCTAATTTTCTTGTCGCTTGCTCGGATTTTTATTTCTATTTTTTTTGGTTTTGAGTATTTTGTGCAACGTCAACTGTCTCAAAAAGTTTTTAATCATCGTTACCAGCCTGCAATTTTTACTCCCTAAGCCCATAAAATGGATAGGTAGGGGATATCTGTGCAGATGTGTGTAACAGGCAGAAGGAGATATCTCCGACCCTATAAAGTATATATATTCTTGATCGGAAGATAGAGATTTCCATTTGGCCATGTCCGTCTGTCCGTATGATCGCGTCGATTTCAGCTACTATGAGAACTGGAGACACCAAATTGGAAATGTAGGTTCCTGTATACCAATTTGAGATATCTCCCTCCGTTCCCCCGCAATTTGATAAAAACGTTTTACAGCAACAATTTTAAAGATTTAGCTTTGGGATTTGGCATATATATTAATTTAGGCACTCTTAATCTGCACCCCAAATTTCAAATCGATCGAATACTAAACACGGAAGTTATTCACGAAAGTAGATTCAGTGCTGCAGGGAAGAAGAAGCAGCACAGCCGCCACTTTAAAAGCCTTGCTTGCGCTGTCGCTTGTGTCGTGTGCGTCTTTGTGTGTGTATGTGCAAGTGTACGAAGATGCGATCGGCAATTTTTGACCTGAGTACAGGGAGTTTTGTAGTCGACCTATAGTCATTCTAACTTGTTTTTTGTTAATTTTTTCATATTTATTTTTTGTGGTACTTAAGATTTCCATGTACAATCAAGTGTTGGGTTATTTTGTGTAATATTTTTCCTTCTTTAATTTTTGTTGTTTGTTGTTGTTGTTGTTGTTGTTGTTGCTGGCCCGGTTTTTTGTTTCACAAGCGTCGCTTGCAAATTGTACACCGCCGGCGAATTCAATGCAATTAAAAACAATTCATAATGCGATGTGGTTGTTGTTGCTGTCCGCTTTTCCATATGCAGCACAGTTTTCCACAGCCCATCGGCTTTCTCCCTGCAATTTGTCTTTCATTTCGAATGCAGCCACCCCCACCCCCACCCCCACCCCGCACAAATGTAACACTTTTGCCTGTTTGTTTTACAAAAATCATTTTTAATATAACATTTAAGAGGCAACGGGCCTTTTTTGGTTTATGCATTTAATTAAAAGTAAACCCCAAAGCCAAAGCCAAAGCTAAATGAAAATACAATGCAATAAAAACAAAATAAATAAATAGACAGACGGACGGACGGACGGACGGACGGAGAGGCAAACGGGTTGCTTTAAAATATGCAAACAAGAAACGGAAAAACTTATTTAGACGCCGCAACGACACTACACAAACACAAACACAAAAAGAAAAAAAGCGCAACAGCGAATAGACAACGGGGCCAGAGACAAAATGTTGCCCCGGCTGCTTATGAAAATGGCGTCACAAAAGGAAAAACTCAAGCACACACACATACACACACACACACGCGCACACAGCAAGTGCAACGTGACTCCCACGCGTGCTGAGCTCTGCCCCAAAACGGTGCACAATGGGCGCTCTACATTTAAAACTGAAAAAACAGAAATATAAATATGAAAGCAGATAGCCCTGATAGCTTCAGATACTTCATTATTTCTCGTATGTTAAGAATTATATTGTTAGCCTTCACATTTATAAATAAAATATAATATATATGATATATCGAAGAATCATACAAATGCGCAAATTTCGACCAATTGTTCCTATGGCAGCTATGCTTTATACACCCAGAAAAATAAATGTCATTGAATTTAGAAAATCGCCATATAATAAAATTCACCCTAGAAGCCAGAAAATATTTCTGTAGTTTTGGAGAAACTCGCTCATTTGCACCTTAATTTAAGAAATATATTGTATATATTCAACATATTCACCCAGTAATGTAATAAATGCCATTGAATTTAGAAAATCGCCATATAATAAAATTGCACACTCAAAGACAGAAAATACTTTACTGTGAATTAATGAAATGAGAAATAATTTCTAAATTTGAGAAATATATTTCTTAAATTCTCAATAAAATAAGGTTTACTGCCTTTGGCTACAAAAGTATGGCGATTTTCTAAATTTAAGGGCATTTATTTTTCTGAGTGTAATCATTCAATTTTCATAAAACTAGGGTAACCTACCTAAAGATATCTTATTTGCATGCATATTTTTATTCAACTACATCAATTGTAGCTTATATATTTTAAAATTATAAATAATATATTTATTACTCATAAATATTATATATTTTTAAATTATAAATGATATATATTTTTAAATTAAAATAGAATTTATTTATTTTTATTTTTGATAAACTAATATTTATTTTTTATGCTGCGTGTTATTTAAAACAATTTTTATAAATATATCGCGTTAAAGAGCAGATAAACACAGGGATCTTAGAGAGTGTATTAAAAAGGTCAGAATGTTGGACAAGCCTCTACCAGATTGAACAAAGCTTAGCTAAATTCCAATAACCTTCCTGCAGGAAGGTCCTCTCAAAAATCCAATTACCCCAAGGATAGAATTTATTAAATTAAATTATAAGCCAAGTGTAGATTTCATGTTCTACTCTTTACTGAGTGTTGTAAAGCCAAAAAGCATTGAGGATTTTGTGGCAACAAAAGTGACAAAATAAATTAAATCTGGAGGAGAATAGGTGTCAATTAAAATCGAAAGCTTAATAGTATTATTTAATTGAAACAATATGTAAATCAAAATACTATGTAGGAAATAATGTATACTAGTTTCGCAAGAGGTCTACGCATTCGAATAAATTCTAGAAAGAATAAAAGTCTACACTCAGAAAAATAAATGCCCTTTAAATGTAGAAAATCGCCATACTTTTGTAGCCAAAGGCAGTTAACCTTATTTTTTTCTGAATATAAGAAATATATTTCTCAAATTTAGAAATTATTTCTATTAAACAGAAATTTTATCTCAGTTTTAGGGTGCATTTTATTACATGGCGATTTTCTGAATTCAATGGCATTTATTTTTCTGGGTGTAGTATTTATTTTATATTTATTTTATATATCTTTAATTCACATTTTTATTTTAAAACTAATAAGCCATATATTGGTGTATTATCATACTATTATGTATTATTTTGTTACTGCCACTTTAAGCAAGTTATATCATCGATGTATTCAACCGATTTACGTGCTTAACAAATGATGAAAGAGATTATTAAAATACCTAACGAATGATATATAAATGATCAATAGTGGTGAAATAGAATTAAAGGTGTTAATGGGACCATAAGATTCATTTTTACCTAATAATATATAGATTTAATGGGATGACAGCTAAAAATGATCCGATTTGCTGAACTGTGAAGCAAGAAAAGCTTAAAACTGAATCAATAGAAGCTTTAATGTGCTTTAAGCATCAAGATTTATAATCATAAAGCGAGCTTTATAATTTGCGCTGAATCAATCTTAGCTTTCAGGTATTGTTAATGACAGGAATCGGACCCAAGACAAGTTAAAGCAGGAGCAAAATAGTGTTAAGTCCAAGCCCTTAACTGTAAGGCAGCTTGCGCTTAATCCAATCAGGCTTTCAAGAGCTTTCAAAGCTGTTATAGTGTTCGATAAATAAAAGAAGCTGCTTTCGTAGCTGTAAGTTGCCAATATTTAAGCTCGAACTACTTTACATTTGGCCATTGTACGTACGCGCTGTCGACCTGCTGTTGCATGTGGCAAAAGACTTTGGCCACAAGAGCCCCCAAAAACCCCATTTGATTGTTGTGTTACCAATGGAAAGCATTAAAAAATTCTCTCACCATTGTTGAACGCGTGGGAAGCGTTTCAATGTTTTGTTTGTTTGATAATTTTTGCCGCTGCTTTTGTTGCTGTGCAGCGCATAAATTTTGCCCATCTCCGGATCCACATCCAGCTACCGGCTTGCCACAGAATCACAGTTTATAAAGCCAACTTGCCCATCAGCTGTGTCTATTCCATTATTATTTTCCCCCTCTTTATTTTTGCCCAATTGCAGCGCAAGAAGTTATTAATACATAATTCATGTTTAATTGTCTGTTGGTTTTTAATTATTCGTCGCAAAGTTGGCAACACTTCAGACAGTCGGGGAGGGGGAAATGTGAAGCGTCCACAAATTGCTGCCAAAGTTAATAGAAACTTTCCCTGATTGATTTGCATTTAGTTGTAGCGATCAATGCGCGTTGACAGACATTTCAATTAGCCCGAATTGCGGCAGGTCGTTGCCAGGGTCGATACGGGACGGTGATACGGGGTTAAGACAACTGACAGTTGGGCTCTGCTTAAGGCTACGGGCTGAAGTCGTCAGTTACAAACAGTGTGGACCCTGCAGGGTAAATGAGTATTAGATGAACAGTTGACGAGTTGAACGGTTCGCGAGGGTTGGAGGTTAGGGTTATTCAGAGCAAATGACATAGACGAGGGCGGCTAAGAACGTGGCCCAAAATATCAAGTTAGGTGAGGCAATCGAAGAACTGCGAGTTCAGTTGGGGGTGACAGAATGTCGGGGCACTCAAAAACACAAATATGCGCTGAGTAATGACCTCTACTTTCGAGTAAGGATGCAGCAAAAGTATATTGTACTCTATATAAAATTTAAAGTATATTATATCGAGATGTTGGGGCAGAAAAGGAAGGCGAAGATGAGTTAAATTCTAAGGGAAAGTCGAATTTTGATCAACTTAATACACACAATCTATTAGATTGTGGAAAAAGAGTGTTGTCTTTATTTTCAAGAAATGGCATCAGTAACTGAAACTTCAGCGAATCAAACTGAATCTTAGGTACAAGAAGGCAGACTTAGGATGTCGCCTTAGCAGGAGGTGGTTCCATTCCTGGACAACATTTACTTTAACAGTTAATCGAATAAATCCGAGGTATGCATAAACAACATTCTCAATTTTAGAGAGTCCACCAATTGGTTTAGAGGGAAGCAAACTGTTAAAAAGATGTTATATAGGTTTTGTAAAGGGTCAATTCTGGCCCAAGAGTGGAGCAGAACTCTGCGTTTTCTAAAATCGGATTAAAGACCATATACATACATACACATACGTATATACATAAAGAGTGTCTTTCGTATATTCGAATATACAATTTAGCATATTTTCATTGAAACTTCAAATGCAATATTTTCGAAATATATTTATAAAATGGAACAGTCCGTGAGCTTAGTTGAGTTAAAGCGTCCTGTCTAGTAAACATGGAGATCGTGAGCTCGAATCTCGACGGGGCCTATGCTCGTTGGATATGAAAACATCGGGTGATGCGTTTTTATTTTTAATATATTTTATATATCCTTATAAGACAATTATTGACTGTTGTCTGTGCTGAGAGTTTTTAGTTTCTCCCTAATATAAAGTATGTTATACTTTTTCATTTCTTCCTCGTTAGAAAAGATTTGGTCTAAATTTACGTATTAAACGTTGATCTAATTTTAAAGAAAACGCTTTAACTGTTGGCTATCTTTCCGGTTTTTTTTTTGTGCTTAAGCTTTCAACGCACAGCACCGGAAAGATAGGCAGCAGTCAAAGCAGGGGCGTGGCAGTAGCTAAGTCAGGCACCGGCTCGGTCAATGCAGAGCCTGACAAAGGCAATTTTCAAACGGTTACACGAAGCGTATGCGTCAACACTGATGGACTAGATTGAATCGCTAAAATGTTGAGCAAAAAACATGTTGGCTTCAGCTTTAGGCTTCACTACGTTAAAGTGCCCTATGTATTGTAGGCAAAAGCATTCAAATTAGTATGGTTTGAGACAAACAGATTATGAGATATTTTATTTTATTGATTTAATAATTTCATTGTATCTATAATTGTTGTTATTTTTGCTTGCCACTTACAGCCAAAAACTAATACGCAAAGAGACGGAAGTTTTTAATTCACGTATTTTCAATCTCGGGAGAAGAACTGCAAGGGAGTGTGTACTTTCCTTCCTCAATATACAATATTACAAGGTAGTGTGTTCATTCTTCCTACTCCTATCTCAACATATTACAACCTCTTTCCTTCTCTTTCCTCTTCTATAGCTGGTACTGCCCTCGTATAGAGACCTTCATTAAGGAAGGGAAAAATGTAAAAGCTCTCGGGAGAAGAACTGCAAGGCGTGTGTAGTCTCCTTCCTCAACATATTACTAGTTATTAACTTGCTAGCTTCTATTGCTCGTACTGCCCTCGTATAGAAACCTTCATTGACGCACTGCGGGTTAAAAAAGTTGCGGGTGGTCACGGCGTTCAAATCGGAAGCAAATGCAACAGCTGCCCCTCTCTCATACACATTCTCATCCCCCTTCTGATTCCCATTCGTTTCCATTTCCCATTTCTCGCCGTGGTTGTTATAGTTTTTCTTTTTTTTTGGTTTTTTTTTTGTAAATTGGTAAAGGGGCAGCCAAGCGCTCTGCGGGCAGGTTAAAAGTTTCAAGTGCAGCAAAAATGCAACAACAATCGACGTTCAGTAAATTTTACTGCGTGTCGAGAGGAGTTATTGCCCCCGCAACCCGCAACCCGCTGTTCCGCGTGTCCAGCCCCTGTTTATTTGCCTTTGGCATTATTCTGATTCTGAGTTTGATTCCGTGTGTATATAGTATTTCGTGGTGGCTAGCAGCGTCAGAAACTCGGAATTTATTCTACGCTCCGTGGCTGCAATTTTGGGATACTTTGTGTGTGTGTCCGTGTGTGTCCGTGTGTATCTATGTCTGTGTGTGTGTGTGTGTGTGTGTCTGAACGCTGCGGGTGATTAATTTGCTGGAAAAAAATGTGCTCTATACAAAATTATGGCTGGCTTTTCATATAGTACATTGTATGTGGAGAAAGGTAATCAGTTTGTGATTCGGTTGAGACTTTAGATTCAGGGTGGGAATAATGCCATGAGAGGATAGGGATAAAATAAACGTAAAGTGAGCTTGTAAAACAAGTTAAAATAGCTAAAGAACGGTTGAGAGACTTTAACTAACTTTAAAATCCATAAGATTAAATATAGAATTAGATTGTGGAAAAAGGAGATTTGACAGGGAGATAATCTACACCTAAATTTTAAACTACAAACATATTTATTTCGTTGCTACAAAGATTAGGTTTCAAAAATATGTAGAGAACATGATATTCCTAAAGTTGTGAATATAAATTCTAAATATGAGCTGAGATTTTTAGAGGGGCCTGAATTATGAAATTTATATTTTGATAGAGGGGCAGACTTGGCTGTACACAAAGATAAGATATATATACCTTATAAGGTCGGGAATAACTTATCATAAGCATTTTTTCACATTTTGTTATAAAATTATAGTTTAAATGATGTAGACTGGCATTAAAATTACAGATACTCATTGTAAGTTAATTTTTTGGATAGAAACATTCAATTTTGTTTCTTATATCCAAAACTGGTTGCTTGGTTGCATGATGTTTGACGTACAACAGGTGTGAGTTTGAGTGGTCTTGGACTTGCAACATGTTTGAGGTTACATAGCCTGGTGGGGGGGTTCTTCGCTTAAGCAACTCATACATTGAACTCTTATTCGGGCTTATGCGTAGAAGAGTGACTAGTATGAGCAAAACTAACTATGCTATATTCATAACATTTAACAATAATCTTTGGTATTCAGCTTGTTGTACCCTTGCAAGGGTTTTTATAAAGCTGTTACGAAATGTGTAACGAATTGAAGGTGACGTTTCCGAACCCACAAACTATATATATTCTTGATCAACATCAACAGTCGAGTCCAGCGATTTCCGTCTGTTTCTATGCAAACTAGTCTCTCAGTTTTAAAGCTATCCTAATGAAACTTGGCACAGATCCTTTTCTTAGCTGCAGGCAGTACATATATCGGAAGCGGCCGGATTGGATCACTATAACATATAGCTGCCATAGGAACGATCGGGCGACAACTATGTTTTTGTATGAAAAACTTTTTTGTTTATAAAGGTATCCTTACCAAACTCACCCAAACTGAGTGTCTAGGGTGTTTTTACAATCTGACTAAACTTGGTCGAATTCGGAATACTATATCATATAGCTGCCATAGGAACAATCGTGTGAAAAATGAGTTTTTGTATGAAAAATCATTATTGCTTATACAAATGTTCCTTCCAAACTCAACAATTTTGCGTCTTATTATACTTCATAATAGTTTCCTATAATTTTATCAAAATCGGAGCACAATTTTATATAGCTGCCATAGCAACAATCAAAAGAAAATTGAGTTTTTGTGTAAAGAACATTGCTGCAGGGATATATAGCTTCCGAATGTCGAAGATAGTCGTTCCTTCTTGTTTTCAATTGTCAAAGTATCCAGTATAAGAGTGATAATATTAGTTTAGCATAGTCTGTATCACATCCAAGAATTATTTTATAACAGACAAATGCGAATAAGTTGTTTGTAATGTTTTGTTTACATCTGATGGGTTTGAAGCGATTTCTAAGCCCAACAAGTGTAAACAGAAACAGCGAACCAAAAGGGTGATAAAACTAATCGCAAGTAAACAAAATGTTGCATTCAACTTGTCATGGGCAACTTGTGTGTCAGTGGCAGACAGAACTGTTATAATCTTCTACTTATACGATGTGTTTGTAGACAAGATTGGTTTGAAAAACATCTAATACGTAGCTTATATTGGTATCTTGCTAAGGAGAACTTATATTTACACTTCTACAAGCCTTATACGCTTCTTATACGTTTTGGTTGTAAACATTGATCATCTAAATGCCTTATACACAGCTTATACTGATAACTTAGAAGCGTTATACGTAGGTGTTGTATAAGTGTCAGATGCACTCTAATATGCTACTTATACGATGTGTTTGTAAACAAGATTGGTCTTCTAAACATCTTATATATAACTTATATTGGTATCTTGTTACGAAGAACTTATACAAGCCTTATACGCCTCTTTTGGTTGTAAACATTGGTCATTTAAATTACTTAACACAGCTTATACTGATAAATGAGAAGCCTTATACGTAGGAGTTGTATAAGTGGCAGATGAACTCTAATATGCTACTTATACGATTTGTTTGTAATGTGTTATATTGGTATCTTGTTACGGGTAACTTATACAAGCCTTATACGCCTCTGTTGGTTGTAAACATTGGTCATCTAAATGTCTTATACAGAGTTGTTAATGATAACTTATACGTATGCATTGTATAAGTGACATGGTGGATGTACTCTAATATGCTACTTATACGTTTTGGTTGAAAACAAGATTTGTCATATACACGGAACTTATATTGGTATCTTGTTACGGAGAACTAATACGTACCTTCTTATACGTTTTATAAGCTGCAGAGAAAACTTTTATACGCTACTTATAGGATTTGGTTGAAAGCAACGCTCATCTTATACTGCACTTCTAAAAGTCTTATATACATCCTATTACTACCAACGTAAGAGTAGCAGACAAAACAAGACTATTCCTATATTTGTCTGCTTATACAGTACTTATACTGGCATCCTATTACGAATAGCTTATACGTATAGCATTGTAAAAGTGGCGGGAAGAACAGGTATAAGAGTTGAATGTAAACAAGAATATTGCTTGTACTAGTATTCTAAACATAGAATAAAGAATTAATTACTTTAAACTGCGTATTGAGATGTAGCCAAAAATAAGAGAATATAATTGCAATTAAAATCCAACCCATTTCAATTTATTTTATTTATTTGATATTTATTTATTTAATATATCCTAGAGCTACAAGCTAAGGCCTATAACTTAGAGCACTAGTCGCTATAATTATACAAAATCTTAATACATATTGAGCATATTATTTAATATTAAAATTAAAATTTATATATATTTATTTATTTTAATATTTAATTTTATAAATTTATACATATTATTTAATATTTAAATTAAAATATATTTTTATTTATTTTTTTTATATTTCATTTTATATACTTATACATATTGTGTAATATTAAAATATATATTTATTTATTTTCCTTAATATTTATTTATTTGTAAGAAGTATAAGTTGTGTATATAAGTGGTTGTATATGGTGAAATAGAAGACAGAGTTCTGTGTATAATACGCTGCTAATTTGTAAGAAGTATAAGTTGTGTGTACGTGAAGTAGAAGATAGAATTCACCGTATAAGCGCGGCTTATATGCCACACAGCCATGTATAAGCACGTCTTATAAATTATAAGTTATAATGCATTTCTCATTTCCACAAAGCATGAAATACTTATAAGTTGTGTATAAGTGCGCTTAGCGAAGACACAAACCGGCCATGCAAACCCAAACATGTTTGATTTCAAACAACAATCAAACAACAATCAAACTTGCAACCTGTTGTAAGTCGAGAGCTAGTGTAATATAATGTAAATAACAAAGAAATGTTTATAAATAAAAAATAAACATATTGAGGTGTTAATATTATCGCCAAAGTTGCTTGAAACTAAATTTAAAATAAAATGTCAGTAATGTGCCAGGGTAGTGAATAAATGAGCTTTGGGGATGGTTTTATATTTTTGTTGTTGTTCCAACGCAAGTGGCATGCAACTGAGTGCAGTGCAATGCAGCCGTGCCCCTGTCCCGCCCCGCCCCCCCCCCCGCCCCGCCCCGCACAGCTCAAATGCCTGAGCACGACTTTTGACTTTAGTCCGCTGATGTTGTCAGCTGTTTTAATATTTATGAAAAAGGCAAAAGGCGCACGACGAGCGTCGAATCTTGGGCGCTGAGCGTCGTGTATTGCAAGCCGCATAAATATCCACTAAGTCCCATGCACACGCACACACACACACACACATAGCACATACTCACATATGTAGCTGCTGCTATGTGCCACCCTTAAGTGAAAACTGAAGAAGACCTGACAAAAACAACAACAACAACAACAAAAGCGTCTGAATGTGTTTTCCCCCCTTTGAACTGCTCTCGGGGCTGTCAAGCGTAAATTCAATAAATATGAATATAAGATCACACACACACACACACACACACACTCAACACTTGTTGTTACATTTTTCACTCACTTGGACTAACTTGGCTAACAGCCCCGCACCCCGGACACCCTCTCATTCAAAATCCCCTCCCCACATACGCCTGGCAATGACGATGACGCTGACGTTGTAAAGTACAAACGGCTCAAGAGTTTTCCTTGTTGTTGTCATCTTATTTACTTGATATCGAAATCTTTGTTTGTGCTTATTATTTGTAGCTCGTCTTTTGTGCTGCTACTGGAATTTTACGATTGACAATGACAAAGAGCCACCGAATAGTTGGAGTTAGTAAGATGTAAGTGAGAGTGTACATCAAAGCCTCGAGGTTGGTTCATAAAGTGCCCGTTCTTAGAATACAACCTTTTCACATTGTCCTAGAAAATGAATCAATTTCAAGGCCAAAACTTGCTTAATATTAGGAAGAATGAACTGAAAATCGAGTAGATACAGAAAATCATAACGTTTTCTTTATAACAACATTTATGGTATAAAATAGTCGCCTTGGCTAATGTATTATGAACTGAAAACGAGATACAGGAACTTCTACTTTTCTCTAGAACAACATTTATTTATAGACAGTATTCATCATAATTTTATATTTATCCTAACCTTTGAACAAGCTTCATTCCTTGGAACTGTCCAGTCCTGAAGCCTCCTTAACGAAGAACCTCAGGGTGACTTACGCTTAATCTGTATTGGATAAGTTTATAAATTCACTGTTAAGCTTGACTCATTATTTTTAAAAGGGTGTCTGTGCAGTACCACTCATAAGGTCTATTTTGAAGAAGATCAAAGATCAAATTACTCGATATTCGTGCCGTTACAATAAACAATTTTCTTCCCACCCAAACTCTCCGGACAGAAGAACTAGGAATTAGACCAAAATGCCTCCACCCATCAGCTTTCTCCACAAGGAGAATATAACACATAAGCACTATGTCTACTGCGTTTAATTTTACCTGCTTTCTATTGGTTAAATATGTTTCAATAATCAAATAATAGAAACGGCAATTTAAATAAACAAAATCTACACCTTGAGATCTGAAGATACAGATCAGTCGTAGGAAAGGTCTATTATACTACCTTCTGAGCGTAAGGCCCTTTCATCAGCTTGATGTACGGCAAGGATTTTGGTTGGGTTGACAATGCCCAGTTTACTAAGGTAAATTGTCAGCTTATGATGTACCGATCAGCGAGTACTTATCCTCAGTGAATGACTGCCTCATATTATCCCTTTTCCTTAAGTGTTCTCGTATTGTATTTCTTCCTATGTCAAAAAACGGTGCCTGGTCCTATCGGGTCCTATCTGCGTCCCTGCCTACCTTCTAACGAACTAAGCCTGATAGAGAGCCATCAACTAGACCTTAAACTTCACTAGATGACTCATAATGGGTGCCAAAACTTAAGAGCTTCGATTGAATCAATCTCCTATTGAACAGCCCTCGTAGCTGCTGCCTGTCTGGAGAAAATATGAAAATAATTCATTGTACTTGCACCATCGTCATCGTTCGCTCTACAAAACTGAGAGTGTGCAGCCGGCAATCTGGCAATAAAGTCAATGAAGCTATCAAAAATCGTCAACGCAATGAAGCTAAAACTTGCCAAAGTGCCGCAGCGCATATGTGTGGAAAGCCGGGGAGGAAGCAGGGAGGGGGATTTTGGAGTCGGAACTCGGTTGGATGACGGAACCAAGGGCAGCGATCCGGAGCAGCTTCTGTGCATGTGTTTTAGTATGGATGTTTATGCCCACGAACAGTTTGAGTTAATGCAACGGCCAATGGCGAAAGGCTGCTAGTAACTTGGCTAGTAAAAGTGGCTACAAGTGCCTCACTGATGGCTCTTCTCTCTCCCTTTGCGGATATGAAATATGTAAGCCGTGAGTAACGACCGTTGCCAGCCAGTAGGACATATGATTAAGCAGACTGGACTTATATAAAGGGGCTACAAGATGTTCTGATGAGCACGCGACTTAATATACCTAATGGCAGCGAAAACTTCAACTCATAAGCAAATGAGGGCGAAACTACTACTATAAGGGTGAATTTTGCATATACAAATACATAAAGAGGGAAAGTAAACTTGCACTTCCTTATATTACACCCAACTAAAAAAAATACAAGAAAGTGCGGATATCTTCGACGTGCCGAAGGTGTATACTCTTAGCAGCAATGTTTTTTATACAAAAACTCAATTTTCATTTGATTGTTGCTATGGGAGCTATATAAAATAGTGCTCCGATTTTGATAAAACTATAGGAATCTATATAAAATATACTAAAACTCGAAATTGATGAGTTTGGATGCAATATTTATATAAACAAATGAGTTTTTCTTACAAAAACTCATTTTTCACCCGATTGTTCCTATGCCAGCTATATGATATAGTATTTCGAATATGACCAAAGTTGGTCAGATTTTAAAGACGCTCTAGAGACTTAGTTTGGGGAAGTTTGGTAAGGATACATTTATAAACAAAATACTTTTTCATACAAAAACATAATTTTTGACCGATCTTTTCTATGGCAGCTATATGATATAGTGGTCCGATCCGGTCGGTTCCGATATATGTACTGCCCGCAGAAAAAAGAAGGGTCTGTGCCAAGTTTCATTACGATAGCCCTAAAATTGAGAGACTAGTTCGCATAGAAACAGAAGGACAGACGCACATCGCTATATCGACTCGGCTATTGCTGCTGATCAAGAATATATATATTTTGTAAGGTCCGAAACGTGTCCTTCGATGCGTTACAAATTTCGTGACAAAATTATAATACCCGCTGTAAGGGTATAAAAAACGGCTCCTTTAAAGATAGTCGTCTACTGTTTCTGGTCGCTGAGTGCAATTTAAGGAAGTTTGCCTCTTAAAGTTGCCGCTTGAAAATTAAAGTCTAGGCCATAAAGGCATATTGAATGCAAGTTTCTAAGTAAATGAAATAAAAAACAGGAAGGGTTCGTGTAGTAAGCAAATGACTCCAGTCAGTATAGCAAATTTGGCAGGCAAATAGGGCGAAAGGACATGAAAGGCCAATGTTGAGGGCATATGCGAATGGCGAGTCAAGTATGGGCCAAGATAGTTGCAAATAGTCACCAATAAGGGTTGGCAAAGTTGGCCAATGCATTGTAGATATTTTGATGGCCAAATTAAGCGAGAGATAGGCCTTAAGTGCGGCGCAAAAATATCAGAGGCATTTGTTAAAACGAGTAAATATTGCAAAAGTAGAAAGTTCAAGTAATTCAAGTTGCCAACAGGAAAGAAAATGGTTTTAGCCAGGGTTAAGCATACTCCAAAGGATTCACAAACTTGCCGAAGCCAAGAAGCTGCTCAAACTTGCTAAGAGGATGCAGCTAAGTAAAACTAGGAGCAAAATGAGGCGAGAAAGCAAAGTTTGCAATAAAGGATATTAAGGAGCTGTGTTGAAACAATTGGCCAAACTTGGGGTTGGTACTTTTAGGATTTGCATGATCTTAAAGTGTGCAATGAAAACGGAAGTAGAAAGGATGGCTCGAAACATATTTATTCGAAAACCTTTAAGATATCTTTGCTACACATGCCACAATATTGGAACACTTCATTTCTCAGAACTGACGGCTACATTCGAGAACATGACCAATTAACAATATTTTTTGTACATTTGCCTTGGGCTACTTAAACTCCCTAAGCCCGTCATCATTTTGCCCTTAACAATATATCCGAGCAGGTATTAACATTGGCAACAGCCAATTATAGCTGCGCTCGAAGGGCGAATCCGGCAGTCGAACCCTTTAGCTGGACTTGGATCAAGCATCGTCCCCAACGAGTCTGGCAGCGACAACTACGCATTAAGAACTTCCCCACAAGAACAGAAAACTCCTTTTCCCCCTCCATAGACAACTCTAGCCTTACCTTAACCCAATAAACCCACAACTAAGCCCAGTTGACGAGCAAATTTTCAGGGTTACTCTCATTTTTTTGTTGTATTTTTTGGGTGCTCGTTTGGCGCTGTACGTGAAGAGGGGAGGGGGGGTGGCAGGTACTGTTGCTGACATGCAGTTGAAGGGTCGGGAGTAATCCAAGGCAGCAGACAGGCAGACGCATGTCAAACCCAACTCGCAAGTTTTTTGGGAGGAAATAACTGGGGGAACTGTTCTCTTAAATAGACCCCATAAATAGAAGGACAATTTTTTTCGTTGTGGTTGCCAAATAGAAATCTGTAAATCTGTTAAACAAAGTAAACAATTGCACAATACTGAACGAAGGGCTGCAGCAAAAAAATGAAAATATATGGCATAAAAGAAAAGCTGCTGAAAATAAGAAAAATGCAGGGCACGGAAATTGTCAGTTGTTGCTTTTGTCAAGCTTGATGTGACTGAAAATTTGATAGAACTTCAAATAGAAATTGAATTTAATGTGCCTGTTCTATTTCTATTTCTATTTATATTTGTGTTTTCTATTTTTATATAATTTTGGTTCGGTTGAGTTGGTTTTGCTAATTTATGGCACGCGCCCTTCTAAGCCGATGTTCTATAAAAGAAAAGTAAATATTTTATTACACACATTTATGACGCACTTTGGCGCAGCGCTGGCGAAAAACTTTTGGGACGCAAAACTGCCAAGTGGAACTATTAAAGCTGTAAAAAAGTTTCCCAACACACACACACACACACACACATGCCAACTGGGAAAGCCCCAGCCACATAGGGTTAAAAGAGTAAGAGGGACAGTGAGCTAGAGAAAGAGAGGGGCACACAAACATGCGGCTGGCGATGTCAGCAGTCGCGTCGTCGTCGTCGTCATTTTGACCGGAAATGCGCAGTTTTTAGTGAAGTGCATGCCATTTTGAATTGCCAACATACACACACACATCACACACACACACACATGCTAACCATTGGCGTTTGTCAACACAGTTCGCTCGCACTTTGGCTAAAAACAAAACGAGTGGGAAGGCCCCCCCAAAAAACCCACACACCCCGACCCGCACCGCCAGCAAATGCCTGTTCACTGCATACTGCACTCAGTTGGTCAATATGGCGGTTTTTTGGACTCCAACGCGTTAGTTGCCACTGAAACTAGAGTTTCTGGTGATGTGCGCGTGACTATCGGTAATAAAGTAAAGATTTTATGTCTTTAATGAATGAAGTTTCTTCTTTCCTATCAAGTATTCATCTCGAACTTATGTCATATCTACTTCCGCAAGAAATACACTCAAGCCGTTGATATATGGAAAATGCAATGGTATCCCAATATAAGTAGATCTCCCAAATCACAGCTGACAGCCAGAAAGTTTTTATAATCAAACCTAACCTAACTTAACCGAACCAAAAATAATATAATACAATTATAGGAAACTATTTGAAGTATAATAAAACTCTCACTTAGTTTCGATATAATATTTCTATAACCAAAAAGTTTTTCATCCAAAAACTCATTTTTCATCCTATGGCAGCTATCTGATATAGTGTTCCAATTTTGACCAAATTTGGTTAGATTCTATAAACTTTCTGGAGACTCGGTTTGGGAAAGTTTGGTAAGAATACATTCATAAATAAGAAAGTTTTTCATACAAAAACATAGTGGTCGACCGATCATTCCTATGGCAGCTATATGATATAGTGTTCCGATCCAATCGGTTCCGACACTATGTACTGCCTATAGCAAAAAGAAGGGTCTGTGGCAAGTTTCATTACGATAGCCTTAAAACTGTGAGACTAGTTCGTATAGAAACAGACGGACATCGCTATATCGACTCGGCTATTCATGCTGATTCCGAATATATATACTTTGTTGGGTCGGACACTTCTACTTCAGTCCATTACACATTTCGTGACAAAATTATAATACCCTCTGCTAGGGTATAAATGTATCTATTATCAAAGTATGAATTGAAGATGCAAGATATGTAAGACTCTATCTAAAATTCACTAAGTCTATATATAAATAAGTTATCGAAAAGTTAACTGACTCCCAGATCTTGGAAGTCTGAGCTCAGAACTCGACAGCATGTATAAGATTCTATCAAAAATTCTTTAAAATGAACTCGAAATCATTATCTTAAGATGGTTTGAAACAAATAAAACTAAGTTATTCATACATTTGATCAAAATATTTCTGCGGAATTGATTCGAAAGTGAAATTCGGAACAGGGTCGTTCAAACCACTGCTTTCTCAAACTATGAAATGTATCTCAGATATTTCAATTGCTCACGTCGCACGCTGACATCGCTAACTGTATGGTCAGTGAACCTTTTGGCCATATGTGTAAACTGTAAACTGTGAACTGTAAACTGGAAAACTGTGCGACTGTGTCGCTGCTAACTGTCGCTGTCGTCTCCTGTTTGCTGATGTTGCCTCCGTAGTCGCAATGCTTATATCGACATTTCCGTTTAGGATTCATTTTGTTGCACAGCCGTTAGTTGTTGGTTTTTTCATGACTCGGTCTGGTTGCCGCTTGTGTGTTTATTGCATTTTGACCCAGGGATAATTTTCAACAGTGTAACCCGTTTCACTTTGCGCTTTTCTGTGTGTTTTCTTCTCGTTGGTTTTTCTATCTTTTTTAGTTTTTTTTCGTTCTCTTTTTATTATGAGTTGCAATCTGCAAATCTTCTGCATGTGCATGTAGTTGCAACTTGTGTTTTTACTGCTGACCATCCTGGGCAAATGCAGGATGCAAAACAAACCTTGTTACCAGCTGCTCCTGCTGCTGTTGCTGTTGTTGTTGTTCCGGCGAGTAAATGTGAGCTGGTGAAACAATATTAATTAAAACGAGTAAAAAATGCGAATGGAGTACAAAATGAAATTAATTGAGGTACATGCACAAATAACATCAAACAGAATATATACGAGTACTACTAAAAAACAGATTATAGACTTTATTAAATTGTTTCAAACTGAATTAATAAATTTATGGCAAATTTATATACCTTTAAAGTTGAAAATCAATTTTCCGACAATTTTTTTTTATAAGTTTATGCCTTTAAATTAATAAACCGCTTAACTGTAAACAGCTTAAAACATTTTATTTGGAATTCTCAAAGTTTAAATAGCTCGGAAATTGCAAACATTTTGTAATAATTCAACAGCAAAAAACTGCGCCTGCTAATCTTAGTCAATATTAAGTAAATGTTATAAATTGCTTAAATATTTATAGATAAATACAAACTAACAGCAAAATTGAATGTTTTGGGAGGGAATGCTCGAATAGAAGATAAGCTGTAGACATGTCTGAGATATGTTAATTATATATCAATTTTGATGGACTATATTTCAATGATTTCATAAATAAAATCTTTGCTCATGAGTTTATCAAATTTGCCTTTTTTTGAGTAAAAGAAAAAGACTCTTAGCTTGATAATCTTTTATAACATTCTTATGAATAAAGAGTATTATTAGTTTAACCAAAAAAAATAAAAAAAAGAATACAGAGTACAGAGTACAATAAAACTCTGTAAAAGCATTATCCCGAACATCTGACAAACAGTCTCTAGGTAAAATCTGAAAAAAACTGAATTTGAAAAAAAAGTACAGAAATATTTTTGGAACTCTTTTTGCTGAGCTAAATGAAAATCTAGTTGTTGACTTTTCAAAATTATACCTTTAAATGTAAAAACATCCGAACCTACTTTGATTTTATTAAAAAAATAATTCTAACTAATTTTTTATTTTATTTATTTTTATTTTATTTATTTATTTGGCTGACAAAGCAATGCTGTCGCTTACAAAATTACACTTATTTAAGGATAGTTAAATTTAAGAGAATAAAATAGCCTAACGGAAATTACATATATTACTAAAAACGACACCCACCCGATGGGGGGATGTATGTAACAATTCTTTAATACATATATACATATATATTTCATACAATCCCTGTAATAATGTAAATAGTAACTATTAAAATGTAACACTAGCTGAAGGCCCTGGCATCCATGGCTAAGAATTTAATGTTAATTAATAGTTTTAACCAGAAATTATCATTATATAAATAAATAAGTAAGAAAATTGCATTTTATAAAAAGATAATAAAATATCCTATCAAAATATAAAAAATTTTTATTTACTTGCTAAATAGGATTATTCGTTTAGGTATTATTTGCAAATGAAATGAATTTATTGAATTGTTATTTGCCTATCTTAAAAAAATCTATATTTCTTACCACATATTCTCAAAAATATTAAACATATAAGAATTGGATTTCTGTTTAATTCTTTGGACCTGTAATTGGATGTATATATAAATTATATTATTTTAAAAATATTATATTATATTATATTTAAGAAAATATAAAGCCGCACACAAAAATGTTTGTAATGCTATTTGCTATGTTTAAATATTATTACTACACAATTTACATTTTTGTGCAAAGTTGAAAATTTTAGCAATTCCTTTTGTTGCATTGTACTATTAACAATTCAGGCTAGCCAGAATACCCCAATTCAACAATTTTAAATACAGATTACAGAACGCAAAATTGTGAAATGTAAATTTTCCATAATAGCCAGTTAAGAGCATTGCACAATGAATATGAAGCAAAATGTTCGCTTAGCAGGAACATAAAAGAAAAATCCGTTTATTGCATTTCAGCGCATCAATTAGATATTTTTCCAATATGGTGGAAAAACAGCGTGGAAAATTGCTCAAAAATCAACAGATTCTCTCAACATCTCTCAGGGAAAATCTCAGTGGCTAGCGGAAAAATCAACAGAAGCCAGCCAAAGTCAACGGCAACGGTTTGGGAATGGAATTGGGATACCTAGCTGGGTGGGTGGCAAGTCCGGGGAGTGGAGCGGAGCGGGGCGGAGCGGATGTGGCAGGTTAGCGCAGTTTGGCAGCTTATTAAAAACTACTTGTTAAGTTTGTTGTTTTCGCTGTTTTCCCATTTTTTGTGTGAGTTTGTGTGTTTGTTTGTTTGTCAGACCAAATTGGCGGTAGAAAATAGAAAACGCATAAAGCGAAATGTTGGGGTTGAGTGGTACGTGTGTGGGCGTGAAGGGGGAGTAGTAGGAGTAGTGGCAGCATAATTGTTGCCAAAGCAGTTTTCATTTTTTATTGTTTTTCAGTTGTTGCCTTATTGTTTTTCTTGTTTGTTTTATAAGTATGTTTTGGCTTATAAGCAGAGTTGGCAAAAGAGACTGCAAGGCAGAGGAAGAGAAGGTTGTTGGCCATTGATATGTGCAAGCGTTGATTAACTTTTAATTGAGAATAAATGAAAACCAAGCCCGTTGCTTTGGTTTAATAACAATGCAATGAGCTGCGATTACGGCGAATGAAATTTAAGAGACAGGAATTGTTTTGATTGCAGGAAATTAAGCGGAGGTAAACATTGTTTATCAAGGATTAATCATGAATTAAGCGGCGGTAAACATTGTTTATCAAGGATTAATCATAAATTAAGCGGAGGTAAACATTGTTTATTAAGGATTAATCATGAACTAACTTCATTCAGAGACCGTAAATAATGTTAAGGTACAAATTGTTAAAAGATACAAATCATAATGAAAGACAATTGATACTTGAAAGAGAACTATAACCCGTAGCATCCTTGTTGCCAGGACTATCCATTGCTGCAATGGTTTTTATATATTTTTAAGTTAGACAGAAATGCTCAACATGTTAACCTATTTTGAGATTTATATTTTCAGTAACTTATTAGCATTTCAGAATACGCAAAATACCAAACAAAAATCCAAATAATACCAAATATCCCAAAGTGAGTATTTTTGCAGAAGTCATTAAATACCAAAAAAAAAAAATACAGATTGTTCTTAAGTTTTGGTCTCTATTTTGGTATTTTTCGGTATTTTTTGACATCTAAAAAATACTGATTTCGGTATTTTTGGTATTTATTTTAGTATTTTTGACATCTAAAAAATACTGATTAT